>LSHF01000008.1:0-384168 GCA_001660795.1 Leptoxyphium fumago
CATTGACTTTCACTGTTCCTCAGGAATATGGGTAAGTTGCTTCCCGGATGATGCACCGTCCATGGTTCAGACGTAAAAAAATATCTGTCTAACACCTCAGCAACAGCTATGTCGTCATCGCTACCGCCAGCACTTTCGTGGTAAACTCTCACCAAACCAAACACTAGACAAGAGCATCGCCCCCCAACTAACCGCAATCCCGCCTTTCGCAGCTCAACTTCTGGCACGGCCTGCTCGCGGTCCGCCATCGCAAGGCGGCCGGCGTTGTCTACCCGCACCTGATGGCCAGCAAGGAGGCGATGGACGCCGAGACAGACCCGAAGAAGAAGAAGTCCATGCTGGTTTACAACTGCGCGCAAAGAGCCCACGGCAACTACATCGAGAACGCCCCTGCAGCTGCCATGTCCATGCTCATCGCTGGCCTCGTCTACCCCCGCACGACCCTCGGCCTTGGGGTCGCCTGGATATCGTGCAGGATCATTTATGCCAATGGCTACACCAGGGCGGACAAGGAGGACGGCAAGGGCAGGATACCTGGCCTTGGCTGGATTCCTCTCGGGCTGATCTTGAACGGCCTGGCTGGTTGGGTCGGTGTGAAGATGGTGACTGGCTGGTGAAGAGGATGAGAGTGCGGAGGACTGGTTCGGGTTCGGGTTGGGACCCCAAGCGAATACCAACCGACCAGCCTCGACCGTGGAGCACACGCGTCGCCATAGAAATGGGATGGTATGGCACGATAATGGAGCTGGAGCTCCTCGAGCTCGTTGCAATGAAAAACAGAAAAATACCACTTTTTAATACCCTATCCCAATCTCTCATGCTTCGACCATCTTTCACTCCAGCACTGCAGAGCAGAAGGGTGCTTCACTTTCACTGGGCTCCCACTTTTGACTTTCAGCAGGCTCTGTTTCACTGGAAGTTTCGTAAATACCAGCTTTCTCTTTAACCGAATCCTGTCTACTCATGCAAAATGTGAAAACAACACAACTGAACCTGAGGATTTGCTCACCTTACAGATGCACAAACTTGCATTCGCATAATAGCGCACCGCCAGATATCAGTTACTCTACCGTAGCCACACAGCCCCAGAGGCGACCTTGAGCCATTCACAACCTCTTTTGCCCTTCCCTCAACGGAGCGGTTCCTTGGCGAGGCGAGCCCTCTTAACACGATGACTTCAACATCCAAGTTCCTTCACAAGCTAGGTAAACAGCCAACATGCCAGCCGCCGAGAGAGCACAATAATTCTTCTGTCAGCAGGGTTTCGTCGAATCCCAGTGCCAGGAGCGAACCAAACGATGACAGGTCTATCCTCGTGGTGAGGACTCACTCGGTCGAGCACTCTGCCGCCAGCAGCGGGAACAACGCACACTCTCCAGCGCCTCCAGCGCCTCCACAAGAACTATTGGATCGCGTATCTCGCGGCACCAAGGGTATAGCAGGGCTTCTTGGAGGCGGTAACCGCTCAGCCCCGTCGTCCTCGAAGCTTCACAGGTACAGGAGCAGGTCCAGTGCCAAGTCGAACATTCCGGTTATCAAAGTCACTCAACCGAGCCCGCCGGCCTCGGAATTTGCTGGATCTGCGCCAACAGCCGTGCCGAGAACTGACAACGGGTTCAATCTATCTGGACAGATGAGCAGGTCGAACAGTCCGGTCCCGTCTGTAAATTCCTGGTCCACAGCATCAAGCGATACCATCAGACCAGGCGACGTCAACACTTCAACAAATACCGTCACTCATGAAGGAGTGCAGTTTGAGATTATGAATAAACCAGGCAAACGAGAAAACAAAGCAACTGATGATGTTGCTAGTAGCAATGAGAATAGACATGCAAATCCAACATCGCGGGCCAACGGCATCGGCATGGATGACTTCGCCAATTCAGGCGGCAGGATCAACAGATATCGGCATCGGAAGAAGGAGCGTGTCCACGTTAGCACCGTGTTCGACACAGCTCACGAAGCTACCGATCGACGTCAACGGCAGAACTCCCAGAATGACTGGCCCGAGGCCATCTCTTACCGGCGGCCTATAGGGCCATTGCCCTCGTCTGAAGATGACGAGACTCGTTCGTCGAGCTCACTTCCTAGGCCACGAGCCACTAATACCCAAGCAACTGGTGAGGCGAAAAGAAATGCAAAACCCAAGCCCACAACAGCCGCCATGGCTCGCGCCGACAGTGTCCAGTCAGTGGGCGAGAATACACGTCCGGCCTCCCAACAGCAGTCGCAAGGCCACGGTTTCGCGATAGGGCCGCTCAACTTTCATCGCTCGAGGCGGACTTCAAGCGCACCTTCGCCATCGCCTGCCTCGTCTACCCGCTCCACCGCATCGTCCGCGACCTCATCTCAATCGTTCAAGTCAGCCTGCAGCCAGCCTGAACGAGCTCCATCATACCGCTCTAAGACGCGCCTGTCGGTCCCTGTTGTTGGACCTTTGTGCAGACCGAACTGGCAATGGGCTTCGAACCTGTTGACCAACAGCCACCCGCGCGAGCCGTGGCTCTCTGCCAAACGCTGGCGCTGCCACATGTGCCAGGCAGAGACCGTCGTCGAACAGAATGTCTGTTCAAACCTGTCGTGTGGCCATGAACGATGCGAGCCGGATCACAAAGCTGGCCGTGACGCTGCAGCCGAAGATGGTGAAATGCGCCATTGTGCTCTATCCTCGTAAATCGAATTGATACGCAACCTCAGGAATCATAGGAGGCTCTGAGCTTGCAGTTTTGGGAAACAAAAAGTATTGTACTGGGGATTTCGTCATCGTGCTGAATGTCGATCACGGTGTTTCTCTGGTGAAGTGAAGTTTGGATGGCGGTGTTGGTCGGCGTTGACGGAATAGGTCGGACTGAACCTTCGGACTAGTTGCTGGTAGACGTATATAGGTCCCTCTCCAGATACCCAGCTCTCCTGTCTATCGCATTCAGTCCAGATCTCACTCTCATAACTTTGAAGTAGTCTGCAATCTTAATTGAAAGTTGGAAGTACAATCACCTCAGGTTGGAAAATCTTGTTGTTATCCAAAGTTTGATCGCTTGATTGCAGTTACCAGCTATTTACTAGCCCGTCAAGCATCATTTGGGGCATATCACTCGCTGTATTAATCGGCAATCGATCACAAGCCCTTCGCTATATTTGAGGGGGACTTTTGACCTTTCAGTACAACAATCACTGCAACTTGCAGCTCTAGTCTTGTTCGAATCAAAGCGACCGTGGAGATCGATTCGACATCGAACAATATGGTCCGAAGGATACCTGACAGGGCTCATATGGGCAACAGCAACGACATCGTGAATCCAAGTCAACGAAGCGACCCTAATATCTTCAACGTCCACACAGACCTCTTATTCGACCCTAAAGCAAAATCTTTTGTCCGCAACACATCAATAGAGATCAACAGGAAAACGGGTCTAATCAAGAAAGTCTACCTTCGATCAAACGCTGAGAATGCGGCTCTTGACGCTGCATCTGTCAATAGCACTCTGGATGAGCATAAAAATGACATCGATCTCCGCGACAGATGCGTAATACCGGGTCTAGTGGATGCACACGCCCACATCTTCCTTCACGCCTACTCCAAAACACCCTCTCTCAATCAAGAGCGCGACGAATCCCTCATTGAGCGTGTCGTGCGTGCGACGAACCATGCACGCACTGCATTGCTAGCCGGCTACACGACCTACCGAGATCTGGGAACAGAAGGACTCGGTGATTCAGATGTGCATTTCCGCGACACGATCAACAGAGGCATCATTCCCGGGCCTCGCATGTTCGTCGCGACGGAATGTCTGGCTTCCAGCGGTGGGTACGAGCTACGAGTCGAAAGTGGCGATCGCCCAGGGGCGAGCGTGCCGCGGATGTCTGACGCATGCGATGGACCATGGGGTGTCAGAGCCGGTGTACGACGGAGACTCGGCGCCGGTGCGGACGTGATCAAAGTCTACGCCGACTACAGAAAGAGGGTACTGCGCTGGCCGGAGAGTGCATGGCCAGGCTGTCCTGGCATCATTCACCCACCTGGAGAAGATGAAGAATCCGAAGGCGACGGGATTGGGTTCGTGCTTGGTCGTCGCAATCCAAATCTTCCTCTGTTCACGCAGGAGGAGCTCAATGTCCTGGTGGACGAAGCTAGGACCGCCAGAGCGCCAGTCGCAGCGCACGCAAGCGGCCCAGAGGCAGTCATCATGGCGGCCAGGGCAGGCGTGACCACCATCGAACACGGGTACGAGCGCAGCGATGAGGCCGTGCAGGCCATGAAGGAGAACGGTAAGGTTATCTTCGTCCCCACCCTGGCGGTCGTAGAGATGGCTGTCGGCAGGAGCAAGATGCAGCCTACTCTGAGGCAGACGCTAGCGGCCTACAAGTCGGGCGTGAAGTTGGCCTGCGGCGGAGATATTGGCGCCATCGACCACGGCCAGAATGCGCGAGAGATAGAGCTGATGTATGAGGCGGGCGTGCCCCTGGAAGACGTGCTCACCGCCGCCACCCTGCATGGCTGGGAGGCCTGCGGAGGCGACTGGTGTGGGAGGAAATTCGGGTGGTGGGAGCAAGGATGCGCAGCTGACATCGTTGCGTTGAAGGGAGATCTGAGAGAGGGCATCGGCGCGATCAGGAAGGTTGACTTCGTTATGAAAGATGGGAAGGTGTGGAAAAGCAATGGTCAGGCGGTGGGCATGATATAAACTCTCGTTACGTGCTCGTACAGAAGGTGTGGGTATAGGTAAGGAAGGCTATTGTACATATCTGGTGCCTTGCCAAAGCATTCATATAATCTGACAATGCAGACTTGGTGAACTCCTGCTTGAGCCAGTCGTGCCACATGCTCCGGCTTGAGATGCGATGCCACTGGAAATTAAGAGCTTGATGCACTTGAATGGTTGCGAAAGACGATTCACAAAAGTCTCCATGCTGTTTTCGAAAGTGAGTCGTCGAGACTGGTCATGATGCAGTGAGATGACCGACGGCTTGAATGCAGGCGGCAGTTGATATACCGCCGTCCAGAATTGGTAAAGTGTGACCATAGGAGTTGGCAGCTTGTTGTTTGGGGCGAAGTGATGGCTAGGACAGCGATCCATCAACTCATCAACTGATCTTCTTGACCCTGGCCCTTCCAATGTCGATCTTACTTTGCAATCGGTCGACATCGCTATCCACCAGACCGAGCATCTCGTTCTGCAAAGCCAGCTCTTCGTTCATGAGAATACCCATGTCCTTCAGCTTGTTGATTGTCTTGCCGAGTTCCATGACATCCTCGTCCTGATCTTCGATGATCTGTTTCTGCAACTGCAGCACACCCTTGTTGTCGAGCTCCCTCGTCTTCTCCGTCTCTTTGAGTGGTCCTCCAAGCACGCGTCCACCGCGCTTGGGCGCAGTTGCCGAAGTCCCTTTCCACAGAGCCTCCTTGTCCGCTGTAGATGCTACCGCAGAGCCAGAGTTCGGCCCGGCGGAGGATGACGACGCAGCTTTTGCGGTTCGCGAGGCGACGCTCTTGAGCACGCCCTCCAACCCTTCGACCTCCTTCCTGGCAGCACCCAGTAGATCCCTTCTTCGCCGTATCTCACCCTCGCCCAGCTTTTTATTCCCACCCCAGCCTGCATCGTCACCCCTGCTGGCATCGCTTATCCGCTTGAGTCCTTCTTCCAGCTGCGAGATATTGCTGGCGGCCCTGACCAGCGTTGCCTTCGTGTCTGCCGAGAGCGAGTGCTGGTTGACAGCGGTGGTGGCTTGTTCTCGCTGCTTCAGCTGCGTCCGGGCAAGCTGGATCTGCGACTTCAGCTCGCGATGCAGGTCCAGCCAAGCGTTGGGGTCTGCTGCCGCGGCGCCTACTCCAGCTCTTCCTGTCTGGCCCTTGGGCGCTGTCGACAACTGCCCGTTCGAGTTCAAGGTGTTTACGCCAGCCGGAAGATTCAGAAACTGTCGCCAGGCACTGCTGCTTCTCCACCGTCCATCTTCAGACTCGAGGATGCTTTTGAGATAGCTTTCGAGGTTTCGTCTTCGCTCTTCGGTCAGGGCTTCGCTGCTCACCGTCCGCCGAAACCACGACTTCCCTGGTAAGGGTACTGGGGGTGCTTGTCCTGTTTGTTGGGTCAAGGCATTATTAAGTTCGACGAAGTCGTTGTATCGTTTCTTCGTCTCATGTTTTCTTAGTGGTAGTTGGAGCACAACATGATACTGCGTGTACGGCTTGCTGTCTGCCGGCGTCGCTATGGAGGTATTTGAGATTGAGAGATCTAAGCCTGGCGGCATGCTTGTGTGTGACTATCGCTCCGACCGAAAGTCATATATTGTTCCACTTGAGCGTGGAGGATTCAGTTTGTTTATGTGAGACCTGTGCAGAAGCTGGAAGATAGCGGCAGCTATTCTAACGGTTTGAAGTGTCCCGAGAAATTATTAGGCGATAAAACTTTCAGCAGCGTTTCGGATACAGATGGGAAGGAAAAGAGTCATATGCGCAGTTTTAAAGTTGGCTATTTCCAGGCAATCATCATGTCTCTTTGCGACATGCGACACGCGACACTGTCTTAGGCAATATCGATACAATAACCATGGTAGACGTTGTCGGCCGAAGCTCTGATCAAAGTGACGGCTGCCCCGGTGAGTACCTCCTAAGTAACGTCATCACGAGACCGATCCTATTGCAGAAGATGGCTGGATTTGGCTCGTTTGAAAAAACGCATTGCACATCACCATTGTATATTTATTACGTATCTATCCAATGTCTCCATGATGGTCGCTAGACAGTGATCGTAACGAATTTCCACTCAACATCCGAAGGCTCACTCGGCCTCTGCGGTGGCAGACTTTCGAACCCTGCTTTCACCATGGCAAGCCACACAGCATCTGCATTCTTTCCTTCCAGAACCGTACGCACATCATCTCGATCAATCAAGATAGGCCTAAGCATCTCTAGTATGTCGTCAAACATCTGTGGCAGCAGCGGAACCTCTGCTGCAATCGCCACCAACATATTGATCATCGCCATCCATAGACCTCTCACAGCTGTATTACTATAGTCCGCAGGTGACACTTCAATGAACTTGACTAGTTTCTGGAACTCAGTACCGGCTGGGACTAACTGATTGCTCTCTTGCTCTTGTTGTTTCCGCTGTGGATGACCCTGCTGTTGCTTATGGACACTGTGTGGTGCATGCGATTCATAGAGATTCCGTGCGACTTCACGGTATATCTCCAGTATTTCTGGCCACATTTGGTGTATGCGGCTGCGCATGAATTCTCCAGCATATGTACAGAGTACTGAAATGATCTCCAGCGCTGTCGCTTGGACGTGTTGTTCACCATCGTCGAGCCTGGACACGATCTCTGGCCAAAGAGTGTTGATTAGAGGCAAGAAGGATGATTCGTGTTTTGATAGGGCAGGTACTGTGGTGCGAATCAGGTTCAGCAGGGAAGCTCTCAGAGAAGGGGACGCTGAGGGAAGGAAGTGCTGTGTGAGATCCGCAATCTTAAGAAGAAGGCCGTATGTCTTTGGCGCTGGTGGAGGTGGCGGTTCGTCGTCTACAGGTTGGATGTCCGTCTCGCTGTCACGATCTTCATCATCAGGTTTTTCCTCATCGTCATGGTCTAGTGATTGCAATTCACTCCATGGTCTCTTGGGGTGGGACTTGGACTTTTCGTCCCCTGCTTCGGGTATGAACAACTCCTCGCCGCTTTGCTTTTCCCGCAAGAGAATTGCCAGATCCTGTATTGAAACACGACTGCTTTCTTCGAGCGCTTGGGAAGTAGACTTATGAAGAGGTTCGCTTCCCTCGATTGCTTTCAGCTGTGGCGCTTTCGCGCCTTCTTCGGCGAGAACAGAAAGTACCTTGAACAAGAGTTCCACAAGTAGTGCGTACCCATGATAGTCTTCCAGAACTGCAAAGATACTGTCCACAGTGTCTTCAAGATAGGGCAGCAAGCTTGGTCCAGCGAGCCGAATCATCATGAGCAGGACCTGTGGGGCTTGTGGTGAAACGTCAAAGGCATTCAACTTCAAGGCTACAGCATTGGTCAGGTAGTCAACGTTCTCAACAATCAAGTCGCGTACGTTTTGGTATCCGCAAGCCTGTGTGAGAATGTTCATAGTCACTATACTGTCCTGCTGAAGCTGTTCGTTTGGCGTTGCGAGCGCGTGGAGAACAGGGTATAGAGCATCCACCAACTCATATCGAAAGTCCTCCCCTGCTTTCTGAGCTCGAAGAGCAACCGTTCTAAGGGCGAGTGCTTGCATCCTTGTGTCTTCAGGTTCATCTGACTTGGCGCTCAGAATTGATAGTGAAAGGGCGTAGAGCTCCTCAAGGTCGTCCAGCGACGTATCTGCACTATCTCCGAAGTCCATGAATGCGTCCAGAGGATGTTCAAATTTCATCTTCGCATGCAATGCTGTGTAAGCCACCCAGAAAGGTGCGATCTGATGGTCGCCGTGAGACTGCCGTAAAGACCGCATAGCATCATTCATAAAAGTCGTGGACTGCGATATGCTCATGGCTTTTCCAACGAGCTGCTCTATGCTACTGAATGTAGCTTCCTGTGCGCGGACTCGAACTAGCGCTGGCTTGTATTCGATGGCTTTGGAGTTTCCGCCATGGAGTGTCAGATCAAGTGACTGTAATGGTTCAATGGACGCTCCAGTTTTTGAGTTTAGCTTCGTGTCTTGCATAGTGATGTAGACACTCTCTTGCACAGCTTTATAAAGAGCTTCCTGCAGCACAAACGTGCTCTGATCAGCAGAATTGAGAAAGGAAAGAGCTGTACTGATCTTCTTCAACATGCGCTCCTTCTTTTCTTCGTCCGCACCTTGAACGATGCGTGGCAATGCTTGCAAGTGCTCATAGATAGTTTCCTGCATCAAAGTAGAGAGAGGAGCGTCCGAGCTCAGGGCAACCTCGAATGATAATACAGTATCAGGATCAACACCCTCAGTAGCCAAGAGCGACAGGAAGGTAGACATGACGAGATCCAAAGAGATGGAGAATGAAGATTGGCAGCTTCGTAATATCATGAGACAAAGCCTTGCCAATGACTCTTTCACCTCTGGACGACTGTGCAACTGCAACCTGAGAATGTTTGAAAGGGCAGCTTTCATTTGTTCAGCGGCATTTTTATACCACTCTTGGTTGAGGATAGTGTCATTGGAGCCTATTGCAGACGACTTGGATGGATGGTCTGTTCCAGCTTTGCTATAGGCCTCATCGTTCATGAATTGCTTCAGCAGGACTCTGAGGATTTCAAGGCAGATCACCAAAACAGCGTGATGCCGGCGAGCTTTCGTCTGGGGCACGAGGATTCGTGTGAAGCTGGATACAACACCAGGCAGAAATGCAGCCATCACGTTGCTTGTTTGGACACATATACATAGTGAGCGCAATGCAGCTGCAGCCCGTTGCTGGGTATCTGTAGATTTCCCAGTCTCAATACCTTCCAACACAACACTGACGGTTTGGCTCAGTTGCGGTACTTGTGCATCGCTGACCAGAGCTGCTTTGCCCTCTTTGGAGGATTCCAGCGAGTTGAAAAGGTGAAGTAGACATGAGAGCGCATTTTGCCGAAGATCGTCGGTTGACTCTGTGATTCCTAAGTTTCTGGGCTTTTCTTCCGCTAGGAGCGTACATAAAATCATCACCTGAGCTGCAAGCGGAGGCTGAATTTTGCTTTTCCATCCATGCTGAAGCAAGATAGAAAGACATTGCAGGCTGAGCTCCAGACATCGTGTGCTCAATCTTTGGCTCGACTTTAATACTTGCGAAAGCGGGAAGAAGATATAGTCGGCCAGCTTTTCATCCAGAGCTCCATGTCGGCTCACTATATCGCTTAAGAGTGTGCTCAGAGACTCCAACGACGTGGTTAAAGCATTGATGTCGCCGCGAGAGCTCTGAAAGGCGAGGGCTTTCTGTGATAAATCCACACATTTTGGCTTTAGCTCTTGGAATATCTTGTTACGGTCTTGAAGATCGATGTGTGCAGCAGACATGCTTGTTTGGTCATCGCATGATGCTATGGAAATGGTTAAATCTGATCCCCATTTGTCTTCGGTGGTTTAATGTACGATGAAAGCACTCAGATGTATCTCCACAAGGAAACCACGACGTAAGTAGTGAATTTCGCTATTGGTCGATTATTACGAGTAAGGTTGCGGAAGCTAGCGGCTGTCCGCATGGCTGATAGGTGGTTGCCTCGCAGGCGTCGCGGTTCACAGCCACGGCGTTTGGCAATCACAAACCCCCGAGGTCGCATGTCATAGCTAAAATCGTACAGTACGTCACTGTTGCTGGACGACCACTGCCCAAGACCAAGTCATCACCAAAGATCACATCGCCTTCTTACGGACCTCGGAAGAATTTGCGCGTCTCTCCGATGCCCAGCACACGCACCTAAACGAAAGTCCACGCCGACCAGCATCGCGCTGTCCACCTCAACACACCATACCCAACCCGAGATTCATCTGTCACGATGTCGATTAAGGATCTCTTCGCTGAGCTTGAAGATGGATCGAAAAAGGTTTCTGTCAAAAGTGACACCCGGCAGCTCTTGCCCGTGGTCAAGAAGCCAGGAAATTGGGACAGCGAAATCAACAAGTCGACAGCAAAGTCCAACAAGGAGAATAACAACCCGAAGCCTGTACCGAGGGTGAACAAGGTTCCGCCAAACATTGCGGAGACTTTCGCTACGAGCAGGCCTATGCGCGACCGCCCGGACATCCTGAAATGCAACCACTGCAAGCGAGCAGTCAATCAACATGTGATGCCAAAGCATATTGAGGGATGTCTTAACAAGAAGCAGGAGAAGCAACGGAAGAAAAAGGAAGCAAAGGACGCAAGAGATGCAGCCGCGAGGAAACTCAACGCTGCTGCATCGGACGACGAGGATGAGGATGCAGGAAAGACGACAAGTAAGACTGGTGGATTAACGGCGAGCAAGAAACGCAAGGCGGAGGATGGTGGTGCTGGCGGAGATGGAGCGGATGGAGGACCGTCTAAGAAGAAAAAGAAGAAGGAAGCGGACGGCAAGAAAGCACCCAGACCTAAGGCGCCAGTGGATGTCGAGAAGCAGTGTGGTGTTGAGCTGCCCCAGGGTGGACAGTGTGCCCGTTCACTTACTTGCAAGTCGCACAGTATGGGTGCCAAGCGCTCGGTTCCGGGCAGAAGCAAACCCTATGATACCCTTCTAGCAGAATATCAGAGAAAAAATGCGGCCAAGCTACAGAAAGCACAGTACGATGCGAATGCCCCAAATCCAGAAGACGAGGGGCTGCCTACTGGTCCTGTGGATTCAGAAGAAGAGAAAGAGCTGGTTATGAGCGGGATAGCAAGGGCGTGGGGTGGTGCACCGATCTACCAGGCCATCCATGTGCCGTTACGGAAGAAATACGAATTCAATCGGATGAGAGGAATGCTTACTTCGGCGCTCACAGGTGGGAGAGGTGGTGGGGGCCTTTTCGGTGGTGGAGGCAGAGGCTTCTTCGACTCGCCTGTATCTGCTGTACAACCTCCAACATCGACAACTAACGGTGAGATGGATGGCGCAGTACCGTCGAGAAAAAGCAGCGTTGTGCCAGGGTCGAGAAGCATGATGTCAGGCTCCGCAACGCAGAGCAGAAAGGCAAGCGTTGCGAGCGTGGGAAACTCATAGGACCATGAACGGCCTGATGTTACGATCGTTACATTACTTCTTACGTTCGTTATGCGCTAGGAATCCGTGTAGGAAAAGGAGAGTTTCCCCTTATCCTTATCCTTCTAGGTTTTGGGAACCGGCGTTTGGGGGTGTTGGAATAAGAGATACCCCATTGCTTTTTGGGTCGGACTTCACTAGATGTAATAATGAAAACGAACATCGATGAGAATCAAATGCTTAATTATGAAAGGATCACGATCAAAGCAATTGCCAAGTACAGCCACGCAAGCGTCTGGGCTTCAATCATTTGGTGGCACCGTCATCGCCGGCTCACAAGTATTTAAGCAGAGCTGTGCCATCGGTAACCCAAATCAATAGAGATAAGCGGAGCAGCACAATGTGCGTCCGACACTGGTGAAGCTTATTGTAGTGACAGCTCGAAGCTCGAATTGCATAAGTACAAGAGGGTATCATTACAAGCACTATAACAACGCCATCGCCGAAAGGATAATGAAAGAATCTGCAAATGCAGCACACGAGCAAACAAACTCCGCAAATAGCTGTCGAGCTTCCAAAACAGAATTTACATCTTGACTCCAAACTCGGAATAGAAGTGGCACTGTTGTACGTGGCTTTTCTTTCCGGTGGACTCGTCGAAGATGTGGCAGCCATGCTTGGCAGCATTGGGTGGCTATGAATTTATGTCAGACATTGTGTTCGATATGCTAGGTTCGATATGAGGGATCGACTTACAGTATACAAGTGCAAGCTCACGGCAACTTCGTCCGAAGTGTTGCCGATTCTGTGCAGACCCAGCTTGTCGCTCATGTATGTGACCTGCTGTGCCTGGTAGATGGTGTCCCTCTTGATGCTCAACGCATGAGGCTCGAGCGCTCCAGAAACGGCGTGAGAACATTGGTGCTCGGTGCTTTGGCACCCAGCTCCGGCAGTAAGATCACTCGAGGCAGCTGATGTTCCACTGCCATCGTGCTCACAGGGCCAACCGTAGAGGGTTTCCTGCAGCTTGCCCTTGAGGATTTTCATGACGCAGTGAGCGTTGGCATGGTCGTGGATGGGCGAGGATTTGCCAGGGGTCCAGACCAGAACCAAGAGATTGCTTTTGCCATTGCAGTTGTCGACTAGATTGCGTGTGTATCCACGGCTGTAGTCGGCGAAGGCGAACTTTTCCCACTCGGTCTCGTCGGATTCGTATGCCAGCATGGCGGCCTTGAGCTCTTCAACATCCACGTCGTCGCTATCGATGCCATTGCTAGGCCCGAGGATCGTGTTGATTTCGTTGATGAGTCTCTGGAATCCATCACCGACCTCAGGGCTGGCACGGGCTGAGTCTCTTGGTGGTGGAGAAGCCTTAGTATCTATCGAGTCCAGGTCTGAGAAAGCCATTGTGGGTTGAGCTACAGGTTTAATGAAAGTAGCCATGGATGTTGTTGCGTTGTTATAAACGGATGTTAAAGCGAGGTATCAGGCGGTCGATAGAGTACTCGGATAGATGATCTCCTAAGTATGTAGATTGCAAAATGAGAGAAACGTTCTTGAGATCAGAGTAGATGTATATAACTAAAGGAAACGACAGTCGACGTTGGAGGAATTGTGGAGGGCCGCTACTTGTAGCCTTACCACTCCGACGTAGGAGCCACATATCCGCAGAGTTATGGGTCTGTTTGTGTAATGACAACAGGCCGGAATGGTCTCACAGGCCATTGCAATTCGGAATGCCATCCATTCGCAAGGAGCATAAGGTTGAACATGCTGTCCGTATTGGCTCTGAGTCGCCGAACTGGCATCAGATAAGGCGGGTCCTGCTAACACAGGCTGTCGGGGACTTCGGGGACTCCGGTGATTGATTGAATTGTCAGCCCGCTATTGGCTCGGTAGCTGCCGTCACACCGATCATCTCTGGCAGTCAGCATGTTTCGCCGATTACGACGTTTCGTGTGTTATCGCTTAACTGGCGAGCCTTTGTCCAAGTGTCCAAGTGGTCATAAGGTTCATGCAGTGGAGCATGGTAGTTATCTGTGGCATGAAAGCCCAAGATGGCAGTGCCAATGTATCACGAGACGATCGGTTGCAAATGATGCGTCGATGCTGCACAACTCTCCCGCTCTTGAAGATGGGACCTCACAGAGCGTCAATGTTTCTGCCTGAGGCCTCACAACAGGTGGGTTGCGATAAGAATCTTATCAGGCTGCAAGCCCGCAGCCCACGTCACACGTCATTGGCTAGATGATTTTGAACTTCATCTTTCGAATGTTTCTTTGCTTGATCGCATTTCCGCCTATTGTCGCACCACTTCATATCTGTCATTCCCGACTGCTTCCCCACCAGTCTCAATCACCACAACATACCTGTCGGTGTCTAAGCATCACCGCTATCATTTAATTCATACAGGATAGAGATCATACGCTCTGCCTCGGCCAGCATCGCATACTAGGAATTTCTTTAAACGCGCGAAAATCGGCGATTGGAGATTCCCTACCACCCAACCCTGCGCGAACGTTGAAGTTTCGAGACTGTCAGTCACGAACAATAGAGAGAGACACAGAGAGCGACACGAAACTTTAGCATCTAGAGCTACGGCAAACAACATCTGCCCAACATGGCGACCACAGTAGACAAGATCAAGGACATCGAGGCCGAGATGGCCAAGACCCAAAAGAACAAGGCCACCTCGTTCCATCTTGGACAATTGAAGGCAAAGCTCGCAAAATTAAAAAAGGAGCTTCTCACACCTAGCGGAGGAGGCGGTGGTGGTGGTGTCGGTTTCGATGTCGCCAGAACGGGTGTGGCTTCAGTGGGATTTATCGGTTTCCCATCTGTCGGCAAATCAACGCTAATGTCCAGACTCACTGGTCAGCACTCAGAAGCTGCTGCCTACGAATTCACAACCCTCACAACGGTACCAGGTCAAGTGGTCTACAACGGTGCCAAGATTCAAATTCTCGATCTTCCGGGTATCATTCAGGGAGCCAAGGACGGTAAGGGTAGAGGTCGACAGGTCATTGCAGTAGCGAAGACGTGCCATCTGATCTTCATCGTTCTGGACGTCAATAAGCCGCTTACCGACAAGCGTGTCATTGAAAACGAGCTTGAAGGGTTTGGAATCCGTATCAACAAGCAGCCACCGAACATCAAAATCACCAAGAAGGACAAGGGTGGTATTTCCATCACCTCAACTGTCAACCTCACACATATCGATCTTGGTGAAGTCAAGGCAGTGCTGAACGAGTATCGAATGGCGAACGCCGACGTTGCCATTCGTTGTGACGCCACTGTTGACGACCTCATCGATGTAATCGAAGCCAAGAGCCGTGCTTATATCCCGGTCATTTACGCATTGAACAAGATTGACGCCATCAGCATCGAGGAACTGGATTTGCTTTACCGTATTCCGAACGCTTGCCCGATTTCATCTGAACACGGATGGAACGTCGATGAGCTGTTGGAGCAAATGTGGGACAAGCTCAACCTGAGACGAGTCTACACCAAACCAAAGGGAAAACTTCCAGATTATACAGCGCCCGTTGTTTTGAGGAGCACCGCTTGCACCGTCGAGGATTTCTGTAACGCCATCCACAAGACCATCGTCGACCAGTTCAGGATTGCCATTGTTTATGGCAGGAGTGTCAAGCATCAGCCGCAAAGGGTCGGTCTCTCTCATGAGCTTGGAGATGAAGACATCATTACCATCATCAAGAAGTAAACGAAGCTATGACCTTGAGAAGAAAAATTCTGGCGAACCCAATGGAGTAGCCACAGGAGCAACTGAGATGGGGGCTTATTTATCCAAACGCCCAATATTCATTAGGTGTGTCAAAATCACACTATGATACAAGGGTGTAGATCTCTCATGGCTTGCGCTTCTACAGCCACCAAGTGCCATGTCAAGCTGCACTCTGCTCTTCTTTCCCGAGAGACTGGTGAAAAACGAATACGGCATTGACGATATTTACGGCAGTGGGTGAGGGGAACGTATGAAATTATGAGTTGAGAGGATGGATGGATTGTAAAAGTACTCAAAGGTCTTGTCATGGAAACAGAGATCTTCAGCGTAGCATAAAGCTTGATCTATATCGTTGGCTTGCCAGCTGCTTAAAGCCCAAACCTATAAGTGATCCTTTCATCTCCCATGCGCACGTCATCTTCAAGCCCAATTCGCGTCGCGAGTCCTTGCAGTCCACTGTCCGTCCAAATCCTCATTGACCAGCGACCATCAATCTTCTCGTCGTCTACATCGCCAAAAACTTCTTCTCTATGCCTCTTGTCAGCATCCCAGGATGCTAGCACCTCATTCCGCCACCTATTCTCTTTGACGAGCGCAGTCCTAAAAAGCAGAAATCCAGCAAAAGCTACTAGTACACATCCAAGAGTGATGACGAACGGCCGGACATACCCACTATCTGCGTCGCCGGGTGTGAAGAGCAACGAGCCGAATACGCCAGCCAGGTTGCCCCATCCGTTAATTCCCAGTAATATCGCCCGTTTCCCAGGCTCTGGCGTATTGTTCGCTATCCACGCTACCGTCAACGGCGACGCGATGAATGATCCACTGAGCAGAACACACAGACTAGCATAGCGCAGCACATAGTTCCCCATTGGTGTCATGACGGTCAATGTCAGGCCAAGGAGCAGAAGACCCAGAGACGAGAGAATGGGCACTAAACGCGTGCGAGAGCGATCAGACCAGGTTGTGAACGCAAAAAGGGTGACCGCACCGATGGCGAAGGGTGGTGCGGTAAGCAGGTTTGAGGATGCTGGAGAGAGCGAGAGACGCGGCGAGAGCTGGTGGATAACCATAGGGAGGAAGACAGAAAAGGCTGTGCTTGGAATGGCACTGAGGATGTTGCAGACCAATAAAGCCCAGATCTTTGGCGTTACTAACGCCGAGAGGATATCGTGTCGTGTTAGGCCAGCATCGTTCGTCGCTGACGTGGTCTGCTGGCTCATTATGGTTGACAAGGTATTGCGCCGACCTTGAGAATTGGATGATGAAGGGTGTAAGAGTCGTTGATGGGCTTCTTGGTCAGGGTGGGTTCCCAGGCTCGCTCTGCTATCGTCGTACTCTTCTTGCTGTTGGTCGTTTCTATCGCTAGTAATATCCGTAGCGCCTGGCTGAGCCGCAGATCGATCTTCTGCATCTCCAGAAGCGTGTACTGTTTGAGACCCGCTATGATCCTCCCATATTCGTTTCTCAGCCCAGACCCTTTCGCGAGGATTTAGGAACCAGGCAGTGTCAGCACTGTGAGGCAGCCAAAAGAAGCCAAGAAGGGCCACACTCATGGTCACACAGCCTTCAATTAGGAACAGCACCTGCCAGCTCTTCCAGCTTTTGCTGTCCACCTCCTCATCGCCCTCTCCGCCTGTGATATTTCCAGGAAACGTGCTGAACACGGCCCAACTCAGTACTCCACCGACCACACCAGCAACTGCTCCCATGCCATAGAACCAGCCTAATCTTCTCCCAAATTCAAATCTCGTGTACCACATGCTCAAATATGCGACACTTGTAGGGTAGAAACCAGACTCCAGACATGCGATCGCTATCCTCAGGCTTATGAGCTGCCACCTACTCTTGACAAAGCAATGTCCGATCGTACACAAGCCCCAGAGGCTCATACATGCAGGCACGTAACGCGCCATGCCGAATCTGCGGCCAAGCGCTGCACCGACCGGCTGTAGCGTCACGAAGAAGAAGAAGAACCACGCCATGGAGGCGTTGATGTCTGCGGCTTCCAGTCCAGCATCTCGCGTGAACCCTGCAGTTTCCGCATTTCCGACATTGGACTTATCTAGGCTGTTGAGAAGAAAAAGGAGGCTGAGAAACGGTAAGAGGATGAAGTCGAGTTTGAGGAGAGTGCGGCGATTGAGGAGGACAGCTTGCGGGTCGGCTGGGCTGTCGACGTCTTCGGTGTCGTCATTCTTGTCATGGACGTTGGCGTCGAGGTCTGTATTGTCGTCATTCATGTCGAAGTTATCATGTCCAGGCCGAGGCAGTGGCCTGTTGCGATGGGCTGTAGTTGGTTCCTCCTCCATGTTACCGATGTCATAGTGTTCTAGGTTGTGGAGCTCATGGTGTTCAGCTGGGAGCTTCATTCCCGCGATTAGTGTCGAACGCCGGCGTGACTGGCATCGTCAACATTGTGGGGTGTCTCTGTCACAGTACTCTGTCGCAATACTCTGCCTAGAATGTTTGCGATGTTTGCGAAGATTATTGGGTGTTGGCCGGGCGGAAAAGAAAGCCAAGTATTCGCAATCATTATCAAGCCACGTCAGAGTGTGCCGGTACTGCAGGCAATGATTCTAAATCTGACTTCACTCTAGCAAGCCACCTTCTGGCCGCCAGCTGCAGCTGTGCAAAAATACGAAAAGCATTTCTCGAACAATTGTATAGAGTCACTACAGGAATGGGTGTAAAATACAATGGCAATCGCCCTAATACTGAGACTACGATGTCAAGCTCGTAGTGACAGACACTCCCGAGAGGGGGAGCACATTCAAATGTGCTTTAGAGGGTCCTACCCGCTACACTGCACACGTACGGTAAGTCATAATTACCATAAGGACAATTGCAATGCCTTCGTTCACTAGGAAGTAGTTCACCAGGTCAATCGATGGAAAATAAGCGAAGTTCTAGTGGAATATCTCGTGTGTCATGGTGTAAAGTAGGAAGTTGTCCGTGGCATAGTGGGATATCAATTCCCGCTTGAAAGAAGCATTTTCGCGCTACAGCTTCTGATCANTTTATCGATAAAGACTCAAAATGGCGACACTAGTTAAGTTTACTTTTTAGCAATTTCATTCCGGAATCGTAACTTGTGAACCGCTTGTCGCATTTTCCGAAATGCAGGCTGCGAGATCCAGGTGGTTGGCTATAATCTTCAATATTTATGAGGCTCGAGTTTCAGATTATCTAGCCTTCCTACTTCCCGCTTCCCGCTTCCCGCTCTTAGCCTTTATAAGTAACAAGCCGTCCCGTGCGGGAGACTTATTAACCTCACTTACAGAGGTTGATGGAGATATTATTTACGTAGGTATTTTTGCGCGCTTAGACTCTCAAGCTTCTCAACTTCGGGTTTTACGTAAGATGTTGAGTATGTTTATCAGCGGATGGCAGTGACGGCCATATCTCCACTCATATGCATTCAGACCGCTCTTACAAATCGAGCCATAATTCATAGAAGTTTAGCAGAAACACTGAGAGCGAAATTAGTTAATTATTAGCATAGGTACGCGCCGTCACGACAACTCTTCCAAATTAGGAAGGAGCGGGGAAACAGCATCCCGTCTTGCTCTCCACACGGCACACGGCGCTAGCTCTCTTCGAGTGATTCATATAGGCTTTCCAATCCGTTTTCCTTTCTTTTCGGGCCAAAGCACTATAGTTGGTCTTTCAAAGACGGTTACAGGGTGGCACAGCACAGGTGGGGTTGTTCTCGCCATGATTCTCCACTGAACCCATCATGAACCCATCCCGGAACCCTTCCCGAAC
This sequence comes from Leptoxyphium fumago, assembly GCA_001660795.1. Taxonomy (NCBI): domain Eukaryota; kingdom Fungi; phylum Ascomycota; class Dothideomycetes; order Capnodiales; family Capnodiaceae; genus Leptoxyphium; species Leptoxyphium fumago. The sequence continues at coordinate 19,115 of LSHF01000008.1, forward strand.
TAGAGCAGGCCATTAGTCTGTCCATGAGCTCGAAGATGGTGTCATAAGTACATAACGACTGCATACATTCATTGCAACACCCCCACCGTTGTTCACAATATTTATGCCTATCCATGATGTGCAAGGCTCTCTGGTAAAGATGTTTGCCGGCCCGCCCCAGTTACTCGGAGCATGGCGAGGCGGAATCGAGAAAAGCATCCCGGAGACTTTCAAAGACAATGGCATCTTACGCTTTGACCCCCACTTCTGCGGAGGAATAGTAGCCCATCTCTAAGAATGCGGAACTCGCTTACGCACATAGCGACCAGCAATTTTTTAGTGTTGCAACCCTTCCTAAATCCAATTGTCATCCATCAATGGGGGCAGCCCTCAGAATGCAGCGCTGCAACAAAGTCGCCAGGTGGGCGACAACCGCTCTGTGCACTGAATGCGTAGCAGTTTCCTATCAGAACAAGTTGTCAGAGACAGTCGGAAGATCTCTTAACACGAAAGTGATAGAACTTACCATCTTGGCAAACACATAGTGCTGTAGAATTAGGATTGCCGATTGTACTCGCTCTGCAACAATTCAAAGGCACCTTAGTAACGATGCGGCCAACACTAGGATAGACGCAAAATAACATTAAAGGCAGACTTACATTTCCATGCAGCCGATGGCGGGTAGCGGCCCTCTACGAGAGGTTCCAGGTTTAACGCGAGCGGTCCTTCGCGAGAACACGGTATCATGTTTGTTGGAGGCTAAGGTAGATGTGAATGTCATAGCGAAGAACAAGATGATATAAGATACTTTCATAGCTAATAGTGTTCGGCAGGCAACTTTTGAATACTGATTGGCACTCGAGAAGATCAGTGGGACAAAGAGAGAATAGACTACAGTTTCAACAGCAACGCCGCTTAGTCCTTTGGGAAGTCGAAGGTCGACGGGAGATTTAAGTTGAAGACCATGTCGAGCGAAAAGCTTGATCTATACTACTCTCACAAGAGAAGAGCCATGGTTGGTTAGGGTCTTGAAGCCCACAAGCTTCGGCAGCTCGGAATTGCCGAGGTCACGGGCTTTACTTATGCTGGCATTGGTAGCTGCACACAGACGGCATTGCTCACAGACTTGCCAAGACGTCTCGAGAAGACAGCAAGTAAAGCCACATACTGCTCTAGGCTACAGAGAGTGAGTACGTTGCGGATCACACAACAGGGCGGATATCGGAAACGCCTCCAATCCCAATGTATTGCAGGATAAGATATAGCTATCCACATACTTCCAGGAAGCCCAACCGCAAGCAGGATAATAGCACTGTGATTCAAGACTCTGGCCAATGATTTGACCCATCCTCATGGTAAACCACCAAGGTATGCTAAAGTCACATAGCTCTAGAGATCTAAGAAGGAAAATTGAAACCTGTCACTCAAAGGCCGGCCAGACTTTGGAGTAGCACAGAGTGCAAGTCTCCGCTCCTCAGAGCTTCGTAGATCTTGCTGATGCGCGTACCAATGGTGACCTTGTCGAGACCAGTGGCATCTATGCCCTCTCTGCTCGCGTCCGGGTAGGCTGGGTGCTCGACCAGACCTCTGTGCATGGGGACGGCGAGATCGAAGCGGATGTAGCGGTACATTACGGCCGAGCCTCGACCAAGATAGGAGAGGGTAGCTGCCTTCTGAGGGTCAGACACCGTTGAGGCAAAGCTTACACGGGTCTCTTTGATTGCGGTCGTCACAATGGCTGCAAGCTGCACCGTCCAGGAGTGCAAAGCTGATAACGAAAGGCCACTGTTAGCGGCTGCTGGTCTGGACACGCAGGCCTTGGTGATTGGAACCAAGGTTGCGTCTGCAACAGTACGTCCACGCTGGGGAGCATCTTGAGATTTTGCACTTTTCAGTGCAGCTTGGATTGCTTCTGCAATCGTTGTCCATGTGAGTTCGAAGGCATCTGCAGCCACAGAGCCCTTGAAGATGCTTTCGAAAAGCACACGGCCTTCCTGATCAATCCGTTCACTGTATTGTAAATACAACACAAGCAAGTCCAGAGCCTGGCAAGACGCATATAGATGTGCAGCAGTCATGAGCGAGACCAACTCCGCCGCATCGAGAGTATAGCGAGCAGAGATCAAGGCCAGGGAATTGACAGCCTGGTTGTGCATTTCAGCAGACTGCACGTGCGATCCTACCGGATTGGCCAGGTACGCCAATTCGGACATGTAGGCCGCCATGTTGATATCGACACCCTTGAAGGTGAACGAGACACCGGGATCGTCGAAACACAGGTTAGGAGTAAGGCTGTTGTTGAGCGCTGGATTGATGAGTTCTGAGCTCTGGGCGAACATGAGCTTGCCGAGCATCTGCAGAGCGAGCCGGGCCTTCTCCATGGCAGATGTGACAGACACCGCCTGGAAGTTGCCACCGTGATGGACGTAATCGCCGCCAAGGTCAATCAACGGGTTGTCAGTGGTGGAGTTCAACTCGATGCTGACTTGTCGTGCTGCAAGCGACAGATCCTCCAGTTGTGGGCCAATCCATTGAGGAGCGGTTCGTAGGGCATATCTATCCTGATACAATCCAGCATTATGTGATTTGGTTTTCAAAAGACTCGAGCCTTCAATGAATCCCGCGATGTTCTCTGCGACCTCAGATTGGCCTGGGTGAGGCCGTGCCTGGGAAATAAAAGGATGGTAATTGCCGGCAGATCCCTCAAGCGCCTCGGTGCACATTCCAGTCAGCACTTGGGAAGCCAATGCAAGATATTGGGTTTCGTGCAACGCCAACGAAGCAGCGGCACAGCTGACTGCGGTACCGTTGATCAGGCCAAGGCCTTCTTTTGGCATCATTACAGCAGGTCGGAGTCCTGCACGAGCAAGGGCTGCTTTGGCATTGATTATTTCGCGTCGTTCATCATCGATCCGGCAGTCCAGATAGATATCCCTATTTCCCTCCAAGACACCAGCAATGTAGGACAAAGGCGTCAAGTCTCCAGACGCAGAAATTGAACCTCGAAGAGGTATGATTGGAACGAAGTCGTGGTTGAGTAGGGTAGCGATGCTCTGGATAATCGAGAGTCGCACGGCTGAATGTCCACGCATGAGGGAGTTGCATCTCGTTAGCATAGCACCTCTCACAACGGTCCTCGGAAGGCTGTGTTTGCCGAGACTGTCCAAGGTATTGGACTGATGAACGGAGCGCTTGCCAACGTCTGCGGATGTCACAACTGCGGAATTTTGGTGTTGAATGAGGGCCCTCTGGACATTCTCGAAGTCGTTGCTCCTGGTATCTGCACTGCCACCGTAGCCAGTGTTGATGCCTGCTCGAGTCTAATCAGCGGAACGATCACTGCAAATGATCGTGTTTTGTCCATAACTACAAACTTACCATATATGACCTTCCCCTCGTCTAAATGACGGCTCAGCAATTTAACACCGTCTTCAACTCGGCGAACAACCTCTAGGTCGTTCGATAGTTGCACCGGAACGTTGTAGCTAGAAACACCGCATCAGCAAATCCCGAAACCTCGTCATGATGAAATCAATAGTTGGACCGACCAAGCGACCGCAACAACGTCCGCGATCGTTAAATCATCCCCACTTATCACAATGGTACTGGAGGGGCTGGACGGTCCATGTTTGCCGTTAGCCTTTGCACTCAACAACTTCTGCAAGTGTTGATGATGAACGGCTATATCGCCCAAGAAGCCAGACTTAGGCGAGGTCGAGGCTTGAATTGGGTGGGCACCATTCGCATTCCCGTCGGTGGGAATGTGTTCTTTGATAGCCATCTCGACACAGTTGATGAATTTGAACGTCTGCGATCGCTTAGATTCGTGCGTAACTCCACCCGGAACTGGAAGGAGGAAGGAGACGCAGAAACGAAGAAACGCAGACGCAACCGTTTTGAGGCAGAGCGACCTGCTTGCCGTCCTTATCAACGCTTCCAAATTCACATGTCGCTACTGCTTGGTACCACACAAGTCAACACGAGGAAACCGCACCGACTTGCAGTGAATCACGATCAGCTCATCATCAGATGAGTGATCAATGGTAAACTAGGGCCGGTGCTTAGCGACAGAGGGCGAGTACGACCGCACGACTTTCACTCTTTGAACGGCGATCGTTGGGGCAAGATGAGAAAGCGGTGAATAGATAGACGAGGCTCTGTAATCTGTAAAGGAAAAAGACAGCAAGTGACTTTCCCGTATTACACCAGGCTACTTCCCCTTGCAGTAATTGCAGAACTCAGCTGCGCTCTGAGACAAAGGTGGGACATCCCGGTCCGATCGACCAACATGGGAGACATGGAGGAGGGTCCGAGAGGAAGCGAGCGGGAGCACGAATGATAAGGATGTTGGTTGGTTTGACTCTCGGTGATTTTCATTTATAGATGGTCTGAGGAGGGGGGGTCAGTAATGCATGTCGTGCATCATACATGAGTCAAAGGGCTCGATGTGAGTCAAGATAACTGAGAACTGCCATCTGACATGCACATATTCTCTAAGTGATGTGCAGTCGACTTCATTGGCTGTCTAGGTATGCAATGGCTACCAACACAGCAAGTAAATAGACGTACACGTTATCCCTAGCATCGGCTTGGCAGGAGCCGCGACAACGACAACGGGCTGGGGCGATCGGCGACTGGGATGGATTTCCGAGCGGAAAATGGAGAGGTACGTCATGGAATAGGACGTCACATGTAAAGTCAGGCATTGACAACAAACCTCTAGACAGCAATACAAGCACGACGCAGGCATTGGTGGACGGGATTGAGTTGGTGAAGAGGGTGTAGGCGCATATCCTCCTTACTGACMAAAAAAAAGGGCTTTGAAAACAGGAGGCATAGAGTAAGAAATCTGGCATTTTCGCCATAGAGTTACGTAGCTGACACGATCCTGATCACGTACAAACATCATCATTCGGTGTTTAGCATTTGGAATATCCATGAATTTTCCTTTTTGCGCGTTGCTTTGTTGTGCGTAGGCGAACGCCTCGCAGACTTGCGGAGTATTGTCCGCACGACTAAGCTCACTGGGGACCATTCTCGCGTGTTTTTGGGATGGTGAAAGACTCTCGGGCCAATCGTGATTGCACGGTTCAGAAAAACCAATCAGATCTAATCTGCTGACCTCTGAACCAAGCCAACAGACAGCCCAAGGTCGACCTCCTCTGGCTTTGGCTGCCTCTATGCGCCGAGGGCAGGGAAGGCGGAAGAGTCGGTGGCGTTGAAACCGCCACGAGCACCACCACGGGCACCGCCACGGGCGCCGCCGCGAGGACCATCACCACGACCGCCCTCAGGACGGCCACCACGTGGAGCACCACGGCCCCTCTCGGACCTGCCACCACGAGGACCACCACGGCCACCACGGCCGCCACGGCCGCCACTTGGGCGCTCCTGCTCGGCAGAAACGTAGTACTGAGAGTCGAGAGAGATGACTTCCTTCTGCTTCTGCTCCTTCTCACGCTTGGCCTTGCCACCACCACCGATGTAGTAGTCGTCCTGGACGCGCTCGATTGGCTTGCCCTCAGGGAACTTCTGCTTGCTGCCCTCGTTTGGCTTACGGATGGCCAGAGTCTCGCCGCTCAGCTGCTGGCGCTTCTCCTCGAGCTCACGGCGGTATTCGTCGTAGGACTTGCTGTTGTCCTCTGGCTCGGCAACATCAGCCTCACCGGCTTCGTTGGGTCCGCTGGCGAAAGCAGGGTCGGCACCGTCGGTTTCGCCGGTCACACCAGCGTCGTTCTTGGCCTCAGCCTTGGCGATGGCATCACCAGCCTTCTCGTCGTTCCACTCAGCCTGGCCGGTCTCACCGCCCCAACCGTGAGCAGCTTGCTTGTCGTGTTCGCTTTTGAAGAGTCAGTAATAAATCTCAACCCATGAAAAAGGCTACACTCACCCGATACCAGAGTGGCTCTTGCGGTCGTCACGGTTGCCGGTCCTAGCGCCACCGGCACCACCCCTGAATTCACCACGGGCGCCGCCTCTCCGGCCACCACGGCCCCTGTCACCAGCTGGGCGATCGCCTCTTGGGCGGTCGCGGCGGAAGCCATCGTCACGCTTGTCGGCACGAGGTGCGGCTGCAGTTCAAACGGGTCAGTCGTGTCCAACAGAATAGAGTCGTCATCCACAAATCCAAGCGTTCTCCCTTGATGGTCCCATTCTCTTTCACTGTTAGACCCTTTCTTTAAGAGTTACGCACCTTGGTCGCCCCTAGCGGCAGTCGCGTTGCTGCCACCACGGCCACCGGCAGCTGGTCTGGCAGTGTCCCTAGCGGGTGCCTCAGTACGCTTGCCAGCGCGTGGAATGGCCTTGTCGATGACCTTGGTTGGGGGTTGCGGCTCCCTGTTAGGGTCGAGCTCTGGGTCGTTGCCTTTTGTGAGGGAAAGAACGTAACGTCAGCGAGAACCGTCATACAGGCATTATCCAAAGCTTCCATATCCAAGCCTCCTTCTCTGTCTTCCGGACCGAAGTGAATCCGGCCAGTCCTCGGAGACGGCAATGGCGGGACAACCGCAACTGGAGGGATAGTGACATACCCAGCAACTCGTAGAGGTTCTGTAGACAAGACACACATATCAGCAACAAGATCAAACAGGACTCAAGCCCAAGCCCAACAACACCATTGTGTACAGGTTGGTGAGGAATCAATCCTCCAAAAGGCGACGAGACATTGAACAATGGCGATGAGGGAATTGGTGGAAATGCGTGTATTCTGCATTGCATACCTTGCTCGCGATTTGACTCATCCTGGCGTGGCTGTTGTGTTGATCGGTCTTTCTGGTGTCGCCGTGGATTGTGTGTTTTCCTATTGACCCATCCTTTCCTTGCGATCGTTGGTTTCGGGTGGAGGGGGGGTGGGTGGTGAGTGAGTGAGTGAGAGAAGTGTGTGTGTATTGCGGGTGTGCGAATCGCTGTGCGCTGCCTACCCTCGCTAGGGCCCGCCTGGCACAGCACAGCACAGCTTTTCGGGCATGCCATTTCGACAGTGGTGCACGGACCGTAGTTTGCTTGGCATTTGGTGGGGTTTCCTCTCGTCTCGTCCATCGAGTTAAGCCACACCCACCACACGTAGTTAGGTGATCGCCTCTGTGAGCTTGGTTGATGACATCAAATGTGTACTGTACATCAAAGAATAGATGTACCGAGTTTATGAAGGGTACATACCTAGGTAGCCATATCAATTGTTGTTGCACCATTGATTGCATGATACCTACAGATGTCTGTTATCGATGTCGATTTCGAAAAGAATTATGAAGGGAACATGCTCACATCAATTATTATTGCACCGGTAAATGCATAATACCTATGACTGTTTGACAAGCTGTTTAACATTGATGTCGAAAAAGAAGCCCAGCAATTGATATGTCTGCATTATTCCACCTCAATGATAGAACAATATCTGATTAGTTTCATTGATAGCTTCCCGAGGTCAACTGCCTACCTACCTGCCTACCTAGTAATGCGCTATACGTAGACTTATATCCCAATGGTTTTGTCTGAATGCAGATGCAACCTACCTAGTAATTAAGTACCTGTATTAGACAAAACATCTCAGTACCAATTCTCACAGCCCATCGAACGCCAGCCAATGGCTACCTCCTATGAGAGAGTTTGTAGATGAAGTCTGACAAGAAACGAAAAGCGTTCATTCATTCTACCTACAAAGCACTGATTGACCGACCACTCGCTCGCCCGTCCGCCCGTCCGCCTGTCCGCCCGATCGATCAATCGATCATATCCATCCCCAACTCTCCTTCTCCAGATCTCGGCCAGCAGGTTGCAAGTCTCTACCCTGCGAAGGCGGATGCTGATGCTGAAGCTGATGTTGATGTAGTGCCTGATCACCAGTAACGATGCCGACCTTACCGAGGAGATCTCGTCCTCTGTCCTTCAGACCCTGGCTGACTTTGCGCTTCGGGCGCAAGTCCATCTTGGCCTGATTGACCTTCTCACGCAGACTCCAGCTTGTGTTTGGGCGCGAAGGGTTGTGATGACCGTGGTGGTCTACAGTCGAGTCTTGCCCAAGTGTAGCAGACGGTATACCACCACCCTCTGGTGAATGCGGATGTGCCTGACCGTGCGAGCTTTGAATTCTCCTCAGCAGGTTGGTGGCGGTGGTGGTGGTGGGAGGTTTCTCGCCTGCACCGACGTTAGAGCTCTGCTTGCCGGTGCTTCGCAGGGTATCGGTGCTGCGGAATTTCCTCAGTTGGCGTCTCAACGCGGACAGATACTCGTCGTCTGACGCGCCGTCGAAATCCCGTGCTTTTCTGTTGGATGGCGGCGTGGTGAAGTTCAGGGACGCCAACGCACCCGAAGCAGGACTACTGCTGTTATTGTTGTTGTCAGGAGGCTTTTCTACGTTTCCATGCGGCCTGTGGTGAGATGCAGCACTGGCGGATCTGTGCACGGCGAGAGAATTATCCAGTTGGGTCTTGTATTTCCGTGGTGAAGAGTCGAGCTGCTTACAGAGATCGTCTATCACCTCTCGCTCCTGTCTGATCCTCTCAAGCGACTGTTTTCTCGGCGCGGAGAAGACCTGACCTTGCTTGAAGGGCGATTTCTTTCTGTTCTCTTTGTCTTTCACAGGCGAGGAGAGCGATGCTCGCCGGCGGCTGCCATGCTCAGATCGGATCTTTGCTTTCGCATGACGCAGAGAAGAAGAAGCTTGCCTATGGCCCTGGCTTTTCTTCTCTTCTATAGCGGCAGCCACTTGCGCAACTGCGTTCGGAAGCACATCGAGAGAGTTCAGGTGGATGAGAATGACTGGTAGCTGCACGGTCACAAATTTATGGCCGGTGGTGCTGAGGCTTGCTGTCACGTTGAGGAAGAAGCGTACTTCGAAAAACTTACCACACCTGACCGTCGCATGGCCTCTTGGAAGTTCGAGAGCGCAGGTCCTAGTCTCGGAAGTGAAGGGATCCAGACCAGGCCAGCCGTCATGCCCCTGTCTCATCACTGTTCTGGCCAGTGTTGCTTGTTCGTTACTCTCAAATATCCGAGCCTGGCCAGCACTTCTCTCCCCAGTAGAGGCAGCGGTATGCTTGTAACAGAGGATATCCCTCTCGAGGGTGAACTCGAGACGCTTGATCGGCTTGTGGGTTCTATTGGCAACGTGAATGTCGGTGAAGATGCTGCCACCGCTGACCCATACCTGCCGATGAAGCCCAGCGATCAACTTTAGTGTTTCCACCGCTCCGTGCCTCGTGAGGTGAAGTTCATCTTTGGCTGTCAAGGGGCTTGATAGAGAAGTCAGAGCCTTTTCGGGATCGTAGGTGCTGAGGACGTTGACATCTTGTGAAACCCTGACGCGGTATAGTCTGCCGGCATCTTTAATTACGGCTGTTGCGACCAGAAGGAAGCGTATGCTGGCGTGTTTCGATTGGAAAGGAGGTGGGCCGGTATCGAGAGGAAGGGACAGAAGGAATGGCACCATATTTGTAGAAGGCGAGAGTGGCCAGAACGTCGCATCTTTGGACCGCATGACTGGGTTGAGAGGTTCCACCATGCTGGATGGAGGCTTGTGCATAGAGTCTATCAGCTCTGCACCGAGAGACAAGAAGGCGGCCTTGCGGTTGGAGGTCAACTCCTCGTAGCCCATCAAGTCTACAGACAACCCACCAATACTCAGCACGGGTCGCTGTCTCACACGTTCGTTGTTGTCCACAGTGAGCCTGATGAACCCTTCAATGCTCCCACCACCGACGAACAGAGGTGCTGAGACGTGGATTTCCAGTTTGATGCGAGAATGTCTGAAAATAGGAAACTCCAAGATATCAGCCGGGTAGGGAGTGCGGATGTAGGTCTTGGAAGGAGGTTTACGGGATGAATCCGAGGAGAACGAGCTGTGATGCGATGCTGCTGCAGCTGCTGCAGCCTTGACGGGCGATTTGCTAGGACCATGGTTTGGGACGGTGGAATATTTCCTGTTGCTATGGTCTTGAGGTGGTGAAATCTGGATCGATGAAGATTGGCGCTTGTGACGATGAGAATGTCTCTGGGCACAGTTTCTCGCAGCTCGGCTCACTCGACTTTTGGAAGACGACCGTCTTGGGACACTAGAAGGTGGGATGCTGTAAGGGCTCTCGGTGTCGGACGTGCTAGAGTAGGATGAAGATATATCCCAATGTTCCTTGCCACGGCTGTTCTTCGACCGAAGCTGAGCTTGGTCCGTCAATCTGGCAGACCCAGCACGTCTAACAGAGTTCTGTTTCCTGATCGAGCCGGTTCTCGAGTCCTGACGTTGGGGAAGGCCCTGTTTCTGGAGAGAAGATGGCCTATGCAGGTTGTTGACTGCATCAATGAGACTAGGCTCGGTGAGTTCCCTGATGTCTGACAGCGGCCTCGCCATCGAAGGGGCCCAGTTGGGCGCCGTAGCCAAGGGATTTGTTGATGCTGCTCCAGCGGTCGTTGTTGATGAGGCGCCAAACCTATCATAGTCCATTACGACTTTATGGATACAGGCTGAACAAACAGCCTGCCCATCCACTCTATCCAGCGACAGTCCATCGATTTGCAGCCATTCGTAGGTCGTGAGAAAATGACAACAATGGGCAAGACCATGACATTGAACGGCGACTACTGCCAGTACGAAACATCATGTTGGACCTGCTGTAGTTTTGCTCAAGCTACAACCTCGATCCCACCTACCTATAGACTTACCCAGCCNTTGCCTGGCTGATTGCTGTTGCGACAACTTGCGGTAGTGTCGACATGGGGAGTGAGAAGTAGAGTAGCGACGACTTCTTGTAGTGGTCTGGGTATTACCTAGTTGGGCAAACGCCTACGACCTATAATGCAAGGACAGGACGTGTTGATGAGGTGGAGTTTTGGAGCAGGAGTGGTTTCAGGTGCAAGACGAGGTGCCTGAGGCCTGAATGGATAATTACCTAGTATCCCTCAGCGTTTGGACCAGCCAATGAAGTGGCCACAGTGGATTGGGTCCTGAGGCAACCGGGCCAAAAGACAAAGCACATGGAAGTGTATGTCACAGCCGTCCCCTGACCAACCTAACTAAGAACCTAGACGGGTGTTTACTCGGTTGGTAATGGCTATGAGGCCGCAGGATCAGCATTTCGATTTGCGCATTCGCCGTTGTGAGGCTGCCGCGAATGCATTGGTGGCAGCGTGGCCTGACTCGCTGCAAGTGGGACGGGAAAGACCCGTCCAGAGGCGGCTACTGGGCGGTTCACAAACCAGATCTGGATGAAGGAGGATCTCCTCGGCAGAAGATTATACTTCGTGCCGCTCAGTAGGAGGTATATTCCATTGGGAGCAGATTTGGCAGAGACAGAGTGCCGGACAGGGCACTGCCGGAAACCGAGTCACCGCCGGCATAGTGCCGAGGTACGGTTGTGTATGTACCATGATGAAGCCAATGGCGTTGTATGCTCCCAGTTGTCGAACAAGCACCCAGACAAGCACGGTTTGGAGGATGTAGATGCATACGAGATGGGACGATCGGCAAGATTTGAAGAGAACGCCAAGACCATGAGGGTACAGTAGCAGGCTCGAGCCGAGGAGATGCTCAGCATGCCCGGGCCAGACACGGCAGAGCCATACCTTGCCGAGTAAGTACAGACGAGTACCAAGACGCTAGCTCCTCCACCGGCGAATGACAGCAGATGACGCATCACGCTAGTGTCATCACATCCCTGCGGCCACGCGCAGACCTTGCTGGCGGCCGATGTTCGGTGACGACGACAGCTTTCTGGTGTGATGAGGCCGGCAGGATGAGTGAGGATGGTGATGAGGATGTGCCTCTGTCGGTTAGGTGGGTGTAGTGGGCATCGCGGCTTCACAGGTACCCTGTCACCTAGAAAGCTGTTGGCAATACCTGGGTACGGTGCTGTGGAGATTTGAGGAATGGGAAAAAGAGAGTCAGGCTGTCTCCATGCATGACCGACTGGCGAGCAAGGAAACGGCGGGACAGCCAGTAGGCGGATCCGAACGGGTGGACAGCGAGCGTGCGGTGGAGGAAGACCAGCAAGATGAGAGGCAGACCATCTGGCTTATACCATGGCATCCAGGATTGCCAGGGTGCGAAGTCGGCCATGGCATTCATCTCAGCAGTGGTGAGGATCACTCTTCTGGCACCTTTCTGGCACCCTTCTGGCACCCTTCTGGACGCCATGCGTCGTGGCCAGCCAGAGCAGTGGGTGGGAAGCAAAGAGAATTTTTTCGCATGCTCTACAGTTTGGTAGCCAATATACCTTGCCAATACCCACTTGCACTTAGTGACTTTCCGCTGTATAGGATGGAGGCTGCATGGCACGCACAACCCACGCCTGCAGCACCGCTTGGAGCAGCGTGTACACCCAGTACAGTACATAGGGCGTTGTTATGAGTTAGTATAGCGAGGTAGGTACTGTATAGGACAGCAGAGCAAGGCAAACCACAGAAAGGTACTGTAGCTAACAGTACAGCAGCAAGGCGGCGCAGAGCAGAAGCTTAAGCAGACCTTTGGCAGAACGAAGGGTTTTCTCTGACCACTACATACCTGCCCGCGGCCCCCTCAGTTTTGATTTCCATTAGCCAACCTGTTACCTCACCTTCTTCCATTTCCCTTCCATTCCCACCGTCAGTCCCCCTCTGCTTCTCTCCTGCTGCCAGACTCTCTTATCGCTGTGTGTGTGCGCGCGTGCGTTGTGTGTGCGCCAGTGTGTGTGTCTGCGTCTTGTCACTCTCGCAGCAGATTCGTCTATCTCTCATCCCTCCCTATCAGTCTATCAGTCCCTCTATCTCTCTAGCGATCGGATTGCCTTGCCTGCCTTGCACTTCGCCTGGCCCTACCCCACCTGGCACCTGCCTGCTCTGGCTTGTCTTGCCTTGTCTGGCTATTGTCTGGCCTTGTCTGGCTCTGCCTCTGGGATCGCATCTCGCCTTACGGCGATTGCTCAGGCCTCTAGTGCCCTCCCCTATCGCATCCCTCGACTGTGCCCTGCGCAGTCTATCGGGTACCTGCAGATGGGCGATAGCAGCGTCGCCTCCTCCGACATCACAATGGCTGCCCCTACCAAGCTCGACCACGACGATCCGGCCGAGTCTGCAGACCGCACCCCCAGCTCCATCGAGAGCACTCCAGAGCCGGACCTTGCCCCTATCGATGCTCAGGGTGAGCAGTCATCCACCCTTCCCCAGAAGCGCAAGGGAGGAAGGAAGCCTGTACGTTCTCCCTAACCGAGGTCCTCTTCCCGTCTTATCCATCCCAATGCGAGATGATGTCTTCCCGTGCCACGCGAAGCCCTTCCCTGCGAGGCGATGCGATGCGACGCGACGCGATGCGACTCCATCCGATGCGGTACGGTGCAGTGCAGTGCGGTGTAGTGTGCTGCGACACGATGCGTTGCACATCCGCTTTGCAACCCAATGCACTGCGAGCCACGCTTGGCATGTGACACAGACACAGACAGACACAGACGCTTGCACCGGTCAACCGACACATGCACATCCACCCGACAAGCCAATGGCGCATTGATTGCTGACTTACCTACCCCATATCTCCAGATCTACGCCACCTCCGAGGAACGTAAGCAGCGTAACCGACAGGCCCAGGCGGCGTTTAGAGAGCGGCGGACCGAGTATATCAAACAATTGGAGGCGACCATCAAGCAGAACGATGACGCTCTTGCCACTCTGCAGCAGAGCCACCGTTCGGCCGCTGATGAATGTCTGATGCTTCGATACAAGAACTCTCTGCTAGAGAGGATTCTTTTGGAAAAAGGTGACTGCACTTGTCTGTATACCCGATTTGAATCCATGCTGATCTGTTCTTGCGGCCCAGGCATTGACGTCCAGTCCGAGCTTCAACTGAAGACCGGCAGTCCAACTTTAGGCCCCAACTTCCTGCAATCCGGCGGCGGTTTGCAGATTCCACAACCCCAGGCGGGTCTGCAACGCGCTGCCATCCAGCGCCAGCATGCACGACGTTCCGGTCATATCTTCATCAACAAAGATGTCAACATGTCCGCGACATCGCCGCAAGGCCAACCCACTCCCTCTTCTCACGCTTCCTCCCCAACTGCCATGTCGCATCGATCACCAGTTGCAATGCAGCCACATCTTCATGCAGGCAGCACCCCACCCGCAACGTCCGTGAACGCACAACAACCGCAACAGCAATTTTCCTTTCAAAGATCACAACAAGCACCCCCACCGCCAGGCCAAGGGTCAGGCGGCCAGCAAGTCCAGGGTTCTCCACGATCGTACCGGTATGGTAACGTGCGGCCACCTGCTTCCTCGACACAACATGGCGGCAACGTCGTCAATATCAACAATCACTCCATCTATGGTGGAGGTCCAGGCTTTGCTCAACCTTCAGGTGACCCGCTGGCCGATGCGTCATATTACAGCAGTCCTTTCCAGAAGCACATAGATCAACTCGGCAAGTTCTCCCCTCAATCAACCTCCCTAATAGAGCTCTGTTCGTCCTAGATTGATTCCGTCTGTACAGAACAGGAATACGACACTCAGCAATACTCGTCACTTCTCGAACAAGCTGGAACCGACCTAGCTAATGCTCATCCCGACCCAGATCAGTCACACGAACCTTTCGATCAACAAGCAGCCTTAGCTCAAAGCTCGAACGAGTACTACCAGCACGGCGTCTCTCCTCCACAATCGCTGCAACAGCAACAGCAGCAGCAGCAACAACAGCAACAACAACAAGATCGGCAATTGACGCCATCAACACAATACTCCCAAGTCTCGCAAGCACAATCACAGCAACAGCAGCAGCCACAGCAGCAGTCTGTGACGACGGCATCTGGAAGGGGAGACAGTGCTGACTTCAACGCTATGGCCCAGCTTATTGATGCGACCGATCCAATGCTGGATGCGGACCCGTTCGGCCTGAGCGCGAGCATGCACTACCCCACGGCATATTCCTTCGATCAAATCCCACAGAGGTGAGGATGGAGCAAAGCCAGTCCAAGTGCGAATTTCAGCTATTTTTCCCTCTCTTTCATCATCCTACATGAACCGAACTTTCCGAGAAGCGGGCACGCAAGTCCAATTTTGAGTTTTGATATGCGCTCTTCCCTTCCCTCTTGAACGATAGTGATTTGCCAGCATGGCGTTTATCGGATTACCTGGGCATCGAGAAAACCGAAAAAGGCGGGTCTGACACGACAAATGGAGTATTCGGCTTTCACGGACGGCTGGGTTCAGTCTAGGCTAAAAAAAGTTATCCTTGAGGAGGACGTGAGACGCGAGACGTTTTAACGAGCAAAGTGTGGGTTTGGTTTTCATCATGTCCAACGGCTGGGGACTCTTGGGCTACTGGTTATTGGATCGTCGACCCTCATTACCCACTGCATCTACCGGACGGTGTCTGTCGACAGCATGGCAAATGGTATATAGATACTTTTGTAATTCACCAACTCATCGCTGAGTACGAGTGCGAGTCATTCGACTTTTTGTGTTGTCTTCTAACCAATCCGCTGGATGGTCGTAGACAACTTTGAAAATAAAGACACGATCGTTTCTGCTTAGTTGTGCCTGCCATGTGATGTGCTTGTGTATACATACTTCAGTATGATCTTGGCCGTCTACACAAAGATGTCCCTTATAGATCCTGCTTTTGGAGTTCTCGAGTTTACCCCACCTTCCAGCTTCAGCCAGACCCAAAATAGCAACACCACAACCAAGGCAAGGCCAGGTGCGGAAGCGGGAGCGGACTCTCCCGATCGCCCTCTTCTAGACCGCGCTACCGAATGCCAAGACAGCGCTCGTTTCCCTCTTGTCCGCCAAGGCTTGTCTTCTTTCATTCCAAGGCTGTTTCGTCTCGTCTTGTCTCGTTTCGCGTCGAGTCGTGTCGTCTGGTCTCGTCTAGGACGTCCGTCCAACCCGTCCAACTCCGTCGTGTGGTGCTGTACTCGCTGGTCACAGAACGGACGGCAGAGTGTTGGACGGTACCTGCAGTTTTGCCCGCGCAAAGATGGACGCGGACGGGACGAGGGAAACCACTGTTTGGTTCGCCGTCTTGTGTTGTTGAGCGGTATTGAATTCGGCATGATCGCTGCTGCTCATCACTTGCCGCTTTGGCATCTACCATTCGCAGCCGTTGTTACTGGCCAGCATCGACCGTATCAGATGGCTGCAGTTTCAATTCACCCTCCCCTGCTGCATTGTTACCATGGCTGACACCCAAGGCAATGCCATCCATTTCACATACAGGTCCCTCGCATCTCATCAGACAGCATTGCATTGTTGCATGGCATTGGTAAGGTAAGGCAGGAAGCAGACCAAAGCCGGGTCTTGGCTTTGAAACCCCCCCTTGTAAAAGTGCGCTGTACCGTACGTACCCAACGCCGTAACGTGACAGCAGCTCTGTGCGTACGCTTCCGGCCACACGCCACTTGCCGCTGGACTGTCTCTCTACCAAGACCTGTGCCAAGGGTCTCAGTACGACTCTACTTACGACGACGGTTTGGAGAAACAAGTATGAAGGGGGGCTGTGTGGGAAGTGACAATGCTCTAGATGTAGGCATCTCCCCTCTTGCCTGTGAGTGATCGCACGTCGAGAGGGTCTTTCTACTTCTCTTTCAAGACTCTACCTGGACGGCGTGTGTAGCATCATCCTAGAGTTATCGTTAGAATGCGCTTACCTTCCCTCCAGACTGCTTCCGCCGCGCTTCTGCTGCTATCATCGCACCGGAATCATGCGGCTGGCCTGGAGCTCAACATAGATGATCCGGATGACATCAAGAAGGTCGCCAGCACCGTCGCCTACGGCCTGATGAAGTGGTACAACGGCAACGAGACTGGTCAAATCCCAGGTTTGTTGCCCCAGCCTTACTACTGGTGGGAAGCTGGAGCGATGTTCGGCGCAATCATCGATTACTGGTACTTCACTGGCGATGACACCTACAACGACAACGTGATCCAGGCCGTGGTCCATCAGGCATCGCCCACCGTCAACTTCATGCCTCCCAACCAGACCCGCTCCGAGGGAAACGACGACCAGGGTTTCTGGGCTCTGGCAGTCATGGAGGCGGCAGAGGTCAAATTCCCAGACCCTCCCCCAGGCGATCCACAGTATCTGGAGCTCGCCCAGGGTGTCTTCAACTCGCAGGCTTTCCGGTGGGACAATTCAACCTGCAACGGAGGTCTCAAGTGGCAGATCTTCCCCTGGAATAATGGCTACAACTACAAGAACAGCATCTCCAACGGCTGCTTCTTCCAACTCGCCGCTAGATTGGGTGCTTACACAGGCAACGAGACTTACTACCAATGGGCCGTAAGCACCTGGGACTGGCTAGACGGGCTCGGTCTTATTGGTGACAATGGCAATGTGTATGATGGAACCAACGACCTTCAGAACTGCAGCGAGATCAATCACCAGGAATGGTCGTACAATTCCGGCATCCTGATGTACGGCGCCGCCGTCATGTGGAACCACGTATGTAAAACCAATCTATCGCTTCAAGAGTCATCCATCACTGACAAGTAATTTCCAGACCGAAGGAGCAGAGCGCGAGATGTGGAGCGACAGGGTCTTCAACATCCTGAACGCCACCACGCGCACCTACTTCACCAAGGACGGCGTCATGTTCGAGGCGGCGTGCGAGGCCAGCAAGACCTGCGACCAGGACCAGGTCTCGTTCAAAGCGTACCTGTCCCGCTGGATGTCCGCCACCACCAAGATCATGCCGTCGACCCACGACATCATCATGCCCCTGCTCGCCACCTCCGCCGTCGCCGCCGCCCAGTCGTGCTCCGGCGGCACCGACGGCGTCACCTGCGGCACCCAGTGGACCATCGACGGCTGGGACGGCAAGTTCGGCCCCGGCCAGCAGATGAGCGCCCTCGAGACCATCCAGTGCAACCTCATCGAAAGCGTCGCCGGCCCCGTCAGCAACGACACCGGCGGAACTTCCAAGGGGAACCCCGCCGCCGGCACAAACACCGGCGGCAATGGCCCCGGCGTCCCGCCCGACCAGATCACCACCTCCGACAAGGCGGGCGCCGGCGTCCTCACTGCGTTGGTGTTGATTTTGATTCTCGGCGGTGCATGGTATGTTACATTGCCCCGTATCCCCACAGGTCTGAACACTTCCGCATATCATATGCTGACCCATTTCACAGGTGGATGATAGCATGATCAACGGCACGGCATTTGCATTTTCTGTCTCGACATAATACCCGTATTAACTAGTACATACCTAGCGGGAGAATGATCCATTCTCGACCAAAACTAATAGCCCTTAACACCTCACTCACTTACGAGACATGTCGCACAACCAGAAAGGTAGGCAGACGACTCTCACCGCACAGCCTCCATTCCTCTCATTCCCTCCTTTTTTCCGACCAACCTCCCAACCCAACGGAACGAAATTGTCACCGTCCTCGCTCGACCTGTTTTTCTTCGATGGCGGCGCGAGGGCAAATCTTCTCTCTTTTCTCCGAGACGTTCCAAGAGAAACCAACGCACTCAATTGACCTCGCGTCCTGATTCGGCGCTTTTCTGCTGCTGCTTCCTGTGGATGGCCGAGGTCTCATGGTGCGCTTACATACTTTCCTCCCACTTCGTGCCTCTCGGTTGTACAACCCTTGACCCAATGATTTGATTGTGTAAAGAAATAGAGGTTGCCGTGCTGGGTTTTATTTGGGTATATATAAAATCAATTACACTCAATTTTGATCACCACCTATTGTCTTTCCATAAAGTTGCACATATATCATTGAAACATGGTAAACTGTTTTGTTGCATCGTAAGGCTTCCTTATTTGCTGGATGAGGAAGAAAGCTTCAAATAGGACAGACAGTGACACAAGAACTTGGATTTTTGTAGGAAGTCGGTTTCATTGATGACCCCAAAGGTTTTATTTCCAATACGCTAAGTGAACATATGATATGACATGACATGACAGATTCGAGAAAATTGTACTGTGGGTGGGTATACGTATCTGGCGCACAAAAAAAGCCGTGAAGTGGCCCAAAAAAGGGAGGGTATGAATATTTTTTGCATCAAACCCCTTAAAAGAACTTCTCTCTTTTGTTTTCTCGGGCGGAGCATTTCGTTTCGTGGCTGGTTTTGGTTTTCGCCGTCAAGATGAATAAATCATGCAACATTGCACACAAGGATCGTGTAGAAGTAAGTGTGTATAAAAGGGTTGTGGTGGTGGTGGTGATGGTGGTGGTGAGGAGGTTCTTCACTCTTCCGTCAGGGAATCTTCTTCTCCTGCGTTGGTGCCGTTGCCCCATTCCCTCCACTCGCGGCTGGACTCGCTGAGGATGCACACACCCGGGATCCTGGCGGCCCACAGCGCCTCGACGGGCGAGCGGAAGGAGCAGGATCTCTGCGAGCTGATGACGCCGATCGCTTGCAGCACCGACTTGCGCGAGTCGCGCGCGAACTGGGCCGGGTGGTCGATCCACTCCAGCGCCGCCTCCAGCTCGGCGTCGAGCGCCGTGATGGTCGATTGGTCGAGGCCGATGGCGGTGGCGACGACCGGCAGGCTCGCGGATGACGGCGATGGAGGGCTGCCGTTGGCTGAAGACAGCTGCTGTGGCTGTGATTGCGATTGTGATTGTGATGGTAGTGGCTGGAGCGTAGGGTTGCTGAGAGTTGGTGTCGTAGGTAGCGGTGGGAGTGGAGGAGATGGCGTGCTCAGGAAACGGGCGGAATCCGGTGGCAGTGGTAGGGTGGACGTCTCACCGCCGTTGGCCGTCGGTGATTGTAGTGGTCTGGAGGTGCGGTCGGTGGCCTGTCTGGGGGTTGGAGGCAGGGCTGTGGTGGGAGGAGGTAGAGGCGGTAAGCCGCCCTTGCCGAGACCTTTGAGGATGCTGCGCGTCTCGGTGAGCAGATGGCTGGCGCGGTCGTGCTGGTTGCGCGAGATGAGCGTCAGGCCGCGCGACAGCATGTCCGATGTGAGCAGCTCCATGCGCCGCTGCACGATGGACGGATGTGGAGGGATCGGCGGTGTGAGAGGCCGCGCCATCATGGGGCTGTAACGGCCCGAGGTGTGCTTCTTCGGCGCAGGGGCAGGCAGCATTGTGATTGCTAATAGCGACGGTCGAGGGAGCTGGCTCAGCAGACCGTCTCGTAAGATATCTCCCCATGCCAGGTCGGCCTGGATCAGGGGCAGCTCCTCGACAGATAACGTCCTCGACTCGTCCTGGTCCGGCCCACCTCCAAGCGCCTCCAGACCGGAGATGATGTTCTCCCAAGGATCCGAAGGGATTGTATCAGGCGAGCTCGTGTCGGACGCAATCGCCAGCTGAACCAGAATGTCGCGTTTGTCTCCGAAGCGAAGGTCTCCCAGACAGGCTTCAGCGTCACGGCCGGTGGCTCGCTTAGTGGTCTGCAGTGCGCCGCTGATCTTCACAAACTTGGCCGGCGAGCCCTCTGGAAGTTTCAATCTCAACTTGACATTTTGGTGAGAGATTGTTTGGAGCGATCCAAGACAGCCAGCCACGCACTCTCTCAACATCATCCAATCCTTCACGTACGTGTACGAGGCCTTGGTGCGGGTCGACAGCTCGACCATTGTATCCNGGTCTGTGGGTCAGCCCCAGGCCGAACGAGTGGATGGTGATCTTAGCAGCCTCTGCACGCGACACCACAAAGTCGACACTCTCTTGATCAGCCACGGCAGAATCGCTGATGAGAAGGATGCTCGAAATTGGGTTGCTGGTCTTGCGCTGCATGAGAAGGTCCATCGCAACGTTCGCTCCCTCGACCACATCGGCTCGCACACTCTTTTGCCCGAGGGGTTTGAGAGAGTTCAACACCTTGGACCAGCCCGCCCACGACTTGGTGGTCATGCCAACCAACGGGATACCGCCGGTGCCTGTACCAAAAGCAACAAGGCCCATTCTATCCCGCTTGCGCAAATTCGAGACGAGGAAACGTAACGAATCACGAAGCAGGTTGATCTTCAGCCCCTGCATTGAAGACGAAACAGGTATGACGACCACGATATCGATAGGGACATGAATAGAAGAGCTCAATTGCATGCCCGCCATTTCAGCACGAGAATTAGTATACTCTGTCGGCGCCGTGGCGTGCGACCTACTCGCGCCATACGTAGATGAGTGTACTGACGAAACTCTGCCACCGGCCTTGGATGTAGAGGCCACTTCGTCATCGCTAGCAGCAGGTTCAACGTCATCCTCAACAGGCGGTGGCTGTGGGGGTGCTGGAAAGTCTAGCGTATCGAGGTTCTCCAACACTCTCCGCCAGTGTTCCAATTGATCACGACTCTGGAAATGTAGGTGGAATGCGGGCAGTTCCTCAACTGTCAAGCTGAGGGTAAGTATGTTTTGATCAGGCGATGTCTCGACGTGGTTGAGATGTCTCCTGATCAGGATGGAGCCTTTCAGTGTGCATCTAGGCAGATTCCTCGTCTCACCGGCTGGGGCTGCCCGTCCACTAGCGGTCGTGCTTTTCTTCTCCTTGACGCAGATGAGCATTTCTGAGAAAAGATAACAGTCTAGTTCCTGCCAAGCCTGTTGGTTTTTCCCAACCCTGATCTTGCCGTTGAGTACAAGCCGGCCGAAACGAGTGAAATCCAGACCGTGCCAGTTGTCGACCCGTCCGAAGAGTTCATCCTTTAATGCGGCAAGGTTGAGCTGCTGCTCGTGAATGCTATCAACCGGTGGCCTAACCTTCACTGGAGACGGCTTCTTGTGACCGCTGTACGCTTTCGCGAAAGCATTGCTCGATGCCATTGACTGTGGGCTCTTGATCTCTTCACTGTTCGGCTTCCACTTGCCGTCTACCGCCTCAACGGTGATCAGACATGTAAGACTCTGCTGTTGGCGTGACTTGCTTAATGTAGGGAATTCACTTCTGATAGTCACAAGGGGAGCAGGAATAGGGTTCTTCGCCAGGCTCCGTGGCTGGCTAATTCTCGTCTCCATGGACTGGACGTCGTAGTCGTGCTTTCTCGACGAAGTGTGCGACATCCGGTTTGTGTCGGCGTACTCGCTAGCCTTCGCAGTAGCAGCATCGCTACTTTGAAGTCTCGCGTGTCCGGACAAATTCATACTGCCGTAATCCATGTTGCCATTATTGCCATTGTAATGTACGCGTGCCGGTGAGAAGGGTTGTGATCCCGTATCAACGACCGACGGTTTTGAGCGGACTGTCTGGTGTATCGAGCGGTCCGGATCTGACCGTTGACGATGATGAGTTGAGGCCTGTTCCCAGGGTGTGGGTGTCGCGGGTGGAATCTCTCTGTACGACTGGTGCGGTTCAGGCACGGTGCCCTGTGCCGATTGCAACAAGCGACTTATGTTCTGGAAATTGATCGCACCATTCCTGCTGCTGTCAAGCTCAAGAGCGGCATTGCACGTCGGGCATTCCTGGGCCTCTAGCTCCTTTATATACTCGTACAGGCAAGCCTCGTGAGAGACATGACCACATGATAATTGCAAGATCTTCTCGCCTCTCAAGGTATGTTCCAATGGCTCTTCGCATGCGGCACATTCGGTGCCAACGAACGTCCTCTCCCTTCGCGAAGGATCCCGGGTCTTCGTAGCGGCCATGCTGGACCGCCTACGTGCTTTGATTCCAGCGAGCGACGAGCGACGACGGACGTGCGTTTTCGGGTCAGAAATCTCGGGACGATGTTGTTGTAAATCCTGCTGCTGTTGTTGCTGTTGCAATTCCTGTTTGCTCGAAATTCGCGGTTTTCCCGTTATATACGCCAACTCAGGCGTCTTGGAGCCTACGGTTCGTGAATAAAGGATGTTGCGATTGGGACCTGAAACATCGATTCAAGCGGTCAGCTCAAGTGCAACACTCAATATATGCTTTTGCGGTTTAGCATGTGACATTCGCCCGGTGTTTCCCACAAACTGACACGGCCGCTGCCATTGCCATCCTTCTCTTGACATTGTTCCACGCATTCAATTGAAATGTTTGGCATGATGTAATGTGTCGCACCTACTTATTTCCTTGACGCTGTTCCTGAAGCCGACACTCCTCTTAGCCTTTGACCCGCGGTTTGCGCGACCATCCAAACCGGCTGAGACAAGCTTCTGAACCTGAGTATAAGTCCGGTCGATATCGAGGTCGGGACTGTGGACGGCAGGGTGGTAGACCGACATGAAACTGTCGAACGGACGGCAGGGTCAAACGTCGAGGATGCGGCTTGATCTTGCCTGCGCCGATGACTTAATCCAACCCTTTTACCAATGCTGTGGATGTTCCCTGTCCGCCTCTTACGTACGTGCAGTATGGTGAGAGGGGTTGCTCGGAGGTTCCAAAGTTAGTAAAGCGGTACCCGAGCAGTAGGTAGCCAGACGGCAAGACTTGAGTCAGGTATCAACACAAGGAAAAGACGTGAAGAAGTTCAGGCGTGAAACATCGCACATGGCCAATCCTCCTCAATTGCTATTGCACAGTGAACAGCAGACCGGTAGCAAGTCGTCCGGACCAGAGGTGGATACGCATGGCTACAAGTAAGGCGGTGATTATTTCGATTTATTTTTGTGTTTCACGCAGATACAAGGTCAACGCATGGCGCTTGTGGGGGGCTTGTTAGTGACAGTCGGGACAGGGGAACATCGTCTGGGTTGGTACAGTAGGTTGAGAGGGGGGCGATTGGGATGGATGGATGGATGGGATGGGATGGTAGCAAATGGATGGGACGACTGGACTGAACTGAACTGGACTGGATAGGACACGATAGGATAGAACAGGATGAGATGGTATGGTAACCCTGCCCACAGTGGCCGCATATGTGGTCGACATACGGGCTCGTGTGCCGGCGCGCCTCTCGCCTCTCGCCTCTTACCTGTTTGCATGATGTCGCTGGCGTGTGGATGGAGCATGAATTGAGCGAGAGGAAAAGTGAGTGAAGGTCAGTGGTAGTCTGGCAAGCTACCAGACAAGCGCGGGCGAAGATGCAGCGTGCAGCCAGCGTGCATCCGGCGTGCATGACCAGGCTAATACTTTCAGGGATGGTCTGTACAGGGGATGCATGACGCATGGTCCATGAGCATGGGTAGGTACAGTTACAGCAGAAAGGTAGTCTCTCCCTGCATCGCTTTCTCTTTGGTCGGTCGTCATTGCTGCGGACCAAAGACGTTATGCTAGTAGAAAGTTATAAGAAACAAGACGGCATGTAGGCCAATTGCGCATACCGAACTAAGACACGCCGGCAAAGGCGAAATCGAAACCGACCAGTCGACGAGATGGTGAGAGGCACATGCAATGGCGAGGCCGTAATCATCCAGAACCAATAAGGGATCTGATCGACGACATTGGGATGATCTAATGTAGGTAATGCTGCGGGTGACGGAGAGGCTGACGAGAAGACGATCTGTTTGTGTTGACGTCGGACGGCGAACGACGACAGCTTCGGCACAGGATGCTATCCCGTGTTACCATCGTGAGTCTGCAGTTGTCGACACCAGGGGCTCGCTCTACGGCGCCACACGTGGGTTCAAACATGCAGGAACGAAGGAGTGAACGAACTACTACCCTACATTGATTTCTGCAGGCAATACAGGCCGTGTGCGACTATCAATGTGTGCATCAGCCATGTTGCTCGTGGCTTCGGACGTGGCTGGCTTTTAATCTACATGACTGCGCTATTCCAGTAGCCCTACTTAACCTCTTGGCTGTAATCAGTGGCAGTAGAGGAAGCCAAGAGATAAAGCGAACCCGGAAATCCTGTCGTAGCTCTCAGCCCGTTGTTATCGAAGGTTGTATAGTAAGAGTGGTACAACAACAGCACTACCGCTCTTCGGTCTGAGTCCGCTGGGAGGGATGATGGACGACAGCTGCACGAGCAGGGCAATTAAATACATGGGTCCCCAGTCATGCTCGTGGCCCTGGAAATCGGCTCAAGGGTGAAAAGTCTCTCTTTCCCGAGGCTTCAAAGGCAGATCGATACTGGTACTTACACGTTGGCTTTGGACAGGGCCTTGTGGATACGGCACAATGTTTGCCTCCGCCACCTGCGCGCCGCATAGCGTTATGCCTTGTCATATCTTGACATGCCGGGTTCGCGTCATACTATGTCTCGTGCGTGCCTGCGCTGGGTCAGTTCATGCCAATCCATGCAATACAATGCAATGCGAAACCATGCTGTGCCGTGCTGGGTCACACCATACAGTTGATGGATTGTGCCTGCACGATAAGAAGTCGGTGGCATTCTAAACCCACCATGGCTGAAGACGGGACTCCCCACCACACCCGTGTCTGAAGCCGCTGTCACAGTAAGCGGAATCAGCGCACGTAGTTGAAGCAGTAACCCGGTGGTCGAGCCAGCTTCTGCCCGCGTACCTTCAAGCTAAGATCCTGACGCCTCTTAGTCTTCGTCACTGGGCGCTTGCAATTGGCTCAAAGGTTACCTAGCATTGACTTGAACTTTGACCAGGTACGGGAGAAGGCTAAACTAGTGACGGCTTGCGCTACTGGGCTCCACCAGCCAAACCAAGACCCACTTACACTAGTGGTGGTCGCCACGCTCCGAAATGGCGCTGCTTCCGACATTGGGGTGTTGATCCTGTTTGGTGGGATGCCGTTGTCCTTCAGTTGCCAAACCGTCCTTCTCAAATATCATCATCCCCAGAAGCGGGGCCTCTAATTGTGAGCCTGATCGCTGCTTTAAGGTCATAAGAATACTCTGTAGGGATGCCATGATGTAGTTTCTGCCGCCTGAGCCGCCACCGACCTCATTGGCTCTTCGGGGCTGGAGAGCGGACCGTGGCGTGTCAGCCCGTGGCGAACAGAGCTGTCTTCTCAGGAGGAGCATTATGGCAATGCCGATCACTTTCCTTCTTGATTGCTAGAGCGCGACTAGTGTCGATATGCAAGGCCTCTTATAACATCGCCAGCGGGCGAGGTGGTAAGAAGTAATCTAGAAAGATCCTGCAACGCTGCTTAGCCACAATAGGGGAGAAGAATAGGGCGAAGGATGGTCGAATTAGGCTATCTGCCGGGCCGTGTCTGCCCTATACGCTAGGCTCATTATAGAAATCCCGCGTCAAATTTACGTTCATCTCAACTTTTCCCACTTTTGTTCCAAGTGTCTGTTTACCCGCCTACCAGACGCAAAGGGGCGTTGTGTTCTCGTACAGAGTCTATAGACGATTTTGCCATTTAGCCCCATGCAGCGAGCGACGCCGTAACCATCAGATTGATCACGTGTGTTGGAAAGCCTGCAGCTTCGCCTTTTACATAGTGCAGAGCATCTTATGGACGGTAAGCTCTACTGTCGTACTACTGTACACTTCACAACTGGCCACCGCCAATGCCGAGTCACAATACCACGGTGGATCTACACCACGCGGACGGATTGAAACAACAATCATCCCCTTTGTTAGGGCGTCTTTGTCGATGTGAGAGTGCCTGTAGGCCTGCAGTAGAACCGCTACAGTACTGTCATACCCTACTGCACGTGGTTCAGCATAAGCGTACACATACTAATGGCATACTGTTGGCATATTGCATCACCAGGTCTCCGCCGCCATGTCATTCCATGCCATGCCATGCGATCCGCTGTGCAACACTTCTGCACATGGCTTCCTGGGTCCCCCTACAGTGATTCCAATCTGTGCTGGNCGCTTGGCTACAGTAGCTGTGCGACCCGGAGATTCGGTGTGGATGTGGATGTGGATGGGAACATCGAGCACTAAGTATCCCATACTATATTCCTAGCCACAAGCAAATCGGATATCTCCTGGGTTGAGAGGAAAAGGGGGCTCAAACAGAATAGGGAGATCGCAATGAGCCTTTCCACATGATCGATTTGTTTCTGTGTATTACGCCCACGTCTTCTTTCGGCTCTCGCCGCGCCTCCTCCATCGGCATGCCCGCCGGTGCAAGCGTCTACACCTCACTCCATCTCGCAAGCACATGCTATTAGTTCAGAGGGTGCATATTGATCGCCCTGCCGTGTCACTCCCCACTGTGGTATTAGATGTGGGGATCACGTCAGTGGCCAAGGGGTTACAGTGGACAAGGGTCCGGTTGTTCTAGAAGAAGCAACAGGGAATATCGCCGATGGTCCTGTTCTGCTCTTTCCTTGCCCTGTCCCGCCCTGCCTTGCCCTGCTTTACAGGGCACACTGCCTTGACTTGCAGTGCTTTTGACTTTGGCCTGGAAAAGTCTCCCGTGAAGGCGCCTCAGGGTTGATTGACACGTTACGATGCGTCGATAAATCAGTCGGACAGACAGTGACGGAGGAAGTACCACGGTGGGATGTAGTAGTCCTCAAGCGTGGAGTCGACGGAATTGTCTTCCTTCCTGCGGCCTCCTTCCCGGTCCATCAAGCATCGCTAAGCGGGTGGAGCCCCTTCTCGGCACGGTGGTCAAACCGTACCGCAAAAGAAAAGAAGCAGTGGATAGCAAAATGCCAGTGCTCCCAATCCCTCGTGGGAAGAGGTGACCAATACCTTGCCACGTGCCTGGTCACCAGGCAACGTGGCAATGGCGCGTGGTGGGCATGGCACCGTTCACGCAAGACACCTAATTACAACCACTGTGGTCGGTCTGTGGACCGTGAGTAGGCTCGGTAAGATTCGTGTGAACGGGTGAACAGTGAAAAGGAGATCCCGAATGCTTGTTGAAGATTCCAGTTGGCAGTTGAAGATGTCAGGGCAATCGCGAGACAATCGCGAGACAATCTAACCGTGAGGATTGGCTTAACCCTTGCTGGCATCTCGGTGACATTTTCCCGTTCATGTATGCTTTTTCGGTTACTGTAACAGCTCCTGCTCGGCTTAAGCCGTTGTCGTTTATCGTTTTGTCGTTTTCATCGTTTTCGCTTCGCCTCGCCTCTTTCTGCAGTCACTAATTCCTCCACGGGAAGAAGAGGTGAAGGGAATGCAAACGTTGAGCGGCGTCTGGGCACACAACACGCTGCGGTACACAACGTACGTCGTACCTACAGTACAGCATGCGCGAAAGCGAAGGATCAAGGGCGAAAACCGCCAGGTACCATGCTTAAAGCAAGCAGGTACAGTGCATAGAATAGCTCACAATCCACCCGCTCGCTCCCATGGTCACCTATACCACTGATCTTCCACTGCACCTCCCTGCCTATACCGCCAGATATAGCCTTCAGGTACTTTATGTCTATGACGATGTACTGCCTTTACTGCATGTGCCCCAGGATCAGCAGTCGCAGTACCATTGATCGACTGCCACATTCCCTGGCTTGCCTATAACAATGGCTATCTGAATACCTGCTAACAATAGAGCACAAGACAATGCCTTTCATGCACCGGAATATCCATCCCTCTGATAGTCAAGATGGGATGNCACGTCGGTCGGCACCTGTCTGTCGAGTATAGATATAGTGTTTCTAGTTGGTTAAATGTGCCCTTACCGTTTGATCTAAACACGAGACAGTATAATTTTCAGTAATTCCACTTGCTATCGAGGCTTAATATCAACAGACCTAACTTCACATCTCAAATAGGGAGGGACTGTGCCGGACTTCGAAGGCGGAAGCCACGTTGGTATACACACCAAAGCAAACCAGAAAGGCTGCGCGTTTGCCAACGCATGCATTGCACAATAGCAACGTCACGCAAACGCTCTGGCGACCGTGATGCGGTTCTACGATAAGGTTGGTGGAACGATCTAAGTCACTGGAGATGCAGCAGAAACGCCCATCCGTGCGAGCCATCTATATACGTTCCTCACCGCCTGTGGGTCACAAAAGGCTATTCTAGAATCTGAAAGGACAGTACACAGGAGATCCTGGAATACGTTGCGCCCAGATCTGGGACCAGGCCACCGATAGACTTTACAACATCGTATGTGCCTATAAGGTGATGATTCAGGATCAGGGTCGTGATGATTTCATATGTGGAAATAAGCTCTATAGGAATATGCACTTCTCAGGCGAACACGGCAGGTAATAGGCACTCATACATTGGCAGCGAAGAAGCTGGCGAGGCTCCCGACAGCCAGGCCGGCAACGAGACAGAGGCCCATGAAGCCACCGGCAGCCTCCCTCTCGTGCTCGTCAACCCATTCTCCGGCGCCGATCATGCAGGTGCTTCCGAGGAAGCCGTTGCTCAGGCCGAAGATCACTTGCACAATGACGAGGTAGAAAAAGTCGCTCTCGACGACAGCGCCCCTGCCACGGATGTTGCACAGATGGTACATCCCTATCCAACCGGCCCTGGCAAGAGAGAGAAAGAAGACCAGGCGAGGGCGCCTGATCAGAGAGAGGGATGGCACGGCTGTGAGAAGCCTTCCTATTAGGTCGCCGATGTTCCACATCAGGAACGCCAAGGGAATGAAGACCGGTGGCTGCAGCAAAGCAGGCTGATCGGCGCCTGGAGCCGTTACAGACACAATGCGCTGAGTGAAGACTGGGAAAGTGGAGAGGGTGATGGCGAAGGTCAGAAAGACGCCCCCTGCCAGCCAGAACAATTTGCGAAGAAGAACCATCATTGAGACCGTCTTACTTGTAGATTCGCTGTCATCATCGTCTACTTGCGTGTTCAGAGGGTTGCGATCCTCGGGTACAGCGCCAACAGTCTGTTTCGGCCGAGAAGCGGCAGTACCATGTCGATGATTACGGCCCAGCTGGTAGAAGAAGGCTATGACCGTTGCTCCCGCAATGGCTGTTGCTGTGAGGAAATATGCGAAGGCCGCTTTTGCGGACACAGGTGGTGGTCCTGGAGGCGGTGGTTGTGCGGATCCCTGATCGTCGTGTTTCGGCCGAACAGAGAGTACAGAGATGATCTGTGCAATACACGGTAGCACGCCGGCAACCGCCTGACCCGTCATGATTGCCTGCGTATACCTAGGTTCTCCAAACCCAGAAGCGTACGCAAACACGCCATTTTGACAGAACCCAGTCGCCAGGCTGGCAGACAGGGTCATGACCATTAGGAAGCCGAAATACCCACCAGCATCAGCTTTCATAGCGGTGGATGCTGTTAAGAGCGTGAACGTGATGATGTTGATGACCAGAGACACAACGATACGCTTTGGGTATGAGGCGCCAGCTTGTAACTTGGTCAGAACAAGCATAGAGACCAGGTTCGTGACCGTAGAGACCGACACCTCGGCGGCTTGGAAGTTCTCCGATATCCAGGCATTGTTCCTGAAGCGGAATTGGAAGTATGGCCCTGCTGCCAGGAACATGTTCCATGCCCAGAGCATCGACACCCCCAGGAGGAGGAAGATCCCATAATCGACGTACGAGAACTTGTGTACTTTTGACTGGGCCCATTCGCCTGTATTCTGATCTTCCCCATCTACCACCGCTTCTGGCTGACTATCATCAATCGGTTCGTAAGGCTGCTCAGAACGCCATAATTGCCGTAGGCGGTCCATGGTTCTGACGGGAGATTCGGCTTTGATGGCTCTAGGTATGAGCGTGTTGGTGTTTGCTGTGGGAAGTTGTGTCTAAATGATCACCCACAAGACCAGCACTTGACGAGCAGCATTGGTGAGAGAACAGGAGGAGTGATGACGATGGTTCAAACGACGTGAATCATGATGGTCACTGGGCTACCTGTCTTGAGTGAGGTCTCACAGCAGGCCATCTTATCGCTTGGGAGGGTCCGAGCTGATCGTGTGTCAAACGTCCACTAGTCATGACATTGACGCGTGCGGGCAAACTGGTTGGCACGCTTATCGCGTCTGTCGTATCAAAGGAGGTATTGAGGAGGGGTGATGAAGTTGCCGAATACTGACCACAGAAGTTGCTGCTCAAATGCCACAGTTTTCGAAGAGTATTGATACCTACCACTCGTGATTAGAAGTATGCGGCACTCTGCCTTGCTCGATAGGATTGGCTTATCGTGAGCCTCATGGGCAAGCGGCTCGGGCGGAGTTTCACGTGCGTCGAGGACTCCGGCATTTCCCGCGATAGCCGAGGATCTGGGGTAGGGAGCATCGACCCTTTAGCCATGAGTTCCTGATCCTGCGTCTCAGAGGGACGGACATTTATTGAGTACTGAGCATTGCTGCAAGACAGTGCAAGCGTCATTCGAACGTTTCAATCTTGTTGCCAACTCAATCTACTTCTTTGGTAGTCGTTTGAAACTGCACAGAACTGAAAATAGCCAGCTCTCGGTCCTCAGTACCTTGGAAAGCCCCCAGTGGTAGTACGTGCCATGGCAGCGCCTGCAAGACGGTTAGGTACGATCGACCGCTCCCTGTTCTTTGGAACGAAGCCGCTTACAGGTGGTGATAGCTCGTCCGGCGATCTTGTACGCATTGACATGTCGACTTTAACTACACGCTGTTCACGGCTGACTGCAACAGCATCTGCGATTTACAGGAAAAGTTTCGGAATGCGATCTATGAATTCCCGAAGGTGGTACAGACCACGCAGAAGCTGTTGAAAGCAGCACAGGTGCTCGACTTACCGGTCTATGCTACGACACAGCTTCGATCAAAACTAGGCGGTACATGCCCAGAACTGGGTCTTGACAGTGCCGAGGGCGTCAAGACCCGATTGCACGTAGACAAGAGTGCATTTAGCATGTACGTACCCGAAGTCCGGCAGGCATTCGTAGAGAGCCTGGAGGGACAGACGAAAGGCGTTGTAGCCATAGTTGGGATCGAAGCACACATCTGCGTTACACAGACCACTTTGGACCTGCTGCGGGAGGGTCATAAGGTGTATGTGCTGGCGGATGCCGTGTCTAGCTGCAACGCCCAAGAGGTCCCCATAGCACTGGACAGGCTTCGACACGAGGGGGCCGTTGTCACCACATCCGAAAGTTTCCTCTTTGAGACGATGGGAGACGCTGGGATTCCCGAGTTCAGAAGTGTTAGCGGTGTGGTGAAGGAATACGGCGG
Source organism: Leptoxyphium fumago (assembly GCA_001660795.1). Taxonomy (NCBI): domain Eukaryota; kingdom Fungi; phylum Ascomycota; class Dothideomycetes; order Capnodiales; family Capnodiaceae; genus Leptoxyphium; species Leptoxyphium fumago. The sequence continues at coordinate 50,823 of LSHF01000008.1, forward strand.
AAAGACGAGGGAGAGCCTGCAGGCGTTGTGCAGGTTCTAGGTATTTGCAGCCATCGGGTTGTGCCATGCGGCTGAATGGGTCGTGTCGGAACTGGATGTGGCAGTACGGTGGTGCAGTCGGGTGTGATGGGGCATTTCTTCCAGTGTAACCTGGCTGGTGTGTACAGGCATCTGCTGAAATATAAGCAGCGAGCTGACAGGCTGCATACCGAATACCGTCTAGAACCACTGCTCATTGACATGTGTTGGCCAGCCAATGCAGATTCGCTACAAACCGGACGTAAGCATTGCGAGTGTTAGTAGCATGGGGCTTATCTGACGACAACCAGTGTAAGCAATGTGGGATAGACATTGGGGTATTCCTGCTTTCGGACCTAGAGAGCGACCGAAGCCAAAGCAGACGGAATGCATCTATATCACAATGGGGAAGGAATTGTAGGTAGGCAGTATGGTTTGTGATGACGGTGATGATGATGATGGCGTGACCTCATGACCGGAGGATGCGAAGACAGCTGGAGCTTTCCAAAGGTTGGAGGCTGCAGACAAGACAAGACAGTAAAAGACGAGACGAGATCTGTGTATAATAATCAACACGATATGCTACATACCTATCCGTACCTAGCTAGGTAGGTAAGTAGTTTAACCCATGTAGGGATGTCTGCATATGATCAAAACGGACGAGTGGGAGCGATATTGACAGATGCCAAGCCAGCCAGAAATGCCTAGGTAGGCAGTTATTCGAAATTGACAAGTAATTTGCGACCGTGATACCGCCAGAGTCGCTTAGTATCATCGTAATTAGTGATATCAGAGGCGATGTAACATAGTTGATATTTTTATATTTTGTTCTCGTCGCCGAATGTCCCGAAGGGCTAATTTGCAGCGAAGTGAGCTCCGGCTTCATACGCAGCGGCCACCAGACAGCTTCTGGATATGAGAGACACGACTGTGAGCTGCAACCTGAATTCGAACATATATTACACATTGTGTATGTTATATCTTGATTCTCAACCATCGATCGTCATTCCACTCTTCAAGGAGAACTGGCGAAGTGGGAGTTGGGGTGTTGGAGCCTGGGGCATCCATCCAATCCAATTCCGGTTTCAGGGTCAGGATCGGATTACATAATAACATCCATTTTATTATTATTATGATCATTATTATTTTCCCTTCAAAGCAAGTAGTCCTGGCGAGGCAAAGACTTGAAACAAAAGGAAATAGAGAGACAAAACAGGCATGAGCGGGAGAAGGAGGGATTGAGGTATGAGGAAGGACAGAGAAGTGATATAAGGCGCAAATAGACAAAGGCCAGAGACGGGAAAGGCCATTCGATCTTGACCTGCAGTCTTGCACGCACTCCACCTCGCTATACTGTACTGTACTCCTCCATACACGCACTGCGACTGTCACCACCACCACCACCACCACCACCACTGCACACACTATACACTGCGCACTCACTTGCACACTACGCTCTCCATAGACACCACACTCCACTGTACTGCACTGCATAACGCTTCATACTTCTCCTCTCGTCTGTCCTCTCTCCCTCGTCGTTCTCTGTCGCTGCATCCTGCATACCGCTTTGGATCTGTCTCTCATCACCCCCTCGACCCGTTCCTTGGAAAAGCCGTTTCGCCTTTCTCACCCACCGTGCAGACCACATTCCGCACCGCTCGAGCCCTTCTCCTCTCGCCGTATATACACTTCACTCTCCAGCAGCCGTCATCGACTCTTGGTTGGGCCAGTTCCACCACCTGCTTGACTCTCCTCCTCATTGCGCATCCTGCTACCCGAGTACAAGCGTGATCCTGGCCTACAGTTATACCGCCGAAGTGGTCTCTGCACCACAACCAGTGTCGTCATCGGCACAGACCTCGTCCTATTCGCCGCACCAGACTGCTCGACTCGATCAGGTCTCAAATGGGAAGCCTGAATCTCGTCCTCAGCAGACCCTTAGTGAGCCTGTGCTCGTGAGACAGGATAAGCCGGCCGAGGGCACTGGCAGACATTTACCCACCAATATCCCGGTGCGAGACATGGCGACACCACAGCATGACAAGTTCGCTCGCCAATACCCACCTCGACCATCCATCCAATCGCAGCAGTCCAGCTCTGTTCCCTCCACTCCTTACCAAGCTCCTAGAGACGCCCGTTTCTCTTCTCGATCTCCGTCTCCCCACCGCGGGTTGAACCATTCGCCACGATCTGTCGCCTCAGATGCTCTCGGTAGGGCTCCTGGTGCCCAGAGAAGAGGAAATGGACATGGTGTTGCAACAGGTCCTGCAGGAGGTGCGCCGGTCGTATGCAGGTTCGAATTCGCCCCAGAATTGCCCAAACGACGGATAAAATATGTCGATGGAGGGGATCAGGAATTGGGTCCACCCCAGAAAGAGCCGAAGAAGGTCATGGGTCGGCAAGAGGAAGAAAAGCTGGAGGGAGATCTACGTGAGCTCTACGATCGGTTATTACCTTCACAAGAAAGTGAGGATAGCCGTATACAGCTGTGTAAGAAATTGGAACGTATATTGAACGAGGAATGGCCTGGACATGATACGAGAGTGAATATGTTTGGATCGTCAGGAAATTTGCTCAGCTCGGGCGACTCGGATGTGGATATTTGTATCACCACCGACACCAAGGAGCTGGAAGACATGCATGAATTGGCTAAGCGCCTGCATAAGCGTACGTTGAATTGCCCTGCGTCTGCTTCGCACTGATGTGTGGTTTTGCGAAGTTCAGCCTTATTGCGAATGCTAACTGGCCGCAGATGGGATGGAGAAGGTGGTGTGCCGAGCCGTGGCGAAGGTACCGATCGTGAAATGCTGGGATCCGGAATTGCAGCTGGCTTGCGATGTCAACGTGAACAACCCTCTAGCGTTGGAGAATACGCGTATGATCAAGACCTATGTCCAGATCGATGATCGAGTACGGCCGCTGGCCAAAATCATCAAATATTGGACGAAACGGCGCATTTTGAACGACGCTGGTGAGTGGTATTTTGTGCATTTGTCGGACACCGGGTACTGACAGATTCAAAGGACCCGGAGGAACGATCAGTTCTTATACTTGGATCTGCATGATACTTAGCTTCCTGCAGCGACGAAGCCCACCAATATTACCTTCGTTACAGAAGATGGACGGCGCAAAGCGGTCCATGGTGAACGGCGAACCCTCAGATTTTGCCGACGACGTCGAATCACTCAAGGGATGGGGCAGTGCGAACAAGGAATCATTGGCACAACTTCTTTTCCACTTCTTTCGACATTATGGGTTCGAGTTCGAGTACGACAAGTACGTCGTTTCTGTACGAGAAGGTCGCTTGTTATCGAGGACGGAGAAAGGCTGGGAGGCGAACAGCATCGATACGAAGGAAGGCCGGCATCGATTGTGCGTTGAAGAGCCTTTCAACACCTCTCGCAATCTCGGAAATTCGGCCGATGAATATTCATGGACAGGAGTTCACACCGAGATTCGAAGAGCTTTTGAGCTTTTGGAAGACGGGTGCCAAATCGAAAAGGCCTGCGAGCAATATGAGTTTCCACCGGAGGAAAGATTCGTCTTTCAGAGGCCACCACCTAAACCGAAGCCAACTCTGACAAGGAGCGCTTCACAATCTGGTCGGTCGAGTAATGAGAATGGCTCAACTAGGTCGCGTAAAACCAACAGAAATCAATCACAACGTGGTAATCGGCGAGCCTCCAGTGGCGCCTCGTTCAGCAACCAACGGAATCACAACTTCTGGCTCCAAAGTCCACCAGTTGCAATGACCCCCAGCGATTATTTCGGTACCAAAGGCAATCTGCACGACCAATTGTACCAACAGTATATGGCCTTGCAGATGCATCAGGATGCCCTAAAATCCCAACTTCTACAAGGACAATTAAGCCAGCAACAAGCCCAACGTGCACCCAGCCAAGGCCGTGGACAAGGGAGCGATCTTCCTGGATCGCCTGATCACCGACAGTATGCCAACAGTATACCAAATTCTAGATATCTTAACAGTGCTCCCCAGACTGCACCACTGTTACCTGGTTATATTCACCATTACACGTCGAGATATCCAATGCAGCCGCGACAGCAGCGTGATGGCTCCAACACCAACCCATCATCTCCATCACTGGTCGCATCTGTTCCATCCCTTCGTCGAGATATGCATAGAGCATCAGTCACTGACGGTTCGCCTGCTTCAGTACGTTCTCATTCCCAGCCAGGGAGGTCGGGTCCGAATATGTTCTCAGTCCAGCAGCAAGTACATCCCGGATTTGACGTGTCTGGCGCTTTGAACGGTATGTATCCTGCAGTGCGCTCTTCATCTGGGCCATACGCCGCTTCTGCTTTCGGATTGCCTCAGATGGGACTACCTCTTCATGATGCACAATCAGCAGACAATGCCATGCCGAAGGAATACATTGGCTATATCCATCACCAGTCTCCACAGTTTGGTCCTAATGCATTGCCTTCACAAGCATCGATGCCGTACCTCAATCTGCAAAACCCTCCACAGAGACAGCGGACAGGCACCAATTTTGATCTTGTGCCACCTACGGCAAATGGTCGACATAACTCGAGGTCACCTTCACCGTTGGGTCATAGGCGAGGTCATTCAACTATAGCCGAAATGGAGGCACCGCCTTCACCAGAACCCTCTGGAACCAGCGATCCTTTTCCAAGTTTTGATCCGCAAGGGCATTCTTCTGAGCCTGTCGTCCCTATGCCAGAGCCAGATTTTGCTGGGCCGATCATTGTTAACGGGTCAGGGCCGGCTACAATGCCTTCTGCTCCTGCTCCCACACCGCAAGCATCATCTGCGCCGGTGATATTGAATGGCAGCTTTGACTATCCACGTCAAAGTAACGCAGTACCTGCAGATCCGAACGTCCCGACTCAAACGCTACCGCTACGGCCTGCGACAATCGATCAAAATCTGCCACCGTCCACAGAAGCAGATCTGCCAACGCCAACGAGCAACGCATCGCCTAACTCAAAGCCGCACCACAAAAGTTCTGTGCCTGCACCCCTTTTGAGTCTATCTCCAAACGGGAATGGATCGTTTCAGGCCATCAACGGTGCAAGTGATCAGCATGTGCTACAGCAAGACCCCTCACCTCTACATGGCCCATTGCTTTCACCGGTCGTGGAAATGCGTACGCCCTCGCCAACTGGCCAGCGAGCGTTCGACAACCTTCATAGCGGTCAGGCGCATTCACCACAATCTAATGGCGACACAGGCATGACAGCTAGGATAAGCGCAGCCAAAGAAGCTGAAGCGAAGAACGGAACTCACGAGGTCGTTGGTACAGCACCCTCAAGTACAGCCATAACATCGTCTCCAGCATCAGCAAATGGCCACAATGACCATTTCCTAGCCCAGCAACCCTCGCAATATCCTCATCAAGCAAAGCAGCATCCGCAGCCACAGCAACACAGTAACCCATGGCAGCAAGCCACAGGCACGAAGAAGGGCCACAAAAAGTCCAAGTCTTCTGTAAAAGCAGGCACCATCACGTCACCAGGCGCTGTGTCTGGAAACGTTGGCGGTGGCGGCCAGCCGCTGCCCGCAAATGGGGCTGAGAGGAAGGGCGGTTAGGGATCGCAGAATCGAACAATGTTCACCCGCTTGACGAGATTCACTCTCACAAGGAGATTGTGCGGACGTAGAACCTCACCCTGTCAACCCCAACATGGCCATCTCGAAAAGCGTGGATGATTGCGCACTCCATCACAGAGAAATCTAGAATGCAAACTGTTGAGGTGGACACAAAACACTGAGGTGGGAAGGAACATCTTACATCACTTCGCAGGCCGCTCTTGCCCTTTCTGTCCAGGCACAGGCCTTGCAGTTCACGGTCATTGCTGGAAGCAGTTGAACAAGCTGATCTCTATCCCGAAATGTAGAATGATGACCTGAAGAGATGATCCCGAGGCGGCGAAAAGGAGAATGACACAAGGGAATGGCACGTACAGCAAGATCAGATGAGAAAGGAATGCTGGGTTGTAAGGCAAAGGGGAAAGCGTAGAACTTTCCACCTTCGTTCGTCGTATGTCATCTATATGTAAATGTGAATGAAACAGGCGCACTTTCCTCCAATGGTCGAAGGGCATGATAGCGAATCCATTCTTCTCGTCTCTGTGTCATACGCTCTCGTTTTTTCACTGGCAGCTTGTCCATGTTTGCTCACGGCGCCGACGATGGAATGCTTGGCGTCTAACCTCTACATCTCGGATCAGGAGTCGGTTCTCCATTCTTGCATACATACAAACGACCGTCTTTGGAATCCTTGAGACTCAGTGGCCAACCAAAAGTCAAGCCCAACAGTTCCCTTACTATGTCTTCAGGATATTGTGACAACCTCCTTGACATTGACCCCCTTGGCCTCTCNTATCGCTCTGCCGTAACGATGCGATGATCGTCTTGTACAAGGCTTCAGCAAAGTAGGACGGAACCGCGTTGCCGATCTGCTTGATCACGCTTGTCTTAGTGCCGCTGAACGTATGTTGAGGCCGGAATGATTGCAACAAGGCAAGTTCGGCCGGATTGAAAGTCCTGCGCCCGCTAGGATGCGTATTCGACTCTCCGCCGTTGCAGGTGATACAATTTTTCAACGGCTGGTTCGCATCGTACGCCGCCGACTGCTTCGGCATAGATTGAGCCATGTTAGGCGGGATCGGATACAGCAGCTTGGCAAGCGCTTGCCTGATCGTAACGAAAGGCCTCAGGCCAATCCCAATCCCGTGGGTAGGCGGTGGGAAGTCTGGCAGCTTCTCGCCAGGCGCAGCGGCGATCAAGATCAGACGCTTGCGTGGATGTGGGTTCCTCCACTCTGCGAGGTTGAGACAGCGCCAATGTGCTGAGTATCCAAGATCGGTGAATTGGCGAAGCATCAGGTTCATCCACACCCCACCATCCTTGCGCAGAATGCCTGGTGACTGTTCGAATGTGACGATGCGAGGGCGACAACAGCCCAGAAGCTCGCTGATGCACAGGTTCGAGGCTATGTTGCGTTCGTCGTCCTTGCCCGGTACAGTGTGACAAAACGCGAAGTACTGGCAGGGTAGAGACAAGTGCAGTATGTCGACTGCAAACCGTCCGGGGCTCTGCATCGCCTTGGTGATGAATTTGAAGATGTCCCAACGTAAGACCTTGGTATCTCCAAAGTTTGCCTTGAGAGTTCGACAGGCTTCGTCCCAATGATCAAGCAAGAAGGAATATTTGAGGCCGGCAGCCACGCCTCCACTGGCCATTCCACCAGCGCCAGCGCAGATGTCACCACATGTGTATGGCACCGCTCTGTCTCTGCTTGCCTCTGCGGTCGATCGTTGCGGAGTCGACCGAGGTGTCATGTCTTCTTCACTATCATCAGTAGTGAGGTCCACATCAACACGGATGGGTGCATCTGTATCCAAGGTTCCACACCACTGTTGTCTCAGCTGGAGGTCCATTGCTGCATGCCCATCACTTGCCTCCTCTTGGCGGATGCGGAGGAGGCCCTCCTTGATGATTTTCTTGCCAGAAGAATCTGCCACTTCGAGATACTTCCACCGGCAAACGAGTGGCCCCTGGTCGTGGATCTGATCCTCTCGACGGTCATTGTAGTCAGACATCACCCTGAAGCTGAATGCTGGGAAAGGCTTGTTGGTGACGGTCAGCTCTCGTGGGACGTGTAGATCATGCAGTGGTGCGGATTTCAGGATCTCATTTCCAGCATGATCAATGAGAACAACCATACAAACTTCATTGAGCTTTCTCTGTAACCTCCCCTTGAAGGTCTTAGTGCGACGAAACAGCGTTCCTTCGGCATGGAACCCGTCGTCTTTGCGACAGAAACGTTGAATTCGGAGAAACGAGCCATCTGCCTGCTCCCATGTCTGTCCAGTGCAGTACTGTACACCGCTGTAAGGGCAGGTGATTGTCCTGTGTTGCAGCCCATCTTTTGAGGCTGAGCTGCTGGCGTTGAATTCTTCGGCACTGATGACGCGAATGTAGTCTTCATCGTCATCATTGGCATCATCCAGGTCGTCTTCCTCCAGTTGTAGCCGTTGTGCGGCTAGCTGTAGCTCATGCAGTTGAAGTATATCTTCCTCGTCTTCGTTGTTGTCGATGGTATATGGGTTGTGGGCTGTTCCCTCATTTTCGAAGATGCGTTGAAATGATCTTTTATTGAAAAGAGAAGACATGCTGGAACGTGTGTGTGATGTGAAGGGCTCCTCAGCAAGTTGGAAATTGGAAAGCAGGAAAGTTTGTGTGTGTTGAAGACAAAATAAAAGAAACCAGCAGATGATTTGATTGATGGGTTTGTTTGACTCGCACTGGTGGCATCAACGAGGTTGACGTTAACACAGCCGTTATGAGAGTGAATTTCAACGTGAAACGAGTGAAAACAAGAGCAGTGAATGTGAGAACAAGGCCAACATTGGCAATGGGTATTCAATTGGACGTATGTGATTCACACAGTTGTTGTATGTCTCCCAATCGAAGCTATAGCAACTTGCAAGGGCTGCCTCATGTTGCTGCATATATGAGAAGCCATTCACATGTCGATGAGCGTCACTTAGACGAGCAATCACACTACGATGGTGACAGAACCATGCTGCAGACCTACACATGTTGTTGCTGTAGCCTGTAACTACACAGAAGAATCATGACAGAGTCGCCGTCATGGAGTTGCATTTTCAAGGTCAATAGTAACGATGAAGGCGATGGCATGTCAGACGATGCCACATCAACATGGCCAACACCTGGTGGTTTTATCCGACGTTGACATTCACGTATCTTGGCGTTGACGTTGACACCCACACCGTCGACGTGGACATTCACGCTGCTCGACGTGAAGGCTGACGTTGAAGTGAGAGAGATGCTGTACAGTACAGTACTGTACCGTTGATAAGGTAACCATGGAAAGATAGAGGGGGAAGACGCCAAGAATGGTAGCTGCTTCCACCTCCGCATCCCGCCCGAATTTCTGGTCTGGTCTCGTCTGAAGTTGTGGAAGAGTTCCCGGCCTGCAGCAGAATGATGGCAGAGCCCCACTCCGAAGCTGCCGGCAGCGCCGTCTAGTGGGAACAGAAAGTTTTTCTTCGCTTCCCGCGACAGTCACTCCATCCCTCCTTGAATAACAAAATGTATTCCCTAGCTCACCATTCGTTTGAGCGCCCGTCTGTCCTTGTGGCTGTTCAGCATCGCCAGCGTCAGCGTCATGCAATAGACTGCAGCCCTCACACCATTCACGAGCAGCGCCGACCACCATAAGCTCCAATCTCTACCACCATTGGCACCTCAACACATCCGAGCAGTAGGTCGCACTTGGCTCTCGTTCTCTCCCTTTCTCTGTGATGATCAAAAGCAAAAATAAATAGATGTTAGACTACTGAAGGCCTCAAAACCTCTGTAGAGCAAATTGTTACAGTTCTGACATTTCGCGCTTCCAATGCCTCGTCTGGTTCTCAATTCTATTCCTTGATAACTTGCTGACGTTCGCAAAGGTGAAAAGTAGTTTCCAAGCTCTCAACTTCCCACCTGACCTCCATCATGTGCGGTATTATCGCCGTCATCCTCGCCGATCAGTCCGAAGAAGCTGCTCCAGAGCTTCACCAGGCCCTTTACTACCTCCAACACCGTGGCCAGGATGCTTGCGGTATCAGTACATGCTCAAAAGGAGGCAAATTCTACCAGTGCAAGGGCAATGGACTTGCATCTAAGGTCTTCCAGGATGGAGCTCGCGTGCACAACCTGCCAGGCTATATGGGTCTTGGCCATCTGAGATATCCCACTGCTGGAAGTAGCGCGAACGCCGAGGCCCAGCCTTTCTATGTCAACTCTCCCTACGGCATTTCTTATACTCACAATGGAAACCTGATCAATGCGCCTGAGCTGAGGGAGTTCCTGGACCAGGTGGCTCACAGGCACATCAACACTGAGAGCGATAGTGAGCTTATGCTCAACATTTTCGCAAACGAGCTGAATGAAACCAAGAAAGCAAGAGTCAACGCAGAAGACTGCTTTTCAGCTTTGGAGAGAATGTACAAGCTTTGCATGGGTGGTTGGGCATGTACCGCAATGCTTGCTGGGTTCGGTCTGATCGGCTTCAGGGATGCTTATGGCATCAGACCTATGGTTCTTGGCGAGAGGGACGCACCGAATGGTGGTAAAGACTACATGATGGCCTCAGAATCTGTGGCTCTCAGCCAGAATGGTTACAGCAACATCAAGGACGTCGAACCTGGCCAAGCTGTCATCATCGAGAAAGGCAAGGCACCAGTCTTCAAACAAGTTGCGAAGCAGGAGAACTATGCGCCCGACATCTTCGAATACGTCTACTTTGCCCGTCCAGAGAGCATAATTGACGGCATCAGCGTATACCGCTCCAGACAGCTCATGGGTTACCGCTTGGCTGAGACCATCAAGAAGCAACTCGGACCTGAGATTCTCAAAACCATTGATGCTGTCATCCCTATCCCTGAGACCTCTTTAGTCTCGGCCTATGCTGTCAGCAAACATCTCAAGATTCCTTATTGCCAAGGTTTCGTCAAGAACCGTTATATCTTCCGGACATTCATCATGCCTTCACAAAAGGCAAGACAACGTGGTGTAAGAGCAAAATTGAACGCAATCCCAATCGAGTTCAAGAACAAGAATGTTCTTCTGGTTGATGACAGTATTGTCCGTGGAACGACATCCCGCGAGATCGTGGTCATGGCTCGGGAAGCTGGCGCGAGAAGAGTCTACTTCTCATCTTGCGCGCCACCTATCACAAACGCACATATCTATGGTATTGATCTCGCATCACCCAATGAATTGGTTGCGCATCACCGTACCAGTAAAGACATCGCTGACCACATTGGTGCCGACGACGTCGTCTATCAAAGTCTGGATGATCTGAAGCAGGCCTGCGCGCAAGATAGCCCAAGAGACCCCAAGACTCAGGAGTTCGAGATTGGTGTTTTCTGTGGTAAATATGTTACACCAGTTAGCGACACGTACTTCCAACATCTGGAACAAGTTCGTGGTGAATCAAAGAAGCTGAAGTTGATGGAAAAGGCCCGGGAAGCTGTCAGACAGGGCACAGCTGGCGAGGAAGAAGTCAAGATCGCGGCGAACGGCTTACTCGTTACTGATGATGGCAAGCTCGTTCCAAGGGATACTGATTTGAATGGTGAGGACGAGGGAGATGACAATGACGATGACGATGACGACAACCGAGACCATGTCTCCAGCTCTCCCAAGAGGCAAAAGACGAACCACGACGGGCTGCAGCCGAGAGGAAGGTTCAGTGGCGAGAGAAATATCGCCCGAATCCCTTCCAAACAGCGGGAGAGTCAGGACATATCGATCTACAACATCAACGATCAGATCTGAGTGAACGATATATGAATTCGTCTTGTTATCTGGATGGGATGGGGTTACCCCTCGAGGGCTACTGGGGCGGACTTTTGGCGTTTTTCAATATCAACCTGAACAACTGGCTGGTTGTCGGTATGCGCAATCTGTGGATTGGTGTTCCCCCTTTGGGTGTGAGCAAACGGTCTGTTGCTGTCTTCAATAATTTCGTGATATATTTCCATCCGCAAGGAACAACGCGAAATCTTCATGTTGACATTCAAATTTGCCTCTTAGTTCTGCATGTTACGGTCTCACTCTGCTGCTGTCTGTTAAAAAATGTCGTGACGACACACACAGTCCCCTGCCAGGCGAGGTGGAAAGTAGAAGTTCTCAGGTCGGTTGGTATTTGCACAGCATATATCATTCCTTATTGGATGAACATGGCATCCCACCCTTGCTCTGGTTGCGTGTTGAGGTAACTTTGCGCATCACGGCCTATGCATCCTAGCAGTATGTCTTTAGCTTGCCATAGCTTCCAATAGCAGAGAGGATACCAGAGCCATAGTACTGCGGTTCGCCAACTCTGTCGACTGATACAGCCAGCTTCTAACTCCTCTATTGCCCTGGCTACCAAAAGGCGTCTATTTACAAAACTCCACAGCGACATCTGTGAGAGCCGTAGCTACGTCCCTTACAGACTGTACATCCACCCACTCCTCTTTCCCGTGAAAGCCTTCTCCATAAGGTCCCCAAAGCAAAGACTGGATGCCGCTGTCCGCCAGCAGCGCGCAATCAGTCCAGTAAGGGTGCGCCTGGAAGCGAGGCTCCGTTCCGAGCACCCTACCGACGCTATCCTTGACCAAAGAGGCAAAAGCACTATCCGGCGAAGTCATGAAAGGGGACCGGTGGAAGGTGACTGCCAGATCGAAGCTGAAACCCTCCACGCGGGACCTTATTTCTTCGAGTACGCCTTGTATCTCTTGTTTGATAGAGTCGGGGGTTTGGCCTGGCACCGATCGGTACTCGAGAGATATGGTGCAGAGCGCTGGGTATGAAGAGACTTCCTCGCCGCCTTTGATGATGGACGCGTGAATGGTTGGCGGTCCGACGGGAGAGTCTGGATGGCGGAGTCGAAGCTTGTCGTTGTATCGATCGATCTCGACGAGGAAGTGTCCGGCTTTGGCGATCGCATCGGTTCCCAGGTCGGCGCGTGACCCATGAGCCGCAACGCCGTGGATAGCGACGTCCAGCCACACGAACCCCTTATGGGCGTTAACAACGTCGTGCATTGTAGGTTCGGTCACGATGGCTGCATCCGCGCGCCAGCCGGCTTTCAGGATGTCGCTTGTCCCAATGCTCTTGTCCTCCTCGTCTGCCACAGCTGCAAGCAGCACATCTCCGCTCAGAGCCTGTCTTTTGCAGTTGGAGAGAGCACACATCGCTGCGGCCAGTCCGCCCTTCATGTCTGCGGATCCGCGTCCGTACAGGCGGCCATTCTCAATCTTTCCACTTAGCGGGTCTTCGTCGTAGCCTACCAAGGTCACTGTATCCATATGACCATTGAACATTAGACTCTTGCCTGTGCCTGAGCCACGACAAACACCAACAATTGAAGGTCGCCCTTTGACAGACTCGACCCAGTGACTCTCCAAATCACGATGTTCGAGCCAGTTCACGACATATCGAGCGATCTCGGTCTCCCCGGGACCTGGCTCGGTGCCCATTCCCGGATTGGACGAATCGATCTGAACCAGGACTTGGGCCAAGACAACCGGATCGTCTACAGTCACATCTCTGGGCAAATGATAGTCTCTAGTGCCCTCACTGCAGTGGAGTACTACGACAGACGTCTTGTTCAGCCCAAGCTTCTCTTTGTCGGCTTCTGTTAGTCGCCGTAAAGCTGCCAGAGGCGAGGCACCACAAGGCCCAGCGGAGATACCGTGTGCTCGTAGATCTAGCACAGCACGGTGTGCCTCCCAGTCGGATATCGTCAAACTGGCACTGACACCTGCCTTCAGAACCGGCCAAGCGATGCTTGAGATCGTACCGCAATCGAGCCCCGCCATTATAGTGTGGTTTGTTTGTACGGTTGTCAACTCTCCTCGACTTAGACTCTTCCAAAGGGATGCAGCGGTATCAGATTCAACTGCTAGGATACTTGAGGGGTTCTCATTGCACTTGTAGTTAGTCACTACAGCTTGCGCCAGTGATCCAGCTCCTGTAGGAACAATTGCGAGATCGACCTGTTTACCCTGCAACTGGTCTTGCACCTCGCGAATCATTGTATGGTAACCGTCTACAATCCACTAGATCTTACAATTAGCGATCTCGGATGATTATAGTTGAATATGGATTCATCACTGCTTACCTGTGGTATTTCCTCATAGTCCTGAAATGCGAAATCCTGTATCAATAAACCTCCGGCGTCGTCGGCCGCTCGTCGCGCATCTTCCACAGCATCATCGTAGCTCCCAGTCGCAGCCTTGACAGCCAAGGCTCCCTCGCTCTCGATCAATTGAACGGTCTTGGGGTCCATTGAAGCAGGAACGTGGATTTGGACAGGGATAGATAGAAGCTTGCCCATGAACGCCACTGCACGGCCATGATTGCCTTCCGTAGCCGCGAACAACTTAATGTCCTTGCCGACCAACTCCTGTCTTAAGGCATCGACACTGACATCCAGCGGCAATTCCAGTTTCGACGTGACTGCTCTAAACGTACCCCAAGAAGCACCCAGGATTTTGAATGATGGCAGTCCAAGCCTAGCGCCTTCGTCCTTGAGGTACACCTCACCTACTCCTACTTCCCTAGCAATGGCATCTAGACGCACCAGAGGAGTTGCTTCGTAACCAGGCAGGCTCTGGTGAAATGAATGTACCTCGTCTGCTAAGGCAGTCTCTGGTGCTCGCCATGTTTTGGCACCGGGATTAAGGTAGATCGTCCGTCGATGTGCAGACATGGTGTTGTAGTGCCTCGGGGGGTATTTGTCGGTTCCAGCTCAACAGCGAGATACATAACGTACACATTGTGGGATCAGCGTTGATCACGGTTTGTTCTAATGCAATTATATTTGAATTTCTGTGCGCGCCCTCCCAAGCCAAATGCTCTAGCACATTGCCTCAAGAACGACATGTTGTGAGAGGGCGCTGTCTATTTCCTGAAGTGGCTAGTTTATATCCTAATCAGGCGATGTATACCAACTCACCTGAAATGTTAACATTGCAGGCACTCTTTCACCGTTGTCTTCCAAAATGCTTTGCAATCAATACGATAAGCCATGAGTGTATCTCTCGACGAGTTATTTTTAGTTGAGCCAGCTCAAGCTCAGCCATATCGTGCCCCATCGGAAAGCTGTGAGTCGGCTTTGATCGAGCCCGAACCAGCTCAAGTTTCGTTGGATCACTGGATTGACGAACCGTTCTTCTCAAACTTTGATTTTGATGAAGATTGGACACGCGAAAGCTTCAACCGAAGCGGATCAATAGCAATCGATGGATCGGATGGGACCGTCAGTCAATCGCATCTGGAAGGCACTGTATTGACTTCACAGATCGATTTGAACAAGCATCCTGAACTCGTCATCAATGAGTTCTTTGAGAAGAACGGAGCCTTTTGGCCGCCTGCTCCATGTGAGCACTGTTGTGAGCTGCGTCTACAGTGTTTCATCCTTCGAACTGAGGCTGCCAATCCGAACCCTGTGACGTCGTGCTCGAGCTGTGTGGCATTGTATCGACAATGTAGTTTGTCAGGACGGACCAAGCGCCAGCCATCCGGTTTTGAGACCGAAAATCCAGTCATTGGTCAACTTCATGGTGTTTATGAAGAAGCGTCTGTGGGAATACCCGTTGGCATCTCAAGCCAACCGCCATTGCCGCAGGAGCATATGAAGCAGCCCAGCAAAAGGTTCAGCTCACGATCCGTGAACAAAACGAGAGCGCTCAGGGTGTGGCTTGCATGCAACACGCACCATCCCTACCCCTCAGAGGAGGAGAGAGACGCTCTTGCACAGGATACAGGGCTCAGTAAATCACAAGTCAACAACTGGTTCAACAATGCTCGGAGGCGCTGGCGTCATCAGAACCAGGCTCAGAAGAGTCTGCACATTTACCGTCAAGGGTCGCCAATGCCGAGCCAAGAGGTCAACACCATGACTCCTCTTGAGCGCTGGCGAAATTCGCCCCCAGACGAGGAGCCTGCTTCTGCATCTGCTATACAAAGTGCCATTTCCCTGTCAGACACAAGTGATCGCGGTTCTACATATAGTTCTGGCGGTCCTGGTGGGGAGCTACAGTGCGGTTCACTGGGTAGCGAATCTGCTTCATCTTCTTTTCCGTACTTGCATTCGGATTCGTCTTCCTCATGCGCATCGCATACCAGTATAAGGTCCAATTCTCTAATTAGGAAACGAAGCAACAAAGTGGAGAAAAAGAGAAAGCGGCCCACTTCGCAATCTTCGACCACTCGCACACTGCTGCTTCAATGCACTTTCTGCTGTCGTGCATTTTCGAAGAAAAGCGACTGGCTTCGACACGAAAGATCAGTCCATCTTCCAGATTTAGACTCTTGGATATGTGGCAGCCTAGTTCAATCCAAAGAGTCAAGGATCGTATGGCGGTTGGACCAACCTAATCCAGAATGCGTCTTCTGCGGAGAACCATCCCCTACGGATGAACATTTTCAGCTACATGAATTCGAAGCATGCTCAGATCGACATGTCGCTGAGCGCAGCTTTTACCGCAAAGACCATCTATGGCAGCACCTGTACAAGTTCCATAGATGTAAGAGGTGGGCTGGCTGGTCACTTGATGAGAGCATTGACTCGCTGCAGCACAAGGAGGATGAAATCCATAGCCGTTGCGGGTTTTGCGAGGAGTATCTCACCAGTTGGTCACAACGTGCAGAGCATCTAATTGTTCATTTCCGATCAGGCCAGACCATGGCTGACTGGAAAGTCGGTTGTGGTATTATTGGGCAGTGGCAGTCAAAGATTCGCAACGTAAAGCAACCTCCATAACTTGAAATACATGAAAAGGTCATGTCATTCGCTTTGGTATTCCGGTGTAGAGGAATAGGGAGGACAAAATCGTGATCCTCCAATTCATGAAAGCTATTCTATGCCTGTCTATGTGTATCCCCCAGGAGTCATCATCATGTTTATCGTCGATGTCTAGACATGCGATAAAAGCCATCTAGCACAGTCACATCAAACCTCTATGGTAATACTCAGGAGCGTCCAGTAGCAGCATTGCTCTAAAGTGATCCATTCGCAGCCTTTGGCAGGTCCATCTCCGTGCTGGTAGCGCCGTAGCCACCGGCAGCAGCCACATTCTCCTTCTGGAAAACGTAGCAGTCGTCAGTGTCGACCGACGCCGGGTCGAACTCGAACACTCTAACCTCGGCGTTGCGCCAGATGTAGGTGCTGGGGCTGCCATCGGGAGAGGCGGTGATGCGGCGGAGGATGTCGCCGTGGGCGACGAGGACGATGTTCTGCTCCGGGCGGTCGCGGAGGAAGCGACGGATCCAGGCGGCGCGGTTGGCCAGGGCGTCGGCGTCCATGCTCCAGAAGCCCTGCTTGGAGGTCCATTCTGGCGTCAAGCGCTCGAGGTTGAACGCAGCGAACTCGGGTTTGGCCTCGAGCACCTCGCGCGGCGAGCCGGTGTCGCAGGGGAAGGCGTTGCACTCCTGCGCTTCCGGCAGGCACACCACCGCGCCCAGCCCGCCCAGTCGCTCCACCGCCGGCGCCCAGCCCAGGTACGTCGTCTGCAAGGTGCGCTGCAGCGGCGACGACACGATCAGGTCCGCGGTCTGCTGCAGCTCTGGGATTTGTGGCGACAGCGCTGCTGCCTGCTTCTTGCCCAGGGGTGTGAGGGGCGCATCGGCGACTGTAGTGCACAGCGATGATCCCGTTAGCAAAGGTGTCTCACTGTGTAATGGGTATATTTGCGTAGGGGATGGTATCACTCACTGCTGTAGTCAAGATCCACATTGTGTTCGGCCTGGGCGTGGCGGGTGAGATAGAGACGTGAATTCGGTGCCATGGTCACTGGTTCTTCTTTGCCGTCCCTGTTTTGTATGTGCTTTCTTTCTTGATGCAATCTATTTTTTATATATTATTCTAAAAGATTGAGCCATCTCAATCTATACGAGATCGATTCAATACATCATAGGCAAACTTTTCGGTCAGGGTCTTGGCACGTTGGGACGGCTTATGGTGATCGTTAGTGACGACGTAGCCTGTCGGATGACTCAAGGGGCACTTTTGACGCTCACGATACGATACATGTTTACATGATACACTGAGATTTTGTGGTGTTGGAGATATACTGAGTGGTCTTAAATGCAATTATTCATGGGCTCGTTCAAAATCTAGTCATCAATCCTCATCTTCGGTTCCTGCAGTTTCCCTTGCTGCAAACTTGAGAAAGTCTTCAACATTCTGACCCGAAACAAGTCTCCAAGCTTCTCTTACAGTCTCCAGGACGTCATCATCCATAGATAGGTTAAGACCAACTGGGCGAAGAGCTATAGTGTGATCTTCAGGGCTCACCATTTTCGATAGGATATCATGCTGAGTCCACGACAGACGCCAAAGTACCGCTGATGAGATACGCTCGTCGCTACCCTGTAGCAGGCTAGAGACTGCGTTGTTGACTTGTTTGCTCACCTCACTGGGATCGACATTTGGATCTCTTTGTGTAGAGGCATAAACGACACCTGTGATGGCGATGTTAGCACATGCACATACTTTTCATATTGTAATTGCAAAGAATGATTTGTGTTGTGAGTATCAGGTTGTTAGAGTTTGTTTTCAACAAAATTGTTTAGACAATGTAGATAAGTATTTGAAAAGTGTTCATCATAGTGAGAAATGTTCGAAGCAGAGAAGTGTACTCACATTGGCCGTTGGGGCATTCGCCAGTGTCAGAAGAATGAATTGTTAATAGTATAGGAGCGCTGTCATCTTTCGATCCCGGAGCCACAACTACAGTCCCGGCCGGAAGAACGCCTCCTTCGCTTGTTGGTAGAAACAGTGACGAAAGAGGCGAGTCTATGATGGAGATGCTTCGATAGTAGGCAGCACCGGTGTGGGATTTGGCCGTGTTGCTTAGAACATCAGGCAGGTCGTTCACCGTCCCACAAACCCAGGTCGCTTTGACAGTCTCGCCCCCAGCAAGCGTGACTTGTTGCAGGTACGTAGCGTTGTCTTTGCTATCAGATGATCCATTCGAGATTGACGTGATTCCTTTTCCAAGGCAATACACACCGCCACCTACCGCGCAAGCTCGGCAAGCCACTTGTGCGATCTCGGATAGGCCGCCCCATTTGGGTATAACAGCGGCAAAGCCTGGGCCGAAAACACCTACACTTCTCAAGTGTCTTTCCAGGCTTGCCAGTGCGTCTTCAGTCTGCACTTCTGTGGAGGATTGCGAATTGAGAGTGAGGGCAAGCAACTGCGAGTGCGTAGCTGGCGGCAAGCCAAAACGCTTTTTCAAGAACTCGGTGAACGGCATCCTCTTTTCTTCATCAGATAGATCAGCGCTGTTCGCCGGTGCAGTAGCAGGTGTTGGCTCGGGCTCAGACTCTCCATCCGCAGCACGCGACTGAATGAACCGTAAGAACTTCATCAGTGCGCGTTTGGCTTTAAGGTCGAAACCGCTGTCCGAGAATATATCCTCTCTTGTCCCAGGCACCTTAACCACCCGAGGGACCGATGAGCCGACATCTGGCGGTTCCAGAGTGTAATAAGCGCCCACGGCCTGGAACTCAATCTGCTGGTCAATCCGACTGCTCACAAGAGCTGGGATGACAGGGCTTTGGGCGTGCAGGATCTGTGGTGCAAGAGCAAGGTTGTACGCCCTAGGCGCTCTGAGTCTTTTCCCTTGGCCATCACCTTCAGCGCCGTCGAAGGTCTCAACTAGGGCGTCCTCAAACACTTGGTTTGACCTGTCTGCATAACGTTTCGCCCATTCCTCAGCCTCTTGGAGGCTTAAGGCCGCCTCCTGACCGCCGTAGTATTCATTTTGGTCAAGGTGTAATATCTTCTTGCCAGAGTGCGACAGCGAACTTCAGGTTGTGACATGACTTGGTCAGTCAGCTAACGTCATGACATGCAACGGTGATGAGGCCGGATGGCTTACAGAGCAAGCAGGCTTTGCGATAACCCTGTACCAGCAATCACCACATCCCATTCTGTGTTATCCAAAGACTCCATCGCGTCTCCGAAATACTCGATACCTCGGGTACCTGTAAAGGTGGTATTGAATCTGATTGTGGAAGAAGTGCGGGAGTAAAGAAAGCAAGCAAGGTAGAGAGTTTGCTCGTACTACTCGGGGAAGAGCCGGGCGCTAAAGTGCCAAGACCAAGAGAAGTTCTTCATCCCGTCTCTTATAGACCACGCGCGATCCTTTCCCACTCTCTTCGAAATCATCATCGCCGTCCGCCTTGTGCATTACACGAACCTTCGACGTAGTGTGCGCAGGCACCGGACTCTTCACTGAGATCCATGATGGTTGGCGACAGAATGATAATGTGTCCTGTATCTCCTGCTTTTGATTTCTGAGATGAGATCGCGGGTCGTTTGTGACGCGACATACTGTGCAGTCAATATGTGGTCATCGCTACCACTCAACTGCCTCAGCCCTTTCCACACTGTTCAAAGGTGTCTTATATGTTTGAGAGACATGTCATTGAACAATGACCGTGAATATGTCTTGAAACCACAGGGTTCTCTGTGGAACGAGTACGCGGACTTGATTGTCGATACAGGAACTGTATTGCAGCGACTAGTCTGCTGAGTTTACCACCTGTGGCCTCGGCCAATGCCACACTGAGAACTGGATAGCTATACAGATCTACCCACCAATTATTGTTGTAGTCGAGGACGAAAGAACTCTAAAAATAGATGGGCTCGAGAAGTGATGCAATACGCATTCACATAACGTTGTTCTTGAGTTAAAGAGGTGGGAGAGGTGAACAAGAACATAGATAGTTTTGGAGCACGTAGAGTGTGCAGACTCAACGGCATCTCTATCAATGCAGTGATGTACCGTAAGCTTACATCGTGATATTGCTGGCAGACCGCTTCAACACAGGCTTATCGTGACAATAGCCAGTCATGATGTCGGTTGAGCCCTTTGCCGCATTCTCAACAATTCACAATCTATGGTTACATTCGTGGAACGCTCTCGGTCGTGTGCCAGCAGCTTGAGAGGGACAATACCTATTCCCATGTGATGGAGCTGATGTCTTTGACCGCCTTGCAAGTCTTGGAGACTTGTCACCATAGTCGGGCTCCTGAGACCTGGCGAGATGGCATGTAGTACATATTCATTAGCGGCGAAAATGTAAAGACAAAAGCGGATCGCAAGCAGTATTGCACTGGTGAAATTTTCTGTGAGAATACCTGCGATCTTTGCGGTTGGTTAAGCCATCCTCGTGCAATCGTCATGCCGCCCAGTACCGGGCTGCGTAGAGCCTGCCGATGCTACAGCGTGCCTGCATCAAGTGACACAGCCTGCAATCACAGCCGAGCATGATTTCCATCAGCTGGTGCTGGATCGTCATCGTCCTCGGGCTTGGTACGACTGGGATGCTCAGCGCCGCGGACTGACTACTACTATTGCGGCAGACATGGCTGTTTCTGGCAGCAAGCTCTGTCTTTATGACACAAGAGGCTGGTGGCGCAAAGGAATCGCGAATCTGGGGTTGCTAAAGCACTGGAGGGCGAGATTTCACATTGGGAATTGATTTCGCATGATGATGAATAGTGAATGACCAACCAGAATCTGAATGCCGGCCTGGATTCAGAAACACGGGACAGAGCTGATAGATCACTCCTGAGCTGCACGATCAGAGTGCTGTGATGGTGAAGATACCTCGCTCGCCGTCTTCGTAGGTACAGTGCACAGCTCGTGACGCGATGATTGTGAAATAGATCTCGATGTGGGTGTCGCAACGGTCGACGCCGGCTTGGCTAGGCCGATTGGCTGTACGCATCTGCAATTCGCGTTCACTGCATACAGCAGACCACGATCGCGAGTCGCGACCTGCGTCAAGCAGGTCTGCGAACAGGCCAACCATATAGTGATCCCGGAGCTGCAGTATAGACGTCAGGTAAGTGTGAAGTTGTGCTGCCACGGATGACAGCTGACATACATACAGTACCTGCCTTTCATCGCCCGTACTGTACATACGGTATTACAAACTGGCCCAAGCCGTTCAACAGAATAGGCCGGTAGTGGTCGCAAGCACAGGATAAGCGCCAGGACGCATCAATGGTGAGAGATGTCTTTCGTCCTATCAGATCGCGTGTTGCTCGTCCAAGGTGGATCGCTCGTTCACATCCAGCAGCGGGAGTAAGCCCAAACCGGCCGCATTGTCGGGGTATTTCTCCGCACGGCCGCGCGCATCTCTTGGCCCTGGCCGTTCAGGCCCTCACACGTCTCGCTCGCTCAAGAGCCGTTTGCTGGTCGTCGTTCCAAGTTCGTCGTCGTCGTCACCACCACCACTGACCAACTTCCTGTTCTTTAGCCTCTTTCTCCTTATACCCAGCCTCTAATTCTCTTCCTCTCGCCAAACGCCACCCGGCCGTCCTGACCGAATCGCAACATCCACCGATTGTCCATTGTGTGGGAAGCTTGGATCACTTGGGCTTGCTGGGGCATGATCGGCTTTGTCCTCGTGCGATAGCAGCCAGAACGCACATTCCACAACACAACATCTGCTCTGCCTTCTGGATATCCTCAATTCTCTCTTCTCCTCCTCACATCAACTGGGAACCACAGCACCTTTTCGCCCTGGTCTTTGCGCCTGACAACGAGGGAACTTCACCCTCTGCTCGCCCTTGCCGGCTGTTC
The DNA here is from genome assembly GCA_001660795.1 of Leptoxyphium fumago. Taxonomy (NCBI): domain Eukaryota; kingdom Fungi; phylum Ascomycota; class Dothideomycetes; order Capnodiales; family Capnodiaceae; genus Leptoxyphium; species Leptoxyphium fumago. Next base: position 72,999 of record LSHF01000008.1, read on the forward strand.
CGGCTCTCGACATCTCCCGCTGCCGTGTATCCGGCCAGCTACCTGCGGTTTGGACAGAACCCAGATTCTGGGTAGTCCAACCAGCTGGAATCTCCCTACTGTCGCTACAGCAAAATCCACACACCAGACACCATGTGGTCATTCGTGCGAAGTCCAATTGCTGCGCTGCTCGCAGCCACTGCCCTCACCCAGACTGTCTTCGCCGCCTCGAACTCTTCGGACGATGGAACAAGATATATACAATACACAGAGGCTGATGGCTCCAACATATACCTCTCAGATACCCGCCAGCCTGCGATTTATACTCAGAATTATGGCAACTGTCTTGGCTCGGACAGTGCGATCGAAATCACTCGCTTCGATGCGGCATATTACCAGGACAACATGACAGTACTCTTCCATCTCGAAGGGTCTTCTCCTCTGAACAACCAATCACTCATGCTGTACATTGGTGTCTTCGCCTATGGCGAGAGCAGATTCGATCTGGTCTTCAACCCATGTCAAGCAAATATTGCGAGTCTGTGCCCTCTGAACAGTAGCATACCCATTTCTGCCAATGGTATTATTCCAATCACCCAGAGCGATCTCGCGAATATTCCCTCTTTGGCGTACTCTGTCCCTGATTTCGAGGGCCAAGCCATCCTTCGTGTATTCGCCAACAGTACACAGAGCGAAATTGGCTGCTACGCTGCAGTCCTCACAAATGGTAAATCCTTCAGTCAGGTGGACTCAGTGGGGACCGTCCTTGGTATCTTTACTGTTTTCACTTTGCTGGCGTCCTTCGCTACTGCTATCTACGGTGAATCAGTACCGACAATGCGGCTGCATCACGCTCACTCTTTGTCCGTTGGTGTTGTGTTTGCGGTCTGGCAACACATCTTCTTCACAGGCGCAATGTCCCTGAACTGGCCCAGCGTGCTTGTTGCTTGGTGGAGTAACTTTGCCTGGTCCGGTGGTATGATCAACAGCCATAGCATGCAAACAAGCATCGACCATCTCATAGGCAACAAGATCGGGAATACGAGTACATTGGGTGCTGCATCTGCAGGCTCACGACAAGATGGGCTCGGCGGTGGGTTTGACCTTAGCCAGCTGTACGGTCGTGCAATCTTACCTGCCCTCAAGCGCACTCGTCTTCAATTGCCGTCTTTCCATCCAATTATGAAGGACATTGCATCACTAATCTACAAAAGAGATTTCAGCGGCACTGGCAAATCCAACCTCTTAGGGCGCGCTGCTGAGGCTCGCCTGTTGGCAAGGGATGTCGTGGAGGACGCCAGCGACGGCTACAAATGGTATGGTGAACCGGTCCAAAATGGCCTACCATTACCTGGCAACTACTCTGGCTTTGCTGGCACACTTGCTGAAGAGGGTATTCGTTCGTCGAACGCTTTTATGACTGGTTTCCTATGGTTCTTGATCTTACTTGTGATTTTGGTCGCCGCAACGATCGCCTTCAAATGGTTTCTCGAGGGCCTGGCAATGATCAAATTGATCAAACGCGATCGCCTTGCTTACTTTAGGCAACACTGGCTTGGTTACAGCGCCCTGGTAGCTCTAAGGACCTGCTTCATCGCCTTTTTCATGATGATGTTCTTGACCATGTTTCAGTTCACATATGACGAAACAGGTGGTGCGACCGCTATTGCAGCCATCATCTTCGTCATATTTCTTGTTGGAATTCCTGGTGCAGCTGCCTATGCCCTTTGGTACAGGTGGACTGTCAGTGGCCGAGAGCCAAAGGAGTCCAGCCTCCATGTCGAAAGGACGATGTTACTTGGAAAGGTCCCATGGATTTCTTTGAAACGCTCTCGCTTACCAGCTTCAGCCTCTGCACTAGAAGCCACACATTCGAATGACGAGAAGGACGGCAGTAAGCCATCATTGTGGAAGCGAATGTCCTCGATGGGAAGCATACCAACTGAGGATGAGGTCTCCCACAACATTCACGATGACGCAGACTACATTACAAAGTTTGGGTGGCTCTCTGCTCGTTTTAGAAGGACGAGATGGTGGTTCTTCGCGGCCTGGCTCTTATACGAGTTCATTCGTGCTTGCTTCTACGCTGGTGCCGCGGCCTACCCTTTGACACAAGTGCTCGGCCTGCTGGTAGTCGAGGTGCTTGCTTTTGTCTTTATTCTCTGGGCTAGACCGTTCGAGGGCATGAGGCTCAACCTTCTGGTTGTCTACCTGCTCGGCATATCCAAAGTCGCTTGTACCGGCATCTCTGTCGCGTTTGCAACGCAGTTTGGCCTGGGCAGGATCATAACGACCGTTCTGGGTATTGTGATCGTTGTCATTCAAGGTGTTGTGACTATCTTCACTCTGGTGGCTGTTGTTCTTTCAATTTGGAGCACTTACCTCTCCCTATCCCGTAATCGGGAAGATTTCCGACCTCGCAAGTGGGTTGGCATGAGAGAAAGGTATTTCAACCACCTTGACAGAGTGGTCAACGATGTCCCACGTGAGAAGAAACCCAAGCAGGTCGTTGAGGAAGAGCCCACGGTCGGGTTTGAGATAAAGGGCGCCAGAAGGTTGGCGAAGATTGAGGACGAAGATCCGGAATTTTCATCGGAAATAGCAAATCCGGCCGACCCTGCGTTTTCTGACATTGGCATACCACACATGGTCAGCACCGAAAACTTCAGAAATTCACCCGGCCCTGGCACGCCTGTGGGCCGTAGCAGAGCTGCCAGCAGAGCTAATAGCATCAGGAGCGTTCGAAGCAACAGCAGTTTGCCGTACGGGGCTAGGCAACACAGACCTAGCTGGAGCACAAGGGAGTTCAGTGGACCGTGGCAGCAACATGATGACAGCCAAACCTTCACACCGATAGATATGTCGCATGAAGTCGGCGATGAGGAAGTGACTGTCCCTACGCCTGCAAAACACAGCAGACGCAACAAATCACGATCCAGCACTGAGCATGTGCGATCAAGGCCAAGCGTTGACGGTAGCGTAACCGGAGGCGATACTTCTTCGCGCGACCACATCGGCATGGTCCCTGCACCTACAACCCGCCCACGTGCTGGCACCGGTGGCTCCTTCCGCGGTAATCGCATCTCTTCTGGGTCCTTTGACAGCAATCATCGATACAGCGAACTACCTCTTCCTGATTTCAACGCCATGAGAAGGCAGGCCATGCTTACACCTGCCCAGGAGAACGAGGAATGGGGCCCATTTCCTTCTACCTCAACCGATGCAAGAGACGACAAACTTTAATTTATGATGTATTTACTTTCACAAGCAAACTGCACGATCTGCATAAGTCAGGCGAACGGCGAATGTTTACTCTTTTGGACATTGTATATCTTCGGTGGGCCGTCTTCTTACTCGACGGCTACACCACAGTAACAATTGAGAGCACCGTTTGCCGGTACATAATTTTCGAAAAACGTTTACAAGCTAAGCCTCGGACGGAACCAAACAGTGTTTCGCGATCTTGAAATTATTATCAACCCAGACTCAATCTATCTCTTGGTTGCAGGAAAGTTACAACGGATGGCTGTCGGTCACATTTGGAGGCACCTTTGAGGAGAGAGACAGTACGGTTACGGTGGCGTTGTAACGGCGATGGCGATGGCGATGGCGATGGCGATGGCGTAGCACGAGCGTGGTGCAGGAAAATGTTAACCTCGTGCATATAGCTGTACGCACTGCCGAGTTGGGAATTTATTGCTTCGTTTATATTTGCTTGCTTCTTTCAGATGATACCTCCAGTTCAGTACACTCTGCTTTCTGCTATATAACCTTTCTCCTTTCCATTGCGCCTGTGTCTTCACGCATTCAACCAGAGCTTTTCGTTCTTCACACCACCGGGTGGCTTGAATCATTTCACAATTTACTGAAATCAGATAGCTGACAATGGCTCATAGCTGAGTACGTTGATCGTGTCCTACCTTTACCTCACGACTGGTCTTTCAAAGTAGATACATAGGCCATTGCCCATCAAGGAGTTAAAAGCGACATATTTACTGGGGCTTCCCCAAGCTTCATAGGACAACACACTCCTTCTACGTAGGTAGTTATGAGGCTTCTACAGAAGGAGACCTGGTGTTAGACCCAAGTGCTGATCACATTAACATCACCCAATCGAGGTCATACCGCCGTAGACGTTGTAAAGTGCTTGCCTGTCCAAATACTTTGGCCAGAAGCGTCCAAATTCCAGAACTCCATGCTCGACCCATCCATCATTCCTTGGCGTTGGGCCATTGCGAGCCGCTAAACGATCTCGCCATACGTCCAAGACGACCAAAGGGGCTGAGAACCTCAAACTGATATTATTGCATTTTGTATCTTCGGCCTGGAGCAGTGATCGAGGGGCGAGAGAACCACATCCATCCGCTGTCGAGCGACCTCTCTTAAAGCCTTGACAGGGTCTAACATTCCAAGGTACATATCTGTTTTGCGATGCGCAGGCCACTGTGGAAATATCTCGGCATTCCAATATCTTGACGGTGCATCTGTAACTTCTGCAGCCAGTATTCATAGTTGGTGTTTCTTATAGGCGATCAATACTCATTTCCTCTACGATAGCTATCGTTGTTGCCGATACGAGCCGGCCATCTAATCGAAGACAAATCATATTGGATTGCTTGTTATTGACCTTTTTCTCAGAAAATACTTCTTGATCTAATGTAGTCTACACTCTCGCCATCATACAGAGATTGTCACAAGCTTTCCAGATAGGCCTTGCATGGCATCATGTTAGAACAGTCTATGAAAATGCAAGTCTTCTATGTTGAGACCGAGCAGCCCAAACGCCATCACTCTGTCATCATTACGCTGGCCGAACAAGTACTGCATACCGTAGGAAAGCCGGTCAAGTTCTTTGGGTCGTTGCAGCGTAGGCATACGCTTGAGATCGAAGTAATTATCGGTTTATGCTCAAACTTGACGACAACGTCTTCGTGATTGTCAATATCCCCGCCTGATCAGAAGAGGCGTTGTATGGAGGTTGCTGCTTAGCTCCCTACGGTAGAAATAACCGACGTCCAGAACAAGCACAGCTTTACCTCCACGAAATAAATAATGAAAGGTAAGTCAGATCATGACAGCTCGGAAACAGTTGGCGACATATTGCCTGCGGGCTCTACCAAACGAAAACTTTTCGCCTCACAAGCTCCTTCTCGAAATCGAATTGACGAAATGACGCCTCGTGAATAGGATTGGAGCTGGCGCCAGGAGGCTTCCAACTGCTCATCATAATTTTCTGTTTTTGTTGCAGGTAATCTAGTTGCTCAGACGATGGCGAATGATATTGGCCACTGTTGAGTGCATCAATATGGTCGTGGTCGACTCGTTTCCAAGACGCCCAATCATTCCCATCTTCTGTAGACCGACAAATGTGGATGTAAAACCGAAGATTGTCCGCTTTTCGGATGCAGTTCAATGGCACGTATAACGAATCGTTCAACACAGTGTGCCTAGGGCCGTACAGTTCAAGTTCGAGCCCTCGTGCCGTGGTGCGGCAAGGATCGCGTGGAAAGTAAGTGTCAAGCTTGCACCCAAGCTTATCGAAGTCTGCAAAGCAGGTTGGGTTAGGAGCAAGGATGGTCGACCGAGATAGCTCGGTATCATCGGAACATGTCCAGAGGAAGATCGATTCGTCATCAATAGTCTCGAGGATTGCCTTCTGTAGACGCAAGAAGGCCTTTGACCCTTCTCCGTACAGCATTGTCATACTTATGTCGAATATTCCAAGCATACAGTAGGCGTAATCCTCCACCACAGAGGTTTGCCGCCGAGCGATCCACGACATGCGTTGAGCTACAGTGGTCGAGCGGACCGCTTTGACACTGCCCATGAACTCTGCTGGAATGCCACAAGCAGTCTCGATGAATGAGGCGAGGTCAGCTCTTGAGCCCAACGGCTTCCAGTTTTGGTCGACAAAAACCTCGTTCGTAGGAGCCAGAAGTTCCTGGAGGGTCCATCCTCGGGTCCACCATTGGCTATTCTCAAAGTCTTGCTGAGTTTGAGCAGGATCTTCATGCACCTGGACGTCCCCCAGGAAGACCACACAGAGTACAGACTGTTGGTACCACGTCCACATAGAATTGAGCGCCTCTTGCAGCTCGCTGCTGCTCTTTTTGTCAATGCAACATGTATCAGCCCAAACGTACTCCTCTTCCATGTCCATGACGTACTCGCAGAGCCGCATGACCTTCGCAGTGCCTACACTCCACTTTTCGGCGCTTTGATGGCATTCTTCGCTGTATTGCTGGAACGAACATTCATTTTTTCCATAGCGATGCGACAAAATAACATATGGAGGTGCATGGCCTTCTGGGAACCACTCCAAAGAGCGGGTCACTTTGTTCACAAGACGCATTGGGGTTAAAGCAACAGCACACTGTTGAAGTTGCACTTGGCCAATTTTTCGGGCGTTGTGCTTTGTAGTATCACTCACATACAGTACGTTAACTTTTGCGCACAACCTGTTTGAGCAGCCCAGAACGCATTTTGGGAAACGTGTCATAATCCCGGTCCCCTATATTTAGCTTATTGGGCCCTGCAGCAGCTGAACATGCACTGTCAGAATGCTGGCTTAGTGCGATATAGCCAGGAGTCTCCTGAGAATGAGAATGGTTCAACGGCAATTTATCATACACCAAGAAGCTGCATGGTGATGTTTGCATTGCTCCCACTCAGAAACGCAGCAATGACCCAGCGGCCAGCTTGCCCAATGCAAATTTCGGCGGCCTTGCAGAGACACTCAACCTCAGCCACCTCAATCCGAGGGAACTTGTGGATGTCCTGCTTTGCAACCTTTGACAATAGCCATTGAAAGTCCCAAACATCGCCGCGACCGCCGCGCTCCAAAATCGTCGTGGCCTTCAATAACAGGAGGTCCGACAGGGACGCAAGAGAGCCCTCGTAATAAGCCTCGGCCAAATGAACTCGCTCGATGCTCCCACCACCGAGCTCTAGGAGATCGATGTAGAGCCGAAATCTTTGTGGGGCATCAAAGGCGATGCTGCCGTCGGCCTCCCCCACCAGACTAGGGGCAGCACCGCCATTGATGCTCTCCAATATGTCGATGATTGCCTCATCGGGTACCGCAATGTCAACGTCTGTCGTCTTCTAGGGTGACGAGTGGGCAATGCTCGCGGCACCGCCCACCAAAACGACTTCCCGCCGCAGTTCCACCCTGACAAGGCGGACAATGGCGCAGAAGGCGTCTATCAAAGCCTCGCGCAAGGGTGCGGCTATTGGCAAATTGGTCGGCATGGCGAAAGGGTCCGTAGAGATGCCGATTCAAAGAATGCCTGCTCGGAAACGGTCAGTACCTATTGTCTCGTGGCTCTAGTGGCGACTCGAACTCGGGAACGTCAGCATCAGCAGCAACTGCTGCACTGGTGAGCCAGGAAACTCCACAATCGTACTGACTGCAGGTCGCTGACAGACTTTTGTCCTCACGTCAAATACACCCTTGGCGATTCATACTTGTACCCGTTGCAGAATTTACAATGCTGGTATAGATCTAGTAACAAATCAGTAATAGATACCGACGAAATATGCGGTTAGGGCAGAATTACAGGTGTTATGAATGGTCAGCTGTCTCTGAAGAAGGACTGAATGACGTTGCTGAGCAGTTCATAAACAAATACTGGTGAGTTTCAGGCCGAGGTCCCTCAAGCCTTCCAAATGTGATATCACAAGGCATTATTGCGGTATGGAAACTGCGAAATGTAGCTGTTTTGGACCAAGGAAGCAGCAAGGAAAAGTAGATCATTAACGGAAGGCATGTGTTAAAGCTCTCATTCCGTTCCATCTTCTATTGTACATTTGTTCATTCCCATCGTTATTGTGATCCACGGTCCACCCATATGGGACTCATCCATATTTAATGCAATATTTCCACTCCAGTCATCCCCTAAAAGGCGCAATGTGTTGAGCACAAATCGTTGTGAGCTGTTTTTTTTTTAAGCTCAAATGGCAGTCGCCGACGGCAAGTCTATGTCAGTAATCCATGGCATCTGCGGGATACCGGCTTCCGGGTCGCGGCTTTTGATCGAAGAGTTGATGAACAGAGTGCTATCCAGCTTCTTCCCGTACTTAGCGTAACAGAAGCCGTCTTGGATATACGCATCCAGCCTGTGCTTCTTCTCACTGGCCAAGCTTTCGTCATCAAACTTCCCAGGCTTCAACCGTGCCAAACTCTCGATTTGCTCGGAGCGCTCGTTGTCGATTGCGTTGAAATGCGATAGTTGCTGCTCCTGGTCCTGGCAGTATTCTTGGTCCCTCCAAGTGACCAGTCTGGCACCCCATCCCTCATGGATGTGACCGAAACAGTGCAGTTTTGGCCTGGCTTTTGCCACTGCAGCAAAAAGGCCGGCACTCCCGGCTCTCTGTCGTGAGTCGGCATAGTCGAGGATGCCTCTCGGAGGGCAGTGTGTAATGACGACATCTTGGCTCTCTTGGGCGCCCATGTTCCAGTCTTGCTCATTGTCTGATTGACGCTGAAATCCCCAGTCAGCGCTGGGCGAGATGGTGTATGGGCTACTGTATAGGTTGAGCTTTGCGCCGTTGTCCAGAGTGAAGGTGGTGTTGCCCTGGTTGCACAGGAGATTTATGCCGGCAGCGTGGACTTCAGGTGTGTCGAACAGTCGTTTAGCTTCGCCCACTTCTCCAAATTCTTTCACGAGAAGGTCTAGAGGAACGCCGAGCCGAGTCGTGGCCTCGGTGATTTTGGACTTGAACATAGCCTCGTCTAGCGTGAAGTCGTGGTTGCCGGGGATGACGATCTTGAGAGGTGCGGGAATCGATTTGAGCAGGCGTATTGAAGCCTCGAACTCACACAGTTTCGATTCATCCGTCAGATCGCCGCAGTGGATCGCCACATCCACAGAGGGAAGGGACGAGGGTTCGACGGCCAGATGGTCTTCTCCATGTGTGTCAGATATAATGAGAATCTTTGTCTTGACCCGCGCTACTGACTCCATGATGCTTTTATGAGATGTTCTTGTTCTTGTTATCGCTGTTGTTGTAGCTTTTGTTTTGGTTATGATTGTGGTTGTTGTAAAACAAAACCGTGATATTAGTCTTGTTGTATGATGTACAGTAACGGAGTCTTGGTAGTCGAACGTTCAAGGGCTCAGGAAGGGGATTGCTCTATTTTTATACAGTCGGGTGGCATCTGGAATCGCACAGAATCACAAAACTCCATTTTGAATTGGAACGGGTCACCCAGCGTGAGGACGGCCTTTGTGACAACGTCTGTATGGTAGTCCCGTATGAGTTTGTAGAGTTGTCCACGAATAACCTTTCCCAGATGTCGAAGACCAATAAGGTGATAGATAATCACGAAACGATCGTCTTTGGTGAGTTAGAGTGAGAGGCTGAGCAACAAGCTTCCATCAGACTTGACACATGGTGGTCGTAGAATTCGTAGATTGTACGGACGGAATCTGTTGGTTACGAGTTTTCGAACAGAACCCAGTGCCCCTTAGCTTGGACCATGGTTCGTGGCCAGTTGAGAGGCACACCAGTAGACGAGGTGGTCATCATCGTTGTCTTGCGAAAGCATCCTGAGAAGACGGCGAGGTAGTAAGGAAGGTCATCACTATTGATCTTCAGCAGGGAAACTTCATATAACATCGAGGAAGCCGCAGACGCTGGTTTCTTTGTCCACCATGAGAAGGTAAAGCAATGAAATCACAGCTATAAACCTACAATGAGTCTGCACAGATTACATTCAGCCACCTTGTGATAGGCTACCGGCTTCGGATATCCCACAACTTACGAGAAGCATATAGCGGGAGGCTGACTTCGGCTCATTTCTATCAAGAGCGGATGCCAATTCCATTGTTGCTTCATGAATGGTAGCCTTTTGGAATAGTCATTCGGAATCAATTAAACTCATATCTTCACGGTGTACAGCCGCATTGATCAAACGCCATGCCGCACCTCAAATCGTGGTAAAGTTTGCGTGGCGTTGTCTACATGACGTCAAGGCTGATCGTGAGAGACCATTATCCCTAGGATCAGAGACCAGTAACCTAAGGAAGACTGTTCGAAAGAAGGTGACGACAGCGGCGTCGTCGCTGTAGTCCGGACAAGGACGCAGAATTGCGGCGCTGCACCATAACAAGGTGTCGGTATCAATTACTTGGGGATAGTTGCTGAATAGGGCCGATAAGAGAGGGCGGACTTCTGGAGAATTTGGGGCTGTTCTTACTGTACTCTGGGGGTGGAGAAACAGCGCAACCTAGCTCTCTTCCTTCTATTCTTTGCGCCGCCGTCCGCTCCTCCCGCACACTGAGAAAGCGGCGCAAACATCTAACCTCCCAATTCAACATGTCTCTCCCACCACTACCGGATGGGTGGGACAGCGACCGCGTCTACTCCACCAACGAAATCGAGCTCATGGCCCTGCCAGCCTCTGACCGCACCCTCATCTCCGCCTGGCGTCGCGCCGATTTAGAGGCATCCACTGCACGTCTGCACGCCCACGCAGCCGCATCCCGGAACGCCGTCGATGAGTCTCGTGCAAAACTTGGCTTGCCGTCGCTCGCAGAAACGGATCGGATCATTGCGCAGGAGATGGGCATGGACAACTATGACCCTGCCACGCAGAAGGATCTGTTCGATGTTGCGAAAGCGTTACACGGGATGGAGGGCCAGGCTTGGGGCTTTGTAGTGTTTAAGACGTGGGGCTATAAAGCTGCGGAGAAGGCGAGGTGGGCAGAATTTTGGAAGAAGTGGAACGAGATTATGAATGCCACTTTAAGGCAGATGGGCGCTGTGGGAGATCTACAAGAAGGCATTGCTGGAAGGTTGCAGTGGTGGCTGGTAGATCATGAGACTATGGATGGCAAAGGCGTTGTTGAGGTGAGGGAATGCTTTGAAGAGCTGGTGGAGGACGCAGAGACGTGTATCCCCTTGGGACTGGACTTAGATCTTGCTTTGATGGTCGATAAAGTTTCAGTAGACAGCTTGCTTAATAGAGAGGGACAGCCCTTCGTATGGGGTATAGATGTCAATTATGAAGACGACGAGGAGGCCGAAGGAAATGGAGATGACTATCCAGGACACTTCAAGATCGCAACGGGTGTTCTGATACCGGAACTATGGCACACACTTGATGCCGAGTCTCCAGGTAATCTGTATCCGGGTGCAGGAAAGATCTACCAGGGCATTGTAGGTGAAGTCGAAGACGAAATAGCGAATGGAACTCTCCCATAGAATGGATTGGCCGACAAACTCGCACATGAGATGGATTGTACAGTGCTGTTCCTTGATGGTTTAGGTGGGTTGGTAACAACCATGCATGTGCATGGTTGCCCCATGGGTCACACCCGCTGGATGTGGGCAAGTCTGTGATAAGGCATTAATGTGGCATGTGATACGCCGTGCCGCTATTCTCTGTTCCCAGACTGAAAGTAGTATACTGAGGCCTGGTAGCAAGAGAAGGAGCCTCCATATGCTTGAAAACCGAAACGTGGCTGGCTCATGAAACACCCAGAGAGCCTCAGACTCTGCTACAGTATGCTACACCGTACCTGCGTCGTGGTTGATGAATCCGGTACCATCTGAGGTTGTTTGACAAAGCTCTTGAACACCTGTCCACGCACTACCCGAGCATCTACCGCCCACATCAATACATGCTACCCACCCACCGTTGCGGGAGTGAAGGTGGAGCTGGAGCTGGGGAGATTCATGTGGCCGCGTGGGTGGAGGGTGGATTGGTGAGGGGCCGCACTCAACGGCACCTCCTGTGGACAGCGAGCAGGCGAATGAGTACTGTACCGTACCAGATTATCTGCCTCCTAGTGGAGATACCGTGCTGTCGCGGCGAGGGAAATGATGGAGTCTCCAACGGGGTAAATGTGGACCATCGCAGATTGCAGTTGTGCCGAGATTTGGAGTAAAGTGGAGACGGGGGTGGTGTAGGCGCAGCACGATAGCGCTAGATGCTCGTCAGCCTTCTCCAATTCGGCCCATCCTGCAGCATGCAACAACTGACCTGGAGGAGATGACACGGCCCTCCCTTTGTCAATTCTTCTCCGTCGCCGAGCCGCAGGGATGCAGGTAGAGATATCCAGTACTCTGACGGCAGAGGCTTGACGGGGTGTGGGCGCCTCATCAAAGCTTGATGCCAGACCCGGCGGCATTTGCCGGCTCAACAAGAGAGCCGCATCGCCACAACCGCAGAGCCTCACTGCTTAACCACACCTCAGACCGCCGGCTGCCACACGACTGTTTGACGACATCATCTGCCATTTTCTCATATGTACCCGGGTCCTTTGTCGGGCGGATATCCCTGGACGGCGACATCTCCTGTCTCGATGTCGACAGACGCTCAGCCCAACCAGGTATCCAGCCTAACCTGCATTTGCGGGGACTAGTCACATTGGAGGGTGGAGCGCCGCGGCGTGGGGGGATTGGTCTCTCCCCGTATTCCTCCCCATATTACCACGCAGACGGCATGGCCGGAAGGCAGGAAAAGCAAAAGAATCTGCGGAGGCAAAGCTGGGGAGCGTCATCTCTGACAAGCCAGACCGTTCGATTCTCACTGATTGCCCCAGGCGATGTGGAGACTTGCTATGCCGAATCATCATCGCGCCCCCCCAGCACCCACCATCTGCCGCTTTCGTCGCTTTCGGCCGCATGTGATTGGAGATGACGCTTAGCGCTGCCACCCACGAGACCTCGCTGCTTTCGTCCCATCAGTGTTCCGTCTCTCTGCCAGACCACGGTTGCAACGGCTGCAATACGACCGACACCCAAATACGGCGACAATCCAGCTGCACATGACGGTGGGTTGGGCTACCCCTGCGGTTCATGGATACCTGCTGCCGGCCAAAAATCCCAGCCATGCTGTGTGGTCAATGGCGGCCTCCGAAAGCCTGTCTTCCATATGCTCACCAAGGAAGGGATGCGGCAACGTCGCACCTTGAGGCTCTTATCGTTCCCAAATGCATAGAACCGATTTCGAATGTTTCATGGTAGTCTGCCGAAGATCTGCCACGCCGACAATCTATATCGGAGCGAATGGGTTGCATGGCGTGGCGTGGCGTGGCGTGGCCGGTCGTGTCTTCTCGTTTCTTGTCGTCTAGTGGCAAGCCCTGAGCACAGGGGGAAGGGGTGGACGGCTCAATTCCTTCCAGCAACCCTAGGCATGGAGCATGCATTCCAGCCTACAGCATCAAAATCCCTCTTCTGGCGCTTGTCTATGTACCTTTCCGGAGTAGACGCGATTCATTCGTTCCACGGTTTCCCCCCAATTCGGCCTTACATGGGACCCACTCGGACTAGCCTTCCAGGTCATCGCTGCTTTCTCCCCATATGGAGTCCCTCGTGTAGAGACTAGATGCTTGTGGGGAGGCGAAGAGCATGTGGCCCGTGGATCAGAGCCGCATTGCTAAGGCATGGCATGGCTTTGTGGCCATCTAAATACCAATGCCTTTCCTCTTTTCCTCCCCTTCTGTTTTCACGTTCCACTATCTCCTCCTACCAATCCATTCTATCTATTCACAATTGAGACAAGTCGACGCATATCAGACATCCAGACGTCGCTATGGGTTTCATCCTCAAGAAGCCCCCAACCGAGGAGGGTGCCGCATGGCCGGCCATTTGCGTCGGGTTCTTCGCCGCCTTTGCTGGTATCCTTTACGGCTACGACACCGGTACCATTTCTGGTATTCAGTCCATGCCATTTTGGAAACAGCAGTTCGATGATCCCAGCGAAGGGAGACTCTCTTTGATCGTTTCGATTCTGTCCGTTGGTACCTTCATCGGCGCGTTATGTGCTGGCTTCCTGGCCGACTACACCGGGCGTAAATGGGGTATCATTCTCTCTGCCGCCTTCCCATTCAACCTTGGAGTCATCCTCCAGGTAGCCTCGACTGAACAGCAGATGGTGCGTTTTCTTTTCTGATTGTCAAATGTTTCGATTGCTGGACAAAACTGACCCCTACTACAGTTCATTGCCGGTAGATTCTTCGCTGGTCTCGGTGTCGGATTGATCTCCGTCCAGGTTCCAATGTTCCAGGCAGAGACGCTTCCTAAATGGATTCGCGGCTTCGTCATCGGCTCTTACCAGCTTTGCATCACCATCGGTCTGCTGCTTGCATCCCTGGTTAACTACGGAACCCAAAACCGTAACGACAGCGGAAGGTGAGTCGCTCTTGAAACCATATGGGCACAAGTGCAAGTCGCTGACCAAATCTTCCCTGTAGCTACCGCATTCCTCTGGCCATCCAGTTCGCTTGGTCGATCATTCTCGTCGTTGGCATGCTCCTTCTCCCAGAAACTCCCCGTTTCTTGGTCAAGAAGGGCAAGGACTCCAAGGCTATCAAGTCACTCACTGTCCTCCGCCGTCTCCCAGCTGAACACCCTGCCATCATCGCTGAGTATGAGGAGATCAAGGGCAACTACGAGTACGAGCTATCGCTAGGCCAGGCCAGCTACATTGAGTGCTTCAAGGGTAGCATCGGCAAGCGTACCATCACTGGTATCTGCGTTCAAGCGCTGCAGCAGCTTGTCGGTGTCAACTTCATCTTCGTAAGTCTTTGGTCACCCTGAACATCATATTGAATATATCGCTGACAATTCTGATACAGTACTACGGCACATCGTACTTCGCCAACCTTACCGGCTCCGGTCTACCAAGTCAATTCATCCTCCAGGTCATCACCAACGTCGTCAACGTCGTTTCTACCTTCCCAGGACTTTACGCCATCGACATCTTCGGCCGACGGACTGTGCTGCTGGTGGGCGCGCTGGGCATGGGTGTCTCGCAGTACATCGTGGCGGCATGCGGTGCCGCGACGCCAGACACGAACAGCGGCTCCGTCAAGGCGCAGTTCGCCTTCATCTGCATATACATCTTCTTCTTTGCTTCCACCTTCGGGCCTGGCGCGTGGGTAGTGACGGGTGAGATCTTCCCACTGAAGAGCCGCGCCAAGTGCATCTCCATGACCACCGCCGCCAACTGGTTCTTCAACTGGCTGCTCGCCTTCATCACCCCATACCTCGAGGGCAAGCAATACGCCGACCTGGCCAGCAATGTCTTCTGGATCTGGGGCGGCTTCTGCTGGGTCGCTCTGGTCTTCGTCTTCTTCATGGTCTACGAGACCAAGGGCCTCTCGCTCGAGCAAGTCCAGGAACTGTACGAGACCGAGTCCCGTGCATGGAAGACAGCCAGCGTCCACGGCTTCCTCCAGGATAGGAGGTTCTCCGTCACCGGTGACACCGTTAGCGAGAAGGAGAAGCACCACCTTGCCGATGGTGAACACGCCGAGAGGAGAGAGTCTACCATCCCGGCATGATCTGCCTCGCCGTCTCCCCAATTTTATGAGCAATTCGCATGATTCCCCTTTTACGTTCTGATTTTCCCCTTCATGTCTCTGTTTCTCGGAGCATGTCACGACTCATACGTGCATATTCATATTTCTTCCATCATCCACTGTCCCAAAGGGACAATGGTTGGAATGATACATATATATAAAGACCATGAACTATTTATTTCAACTTAACAGTGTTTCATCACAATTATGAGTGACCTGTCCTTTGTTATCTCCACTTGTTAAAGTAAGCGCTGCTCGAGAAAAGTAATATCATGTAGTACCAGACGCAGAGACGTTGGAGATTAGAAACTGCAGTATGTGCTCAAATACCAGAGCAAAAGCAGGATATTGTAGCTTGGAACCCCCAACTTGCAGCACAATATTATTGCACCAGGTAGACTGTACCGTTGGAAATTCTCCCATCTACATTCCACGCCTGTATCAAGTACGTGACTTCTTTCTGAGATCAGATTAGAGTAGTTTCTGTGCAACAGCTGTACAGCTTTAGGCGTGCACAAGGTTGCCGTGTGGGCTGACACGGCTATCGAAGTCGGACCACGATTCGATAGGTGAGCAGCTTCATGGGATGAGCAAGATCAGCGCTATGCAGGATTTAATGTGACGAGGTATCAAACCAATCGCCAGTCGCTGGTAACGTGGATTGGCTCGGTGCGATGGGATGAGAGGACAGCATATTGAGAGGCAGTCCACAAAGAAGTTCATGCACTGGAAAGATATATAGCGTTCTAACTTGGAAACGTCAAGTCGCAAAAGACATGATTGCGAACCAAAGCGGCATCGTACAAGTCCACATCATTTCTCTAACTACCAATAACGCCTGGATCGACCTGTAGCAAAGATGGTAATTAGCAAGAGGTATCAAGGGTAGTTCATTCAGTTGGAGACTTACCGCGCAATAGTCCAAATTATGCACTGATGGATCTGGGTTGCCGGCCCAGGTAGGGAAAGGCACAGCTTTACCATTGCCTCCGAACACGGCGAAGGTAAGAATGAAGACCAGAACCTGGGTACCGCCGTCGAGTGCGGCGGAAACAATGTAGTTGTACTTGACGAAAGCCGCGGGATACTTCACTCTGACGTACCACTGCGCGATGAAGCCAATGAGGAAGTACATGCCGATACTCGCGTTGATACCAACGAAAAGGTATCCCAAGAACCAGAGAATAATCGAAAGGTCGATGTATTCGAAAAACCTAATGTGCGGCCACTTCTTGTGCGCCAGCCAGAATGGTACGGGAACGAAGAATCCGATGATGTACGAGAGGGTGACCCATTGGTAACGGCCACCGACGGAGAAGAGCGCCTTTGGCATAGACCAAGCGATGGCAAGCGTGTTGAATTGTTGGATGTTTTGACCAGACCAGATGTTGGTGCCCTCGATCGACTTGAGGACAGGCCCTTGGTTTTCGACAATCGTGTACATCATGACGTAGTTAAACAAAGCGCCAATGATGCAACCAGAGATCTGTACGAAGAAAGTCATGCGAGGTGGCAGATGAACGTATTGGCCCAGTTTCAGATCCTTGGCAAGTACTTGACCCATCTGTAAAGCGTTGTAGGTGAAGCAGGTGAAGTACATGTTCGCTAGCGGACGGCCTTCGAACATGTAGCCTGCCAACATTTGACAAACAGGCTGGATGTTGAACTGGAAGCCGGTGATGCCATATTGCGCGCCAAAGAAGAGCATGCATACGAGCAACATCAAGGTTGATACTATGTAACCCCACCAAGGCAGTGTAGACTTCATGCCGTAAAGACAGCCGAGTCCAACGGCCCAAGATATGGCGAAGCAAGCTCCCCACCACCAAAGAGGGCTTTCTGGGTAAAGATTGCGGAGCATGAGCTTGTAGTGAGGGTCAATCAGAGGATCGGCCTCAACACGAGCCAGGCGTTCCTCTGGCGTCTCCTGGTTTTGCCAAAACTTCCAGGTGTCAGCTGAGAGATATTTTCGTAGGTTCCTTGGTGATGCCCACTCCCATCCGGCCTTGATGTCATTGAAGTTGAACAACATCATGTGAGAGAAGACTGCGGTCATGCCCATGTTGGTGGTAATGAGGTAAGCAACATAAGTGGCTGTTAGCCAAGGATAACCCTGGGTGCCAGGCACCTGTGTGAAGTCAATTTCGAACTGCTCGTTCAGGATAAGAGTTTGATTGTATGGTGCGTAGTAAGTGCCGTTACTTTCACCAGTGAAGAGCAATTGCGACAGGAATGGAAAGTCTCTAGCTCTCCAGATATTGGCGTAAAAGAGACCCAGAAACAAGATAATGCAGCCAATGTAACCGATGAAGTTGTTAGTCATTGTTTGCAAAGGCAACCACATAGGAGAGCCCAAGCTAGCAATATATGCCCAGTCGAAGCAGACGCTGAGAAATCCAAGACCCTCATTTCCACTTGCACCACCGAAGAGGTTGGTGAAGACCAGGCTATCCTGCTTTGCAAGACAGAAGATGGACACGCCCTCCAAGACGGGGAAAATGTACTCCGGAAACCATTCCCAGACGAAGAAAACGAAGAAGATGATGTAGAAGACCTTCAACTTTCGTTTGGCTTGCTGCTTGTCCTTGTGCAGCGCTTCTAGCAAACTGGTGATAGGAAGGTTCATTGGCCACAACAACTTACTGGGCCACACCAGAACTTGACGCAATAGACCAGCCATGNCATAGCCGATCAATTGACTGGATAGTGTGATGAAGATTCCCAGTGCCCTGCTTGGATAGCCACCGTAGAAGAGTTGTTGGGCTGCAAGTGCTTCAGTGGAAAGAGCCGTCTGTCCAGCAGCTGAGGCCATCAGAGTGATGGCGGCATGCTCTTTCATGTTGAACGAATGTGGGTTCAACCAAATTAGGAAGCCCTTTCGAGGAATGAGCCGGGCCATGCCTTCACCGAGGATGTATGCCAAGACTGTCAGGAAGACTTGGGAGACATAGATGGTCTGCGGCTTGAAGTAGAAGATCTCCTGCAGGACCGAGGCGAAGATGGAAAGGCCGGCGCCGAGGAAGAACATTCTGAAAGTCCAGGCATTGAGTGTAGTGTCGTCCTCAACCTCAATAACACGGGTAATCAGATCTTCGGCAGTGTGGGCCACTTGCTTATCGTCGACGAAATCTTCACCAGTGGATGCGTCGCTGCCATCTTTCGTATCAAATACAGCGCCTGTTTTCAGGTCTGTGTCGGTATACTCGATCCCTGACGATTTCGCCAGAGAAGACTTGGGCAATTGCGCATCCTTGCCATCGACATTCAGCTCGGACAGCGCAATGCCAGAGTTGGTATCGGTGTCAACCCGAGCGAAACCAGGGCGCTTCGTGGCCTGGTTGTCTGCCATGACTGTCAGACAAGTGATGCTTTTTGGCACGTGGAAAAACGGATGGAGTGCAGCAGTGATGTGACAGAGGCATGCTACACTTACTTATGAGAGGGCTATACGACGTTCAATGCACTCCAAGTGTGGCACTTCGATCGTCGCCATGTCCTTGCACCAATCATAAGGCTCGCGCAGATTTGTTTTGCACGCTCGTACAAGGTTACACGGCCTGTGGGTGGTAGTTCGAGTTCATATCTAGCCTAAAAAGGCAGGAGCCAACTCGTGGGATGGGATTGAACGATAATGAAATAGAAGGGAGCGTGTGCGACCCGCATTAGACAAATGCACGGTTCCAACTAGATCCAGACGGCATGCAAGACACAGGTGATAAGAACAGACGGAGTTAGGGTTTCAATGTGAAGACTCATAATGCATCTTCAACGATTTGCAAGATCCGCAAGATCCAACACATGCCGGGAACCCAACGCACACGGTTGAGGTAATGTGCCCGTGGAAGAGTAGAGTGAGGACTGTCGGCACCCAGCGTCCAAAGTGGATATGCTGCTTGGTTGCATCATTAGCCGTCTCACAACGCATGGGAATACTGCATTCAGATACATGTGAAGTGGAGAGGATGGATGTTGCCGGTTAGTTACCCCAGAATGACCAAGGAATTCTACGTGCATCGCAACAAACTTTTCATACCAATCCAAACCCGAATTTGGAAATAAATGAAAGCCAATGCAATGTGCGAGTGACTGGATTGTCTCGACATCGTTGTATTGTCGCTTGGGTCATGAAATGCTAGTTGATAGTGCCACGCGTCTGTCCTGGTATACAGACCACAACTGGTGGATATGGAGGACATGCCCGGAAGCTGACGGCGGTGAGATTGACACACATAATCTTGATTGGCTTCAAGTCGTCCGCGATAGACATCGTAAACTTGATAACAGAATGCGCGGTGAAGTGTGGGATCAAGCCTTCGACAAGCTCAATCAAGCATTTGCCCCTTTCTTGGCGAGCTCCCACGTCGGACGTTAACGTCGAAAAGGTAATCAGTGCCACTCCTATGCTGAAGCAGGATCAGAGTAGGCGAGGAGCTATTGCGGAAGCAGTAAGCAACGACGCTTATATAAAGATTTTCATGTCCAATCTGTGTTCTTACATACACTGAGCCGATGATGCGCTATCTTCCTTGACCCGATGCCAGCGGCCGGCACTATGTCCCGCGCGGNCGTCTGCCCCAGTTCATTCGAGAAAGTGCGAAGTCTCTGCTGTATATGAAAACAGGCCAATGAACAGAGAGATACAGTATAAGCCGTGACTTTGAATTCATTACATGCCGACCTTTGATGTGTCTGGCTTTTTATTAACAAAGGAAATCTGTATCTAACCGGCCGTCTGACCACGTCCGACATCCGTAAACACCAGCCCCCAACCCAACGCCTACAAATCCAGTGCCATTCGTTATCACAATATCGTCATCTCACCATCATGGTTCTCCCCTTCTTTGCGAGGAATGGGCTGGGCATTTCATCACCGTCCTTCTCTGGGCACCATTTGGCTGGACTAGGTAGTAAGGTTGGCCTGCCTGCGAAAAGTCCCTTGTCACTGTCGCTATCCGACCCGCTTGACGCTACTCGTCCTTGGGACAGTTCGACGAGCGTGCGACCTCGTAGCATGACGTTCCCGGCATTGCTCGGTTTGTCCTGGTTGTAGGTGTGAATAGGTGGTGGGGGTGCCTTGCGAGACGGCGTCAGAACCTTGCCAGCCGGCCTGCGGCTTGGAGATGTGGCTGGGACTGGCACATTGCTAACACGATGGCTGCTGGGCGGTCGGTTCTCATCGTTCCCGCCTGCTTTGTGCTGTTGCATGGCGAATATGTTTACTTTTGGCTGTCTCGGCGCGGGAGCTTGTGCGATGGTTTGTGCACGGCCGAGACTTGGACGTGGTCGTTTGCTGGGGCCGTTCTTTGCCATGCGTGCATTCATGCCCTCGCCGGCGAAAGCTCGGAATGGATCGCTGGAGTCTGGTAAACGGCTAGTCGGCCTCGATGGTGATTCTGGCTCGCCCTCGACGTCTGCGTCGGCATCATCGTCGAGATCGTCGCAGAAGATGTTGCGATTACGCTCAGCCATTTCATCAGGTGGTGGCAAGCGAGTGGCGGCATCGAACACATTCCTCTTCAATGGCCTGCCGGACAGACCATTTGCCCCTTCAGACAAAACCTGTCGTCGAGGGCTCAGACTCAGGCCTTTGATCGACATTGGGGCAACGGGGCTGGGCTCTGACATGTGCACATCCAGTGGGCTGTCAGTAGACGGAAGCATATTTCCAAGAGTCTGCGCGCGGCTGAAAGGCGTACGCGACAGCCTCTTAGCCGGTAGGGCCTTATGCCGCAATGCCAATGGCGAAGCTTCCGGCTCGGTGTCTCCCTGCTCTAATGGATTCGCCTGGTTTTGGTTCGTAATATTGAGGTTCGTGATGTCTTCAGACAAACTGTTGCCCTCAAGCTGCTGGCTAGATGATGTGCCAGGACGGGTGGTATCTGCTGTAGTGAAAGACATCATTTCCGGACCGGCATGCGCCGCAGCACGGTGACCGGGTGGTGTTGCTGATCTGATATGCACAGCACTCTGGCTTCCGCTGCCGTAATGACTGGTAGCAAGCGAAGCCAGATGTTGGCCAAGCTTGTCCTCGGCACGGGCTTCGACGGCACTTTCGAACTGTGCAATCAGATCCCTCTTGTGTTTCTCGACGGTTTCGGAAACTCTTTGATCAATGGCAAGTGTCGCTTTGGCGTGCCACTCCATTTCCAGTTCTTTGCCTCTGTTTGCTAATCTCTTGACCTCAGCTCGAAGCCCTTCCATCTCTTTTTGAGCGATGGCAAGTTTGTTTATAGCAGAATCCCTCTCTCTTTCCATTTTCTGCATCTGCAAGACAGCATCCTGTCTGAACCTAGCCTCTTTCACCTTCGGCACTTTCAGAAGCTGGGCGGTGTCTGGCCTCTGTTTTGGGTTCACTCTGAGGCACCACGCCACAACCTGGTCAAGCTCTTTGCTGTACCTGTTGCCACCGTCGATACCCCCAATGCCGCTTAATGGCCGGAACTTGCCGTCACGAATCTTCATGATCAATTCCGGATGTGATCGAGCATTGAAGGGAGGATCCCGTGCACAAAGCTCGTATAGGATGCAGCCAAGGGACCAGATGTCGCTGTAAGTTGAATACCGTTCGGCTGCACATATTTCCGGCGACATGTAGAAAGGAGTGCCGACATATGTGCTGGCAAAGTCATGGGAGGCTATTATCTTGGATAGACCGAAGTCACCAAGCTTGGTGGTGTTGTTGGCACCGAGAAACACTGCAGTAGATATGTCAGACCTCTGGCACGTTGTATTTCCATCATTAGGTGAGCACTTACCGTTCTCCGGTTTCAGATCTCTGTGCAAGATGACCTGATGTCCTTTTTTGCTGACAATACCATCGCTCTTGAGGGCAGGTACGTTGTCCTCCTCACCAGGCTTTGGAGGATCTTCACCGTAGTGACACCTCCATAGGGCACTGAGGACTCCAGCGGCGACGTCCCATACGAATTCCTCGCTCGCCCATTGGCCTTTGTCCTTTAAACGCCTGATATACCCTCCCAGATCCCCATTGCCGCAATACTCCATGTATAAATGCAATTCGTGACTGCCCTTTTCGTGGGTACGGGAAAGGTAGCTGACGATGTTTGGATGCTGTGAGAGTCTCTGCAGGATAGACAGTTCGGCATGAAGCTGCTCCTTCTCGCGTTGTGACATTCGTGCATAAGAGATCTCCTTGCGGGCGAGGATCTGTCCGTCGGCACGACGTCGAACCTTCCGGATCACACCGAAGGAGCCTTGTCCGATCTTTTCCAGTGTGTCGTATTCTTCATCTTGCTGCTGAAGGTGTCCCTGTTTCGAAGCCATATTTGCTCTCTAATTGTAACGACTGAAGAGTGCGACTAAAGCAAAACCGCTAAACGATCGTGCGCAGGGAGGGCCGGAGGAAGGAAGCAATGTAACAAAAGGCCAGTGTCGAACGGCAAAAGCGAATGCAGCTGTAAAATCTCCAATTCCTTACCTGGATTATGCTTGCTTGCAATTGATTGTCATTCTACTAATTAGAGGTGGAATCTCAAAAGCAGTTGTGTTGTCAGGTGGCTACAGCAACCGTTGCCATGCCCCGGCTTAAGCTCGGGTCTGACGCCAGGCTTATTTCATCACGTCGTCTCGAGAGACTACGTCATATATGCTATCGATAACACTCCCCCTGTCAGCGTGCCAGAACGGTGAGATGGACCTCGGAGTTTAGAACTTTATCTTCGTGGGTTCCAACATTGCAAATCGTGACGGTGGAGAAGGCGCTTGCCATCGGGCATGGTTGTCTTGTCCTGAGTTCTGTTGGAGACCGAGATTGTATCAGCTTGTCTTTATAGTTTGTACTATCCAGGCAGGCTGGTGAACTGCCACGATTGAGAGCCATGAGCACCCAAGATGAAAAGCCCAGGCCAATCGCCTCGAAGCATGAGCTGGAACTCTCGCTCTACAAAGAGCACCAACAAATCGCATCAGGCGCATTGAAGGAAGAGAACCCGTTGGATACCTCACCAGACTTTATCATCTTGTGTGAAGCCTCGAAAAGAGGCGACTTGAAGACTGTACAAGAACAAATTACCAAGGGTGTCAACATCAATGCCCGCGACTTGTACGATTACACGCCTATGATCTCGGCGAGTTTGTGTGGCCACTATGAGGTTGTGAGAACACTTCTGGAACAGGGTGCGAGGTGCGAGCGTGACACTTTCCAGGGAGAGCGCTGCCTCTACAATGCGCTAAATGACCGCATACGCAATCTGCTCTTGAGTTACGACTATAGCAAGAGTACCGACCCGCTGCAACCATTGGCAGCTCATATTACTGGGCTATTGACGAGAGACACTCCAAAGACAACAGACTTCACTTTAGTAACACCCGTGGGAGAGTTCCCATTGCATAAATTTATCCTCAGCGCGAGAAGTCCGTACTTCAGGCGCATACTGACAGAGAAACCTGGGAGCGAAGCTTGGAGGCTGGAGGTGGTTATACCGACCCAGAGCTTTCAGGCCTGCATCCGCTATCTTTATCTTGGTGAGGTCGATGCGGATTTCAGAGGGCTCGAGCGGCCCGAGGATACGAAGCTTGTCCTGGAGGGCATCGAGGAGCTGTCCAAGCAATTGGATATAGAACGAATGTATGAACACCTACTGCAGGGCAACAACAGAAGACTAGCCAGGCAACAGCGAACGGACGAGCTTGATAAAGGGCAGAAAGAGATATCGTCATGGTTTACCAACAATGTTCTGAGACACAAGCAGGTTGTGGATACGGACAAAGTAATGGACGTTAAGTGGGACAAGCGAAATGATATATTCGCAGATGTCTTGCTACAAGCAGATGTGGATGATATGGATGACGAGGATGAACAGGAGGTACCCAGTGTCAGACGAACGGACGGACCTTTGAACGGCACACCAATTGGCCGACCAAAACCACAGTCTTCATCACGAGACAATCAGAGGACTAGGAAATCGGTGTTGTTTCCAGTCCATCGGGCGATGCTGCTCCGCTCGGAAATGCTTGCAACCATGTTCGCATCGCACTTCCGCGAAGGCCAAGAGTCAGACACATTACACATCGTCCCAGTGGACTGCTCTCCTGAGGTTCTGGAGGTCGTTCTTACCTTCCTCTATACCGAAAAGGCCGATTTCCCTCTAAGCCTGGCGTTGGACGTGCTGACTGCAGCCGACATGCTTTTCATCGAGCGTCTGAAGCAGAGGGCGGCATTGGTTATTTCCACTCTGGGTAATGGATCTCACAGCCTGGTAGAGGCAGAGAAGCCACGAGGCGAGATCTCTACGAATGAAGGGGACGAAGTATTGAACATCTATGACGTTGTGCGTGCCGGATGGGATACGCGAACGCCTCGTCTTGAAGAGTTCGGCGCTAGGTTCATCGCATACCGACTGGAGCGATACATAGACGAGCCTGAGTTCAAAGAGTTGGTCCTCGAGTCGGCTGGTAGGGTCAAAGAACGGCAGGAGACCGATACCGTCGAGCTGGTCGATGATATTCGCTACTATCTTTCGGAACGCTTTAGGTTGAGATTCGAAGATAGCGGCCTCGATGAGATGATGGATAGCGACAATGACAGCGACAGTGAGGTTGATGTGCAGGAGATCGAGGATGAGGGTGTCGATGTTGGGTCTGGCACGGGTTCGCCACGTGATCTGGGGGTCGAGGAACTACAGACGAAGGTAGCAACCATGGCGCTCCAGCAGACCGAAGCCAGCGGTGTCGGCGTTGTGCGGACACTAGATGGAGAGATCGCAGGTGATGAGTTTGCACAGGATGCGATCAACTATCAGATCCTGTTGGGAAAGATAGATACTCTACTAGACAATCTCGAATTGGAAGCATAGATGTCGATTATGTATATATGAAGTGATGTTTCTAACGCTGACGAGGATCTATTGCAATCTTGACTTTTCATTCTTAGGTGACGACATGCTCTCTCAGGTCGAGTCCGACGAGTGTGGATATCGAAAAGAAATTGCTCCATCTTTGTGTCCAGACGTTTTGCCATCAAAGTTCACACCGTTTTGAGGCCAAGCCTTCGCAGTGCAAATCGAACCGGTCTGTCGTTGGTGTATGGCTGTTGCAAAAGTTTGATGGAAAACTTACAAGTGGGTCTGGCTGTTGGGTTGACGTGCAAATAGATTGTGTATGCAATACGCGATGTCATAGTGGCAGTTGCTGGTTGACACGATAAAGTCTGCACCCGTAAAATTTGCAGAAGAATTGATAGCCGTCGTCTATCTCCACAGTCGCTGCTCGCCGCCAGGGTCATGTCTAGTAGTCTAGCTGCCGCACTAGACACCTCAGACGGGCAACGTCTTCACTCCCTGCCACCCCTTCGGCAAGCAATGTGGCCGGCGCGTGAGTAATGGTGGTTCGTCAAGCAGATACAACCGGCGCTCTCCACTTAGAACCACGCATGAGCTTCATGTGCACAAGAAAAGAACGGCGACGCAGGCCTCTTATAGAGCAATTTGATTGGACGAGCGCGTAGTGCGGGTGTTGCGGAAGCGATTTCGCCCGACTGTACTGAGACTCTCTGCTTGGCTTCGGCACCTATCATGTGAGTCTGGGGATCGTTACCAACTCATCCCGTCGATCATATAGGCTTCGCATGCGTACTTGGTATGACTATGGTCGCGGTTGGAGATTGGAAGCATACAAACATCAGGATGGCACAGTGGGTTGAAGTGCGGAAGTGCAGGTCGAGGTCCGAGCTCGAGCTTGCCTACGATCAAATGTCAATTTTGCTTGCCTGAGGTGGGATTTGTTCTGCCTGAGGAATGCCCGTCACATTCACATCCGACCCCTCTCGAGCCGAGGCCCGCCTTTCCGTCGCAGCTGGCTGCTTCCTCTGGGCCGAATAGCGGCGCCTGGAGTGGTGTGGAGTTGCATAGTATGGTATGGCGTCCATTGGCATGGCCTGGCACGGTTTGGGCGACGCTTGCATCCAGTACGAGTCTACTACAGAGCGAGGTCTGATGAAAATCATATGAAGTATAAGGTTTCCGACCTGCCCGTGTCACTCCACCTTCTTCCTCGGTCATATCATAATAGCTTGACCTAGCTTGTGACAACACTGAGGATACGACCCCATTCCTTACGCTTCAGATTTCCATTCATTGCTGTTAACCATTGCACCAAAAGGCTTCAAGTGTTCCACGCCTAGATCTCTTGCTCTGAGTTAGCTCCCCTAGGAACTAGAAGAAGCCCCAACTACACACTCACAACCGTCACAATGGTACCAGGACCGGCTCAGCCAGACCAAGTCCTCCAGGATGTCAATGTTCTCGGATCCCTCAATGACCGCACCAAGGAAATCTTGAGCAAGGATGCCACCGTCTTCCTGGCTGTCCTCCACCGGGCATTCAACGAGCGTCGCAAGGCCCTGCTTCAACGCCGCGTTGTCAGGCAGGCCGAGCTGGACAAGGGCAACCTTCCAGACTTCCTGCCCGAGACTCGCCACATCCGTGAGAACGATGCATGGAAAGGCGCTCCACCAGCTCCTGGTCTTGTTGACCGGAGAATTGAGATCACCGGGCCTACAGACAGAAAGATGGTCGTCAACGCTTTGAACTCGGACGTCTGGACTTACATGGCCGACTTCGAAGGTTAGTGTGCTTTCACAAACCCGCTCGATTGCCATTTGCCGTTGATGAAACTGACTTGCCTATCAGATTCGAGTGCGCCTACATGGGACAACATGATCAACGGCCAACTGAACCTGTACGATGCTATCCGTCGCCAAGTCGATTTCAAGCAGGGCGAGAAAGAGTACAAGCTTCGCACCGACCGACCCCTTCCTACCCTGATCGCCCGTGCTCGTGGCTGGCACCTGG
The DNA here is from genome assembly GCA_001660795.1 of Leptoxyphium fumago. Taxonomy (NCBI): domain Eukaryota; kingdom Fungi; phylum Ascomycota; class Dothideomycetes; order Capnodiales; family Capnodiaceae; genus Leptoxyphium; species Leptoxyphium fumago. The sequence continues at coordinate 100,102 of LSHF01000008.1, forward strand.
AGGAGAAGCACTTCACCGTCGATGGCGAGCCGATCAGCGGCAGTCTCTTTGACTTCGGTCTTTACTTCTACAACAACGCTGAAGAGCTGGTCAAGCGCGGCGCAGGGCCATATTTCTACCTGCCAAAGATGGAATCACACTTGGAGGCACGTTTGTGGAACGATGTCTTCAACCTGGCACAGGACTACATCGGTATGCGTCGTGGTACCATCCGAGGCACTGTGCTCATTGAGACTATCATGGCGGCCTTCGAGATGGACGAGATCATCTACGAGCTGCGTGATCACTCTTCCGGCCTGAACTGCGGTCGCTGGGACTACATTTTCTCGGTGATCAAGCGCTTCCGCCAGAACCCTAACTTTGTCCTCCCCGACCGCTCCAACGTGACCATGACTGTTCCATTCATGGATGCGTACGTCAAGCTGTTGATCAAGACCTGCCACCGTCGTGGTGTGCACGCCATGGGCGGCATGGCGGCCCAGATCCCCATCAAGAACGACAAGGAGGCCAACGATAAGGCCATGGATTCCGTGCGTGCAGACAAGCTGCGTGAGGCTCGGGCTGGTCACGATGGCACCTGGGTCGCTCACCCGGCCCTGGCTGCGATCGCCGCCGATGTTTTCAACAAGCACATGCCCACCCCCAACCAGCTGCATGTGCGCCGCGAGGATGTCAACATCACCGCCAACGACTTGCTCAACATGAACGTTCCCGGCGACATCACCGAAGGTGGCATCCGCAAGAACCTCAACATCGGCCTCGGCTATATGGAGGGCTGGCTCAGAGGCGTTGGCTGCGTCCCTATCAACTACCTGATGGAGGATGCGGCCACGGCCGAGGTCTCCCGCTCGCAGCTCTGGCAGTGGTGCAGACACGGCGTGCCAACGAGTGCAGGCAAGAAGGTCGACAAGGCGTATGCCCTGCAGCTTCTCAAGGAGCAGGCGGATGAGCTCGAGAAGAATGCTCCCAAGGGCAACAAGTTCCAGCTTGCTGCCAAATACTTCGCCACGCAGGTCACTGGCGAGGAATATGATGAGTTCCTGACTTCGTAAGTTTGAATCTGTCTAAACCCCCACGACGCTAGTAGATCATGATTGCTAACTTTTCGTTTCCTAGGCTGCTTTACAACGAGATCACAAACGTGACCGAGAAGCTTCCTGCAGCCAAGTTGTAAGTACGAAGTCTGAGAACATGAGCGCTCGTCTGCGATTGGAAGCAAGCAGTAGCCGCTACGAAACGAGGAAACGATACCAGAACGGGTCAATTTTACTGTAGATACTAAGTTTGGCGTTTATTGCCTGGTGTATTCAATTATTTTGAACATTGTATGTCTAGTACAGTCTGCAACTCACTTAAATTACCACTGTCCCTTTCAGAGTGGATTTCATTGAAGAATGTTAAACAGATGAACGGCCTCCAAAGGAGCATGTCCATTGAATGTACAAATGCAGATCATCTTCAGCCAGCGCCGGGTTGCTGCTCGCCAAATTGCTCATGTGATTGTCTTCAGTCTGCTTTCAACCCACACAAGTCGCTGCCGAGCGCTTGGTCGACGAGCGCCCAGGTCCTCCAATACCACCCAGCTCTATCCCAGTCAAACGAGCCATCTTCCTCCTTTTTCGGCACCGTATTGCCAATCCAACCCTCGTTCCCTCCACCCAGAATAACCATCACCCATTGGAATGTGATGAGCCACAGGATCCAACCCAGGAGGCTGTTGGCTGCGAAGATCGAGGCTGGTTTGCGTGGCATCAGTGCTGCTTCCGCAGGTAACGGCTGCGTGACCGCAAGACCCGGAATCCTGCCTCGACCGCGCAGAGAAGGTTGTTGCTGGAGCTGCTGGTCGATGCTCCCGCTACGTTGTGATGACAGTGCCGAGGCTGGGAATGGGTGTTGGAGAGAATTCGCGCGTGATGATGCTGCCTGTGATTGCAGCTGTTGCTGCAGAGGTTGCCGTGGTGGGTCTTCCTGTCGAGAGAGAAGCTTCCTGACCGAGCTCGACCATCGCTGATTGCCGCCAATGCCATCGTTACTGGCGTCGTCCCGTTGTGATGTGGGCGCGGCATTCGTGACGGTGGCGCTGGTGACCGTGCGGCTGCTGTCTCGCCCTGGGCTCTGGCTGTCCCTACCTCGCGGCGCGCCTAGTGTCCGCGACGAGCTGTCTGGACTTCCTCCAAGCATCGCTCTGTCCGTGCTCGCGGCTGGCACGCTTGTGTCTCGTGCAGGACCCACGCCTCTCCAGAGCTCTGCCGACACAACGTAGCCGTGCACGATGTGCGGCGACCTCGCACATGCTATATCCGCCGCCTGCTGGGAGTCGAATGTGACTTTGATCCAGTGCTCGCCGCCCGCGAATTGGTTCTTCTTCCTAAGTGCCGCTCGGGACAGTGTTGCTGTGCCGCCGCGGCTGTAATTCCTCGAATGGCTGACGTACCTCTGGCCTGGCGCTGTGCGGTCATAGTCCTCGAGGATGCTACCGCCGGAGCTCGCGCGTTCGTAGAAATCAATCGCTGCCCACTGTGTCTCGCTGCCAAACCCCCATAGTAAGACCTCGGTCGGTTCACCGGGTTCATCGCTGCCCGATGTGAGCAGACGCATGCCTGTAGCCGTACCGTTTGATACTGCGTTGCCAGCTCCTGCCGAAGCAGCACCACCACTTTCCGTGCCTGCGCTGCCCTCCTTTCCCGCCTGTGCGTTGCTGTCCGCCGAACTCTCAGCTCTCCTGGCCAGCTTTCCAAACACGACATCTTCCNTCGCCGCATTCTCCGCGTACAGCCTCTCTTCTTCTGTCTCGCCTCGTCTACCTAGCATCTCTGCAGTCTTACTCCTGCTCCTGCTGGTCCCTCGACGTCGGCGGGTGCTCTTGCCGAATGGCCCACGCTCGATGCTCTCGGTGCTCGCGGAACCATTCTGTTGTGATGGTTCGTGTCTGGGGTTGGTGTTTGGGTGGTATGCCCGGTCGTTGCGCTCGTAGCCCCAGGGCAGTCTGCGGCCGGCGGTGTCATAGGCGCGTTCGGCCTCTGGCACTGCATGGACTTGCATGCCTGGTTGTCGGCCGAAGCCGCTGAAGGCGCTCATGTCTTGCAATGGCCCAATGTGCCTCGGGTCTCGTTTGAGTACGGCAGTGGTAGATGGGCGTTTCGGCGACGATGGCTTCTTGTCGCAATGCCAGTTAATAGGCGAAGTCGGGTCCAAAGACGGAGTTACTGAACAAAGAAGCAGGTAGAGAGGCACCGCACAACATAAGCTAGTAACTGAGAATCCAGCTTTGCACTGCTTTATGTTAGGTGTTTGCAGAATACCTTTGAGATGCTTGATCGAGTTGCGCCAAAAAGCTTCGATGGGAGAAAGTGAATGTTTGTGGAGAAGCGCGTCTGTGCGGCTTGGGTTGCCCGGGACAGTGTGCGTTGCGTGGTGAAGTTCCCCTTCGCGTTCGCGGTGAGGCACAGTACTGCACATTCAATACTATATTGTAGTGAACAGACTTGGCCACATATTAAGGTAGAATATTTTATCTATTGTTCGACTAGTAATACATCGTATCAATACACATGTTCGGTCTTTCTCTATACCTTACCGAGTCCTTTGCCTGATACCTATCCGCATCAGTGTGAACCTTCCTCAGACATTGCTTCACTCAGTTCACTCTCATCGTCTGAACCTTCCAAGTTCTCTTGTTTGATAGCTCCCTCGGTCTCCTCGCCGTGTCTTTCTTTGACGATGCCGTTCTGCGGCTTTTCTCCCTCTTTCACCTCACCCTCGATGGCAGCAGCCAGTCTTGACTTTTCGCGGTCCTTGCTAGTCACACCTCCCTTCTTGTTGCCGTGCCTAGAAACCAAATGCTCGATCACACATCCCTTTTCCCAGTCTTTGCTTCCCTGCCCCGTTATTGCCCTGCACCTTGGACAAGCCTTACCATGCCGGATCAGCAACTGATGCAGCGCGTATTTGCAGTCATCTGGAATCCTCGCATCGCAATGGAAGAAACAAGGGTCACGGTCGACTTTCGGTTCTCCTTTCTTATGAGACTTCGGAATCCATCCTAGGTACTGACAGAGACGAAAAACGTGGGTGTCAACCGCGAAGACCGGCCGCTGCATACAGAACATTGCCACACAGGCTGCAGTCTTCCAACCAATGCCAGGGAGATCCTGCATCTTGCGCATGGCATCCCAAGTAGGGAGTAAGTGGTAGTGATCGAGACTGATTACCTCCTGAGGCGGTTTCTTGGATTCAACAGGTGCTTTGGCTGCGTCGGAAGAGGACGCGTCAAGGATTTCTGGCTTCACTCTGAGAGCTTGGTTTTCGTCGTATGCAATTTGCAGAATGGATTGGATATCCCTGCTCTTGATCTTCGCAAGGCCACCGTGTTTGATAGCCTCCACAACGTCTGCATTAGGAGCGCATCTGACGGCGTTCCAATCGACACTGCCTTTGCCGACACCTTCCTTGAGAACACCGAACTTCTCGACCAGCCCGCGGAAGGCTGTTGACGAATTTTTGTTCGTTGTATTTGCGCTTAGTCTTGTTCGTATGACGGCGTCCAGCACTGAGGGTACATCACCACAGCCTGCCCTGTCTAGCGATGGGGCAGGTATTTCCTTGGGTGGATCGGCCTTTCCATGTACCTTCTCAAGCAGTCGAATGACTTCGCGACACATCTCGGGTGTTGGATACGGCCAATTGGGGTAAGGAGATACACCTTCGCTATACTTTTCGGATTTCTTTTTCGGCGCGGTTGCCTTTTTCGGTGACTTTTCGTCTAGAGCAGCATTTTCAAGCTTGATATTTGCGCCATGATCAGAACCCTCAAGCTTGACGCTTCGCTTTGCACGCTTGCTTGGCTTTGGACTTGGTTCCTCACTGTCAAGGTCGTTTTCATCATTGGATGCTTCCTCCTGCTTCACGCTAGATTGATGTGCGCGTTTGCGCCCTGATCTATCGAGAGCGCGTGTCGTGGGAAGTGCCTTGGAACTTTTCGCCGCAGACCTCTCATTGTTTTGAATGCGAGGCGAAGCGCGGACTCCCACTTGAGCTGCAGCAGTCAATGACCTAGTTTGGCGAGCCATGGTGCTTAAGTCAATAAGAAGGTATTCCTTACAGACATTGGCATCTGTTTACTGGATGACTTAAGAAAAGGTCAAAACAAACTCGACGCAAACGCAACAACCGTTCAGAGGGAAAGCACCCAATGCCACACAACCGTCCCATCACCAACGGGATGACGTTCTCTATTGCTAGAGATCTGGGGTACTTAGGTACCTACGCCCGATCGGCACATTGTGAGTGCTTCGGCGGATCTGTTCGGATTCGTCCGGAGTGCGGAGCATCCGCAGCCCCTCATGCCGCACATCTCCGTCTACCTTTCTCCAAACCTTCTTCTCATCTCGTCGGTAGGTCATACACCGAGGCCATTTGCGACTCTTGTTCAAGGGTTTATAAAGACCCCTAGCAATGCTCATGGCCACCATTCCATACGGCTTCATGGGATGTCTCCCCAACTCTGTCAAGCTCACCTGTCCTTGCACCTTAGACCAGCAAAATGGCTACCCAAACCCTGTCAAGTACAAGAATGTCTGGCAGTGGCATAGGCCATACTGTCCGTTTGACTGGCGATGGAAGCTCACATCCACCACCTGAGAAGTTCTGGACGATTGATGGTCTACTAAAATCGCACGCTGATGCTGCTGAACAAACTCCTCTCATCTGCTTCCCTGATAAAAGTGTCGATGACTACAACGAATACAACGGGATGGCCCTGGATCGTTTCGTGGATGCTACTGTTCAACGATATCTCTATCTAGGACTCGAGCCCGCGGTATGAACTACCTTCGACGAGCGTCTTTAACACTCAGAGTGGCAAGCTAACAATTCAGGACTCGGCGCTCGACGAAGCTCCCGTGATCGCCATCCTGGCTCCATCGAGCTTCGAGGTCGTTTTGACTTTCTTTGCGCTCAATAGAATGGGGTATGCGGTTCTATTTCTGTCAACAAGGCTGACTGCGCCAGCTTTGGCACGTCTGCTTGACATGGCAAATTGTAGCACCATTCTTGCTCCCGAGTGTTTCTACGACACAGTTTGCACAATCAACCAAGAGCGGAAATGCCACTACATCAACTTTGTCAAGCAAGAACATTGGCGTGGGGGCGTAAGGAAAAAGTTTCATCGCCAGTGTGATCCAATCAAGGAATCTAAGAAGATGGCGTGGATCTTACACTCCTCCGGTTCTACTGGGCTGCCGAAACCAATCTTCCTGACTAACTACCAATGCCTGGCCAATTTCCGAAAAAGCTTCGCCATGCGTGTCTTCTGCGCTTCCCCGTTGTTTCACAGCCATGGTCTCATGGAGCTCGGTAGGGCATTCTATACGAGGAGCCCTATGTATCTTTTCAATCACGCATTCCCAATCACGAACGACTCCCTTCGTCGTAGTATTAACGTCGCAAAACCACAACAAATATCTGTAGTGCCCTACGTGCTCAAGCTATTGTCCGAGTCTGAGGCTGGGATCAAGATGTTGGCTGCTGCAGATATCGTACTCTTTGGTGGTGCTAGCTGCCCGGATGATCTTGGAGACCGACTGACTGCTGCCGGTGTCACTCTGGTAGCCAATTATGGAGCTACGGAGACCGGAAGGGTAAGCTTCTCTTCACTCGATGGCTAAGAAATGCTCGGCTAATATACTCCAGATCATGACTTCGTTCCGGCCGCCTGGAGATGACGAGTGGAACTACCTTCGCCTGCAACCGCCAATCTCGAATTATACTTTGATGGATGAAATCGCGCCAGGCGTATTTGAATGTGTGGCGCTCGATGGACTGCCATCTAAGGGTCCATCAAATTCACACAATCCACCAAATTCCTTCCGGACTGCTGATTTATTCAGTCGGCATCCTGATCCTGAGAAGCATAACTTCTACAAATACTTGAGTAGACTGGATGACAGAATCACTTTGGTCAATGGAGAGAAGGTCCTACCCATACCCATGGAAGGACAAATACGACAGGATGAGCTTGTCAAGGAAGCCATAGTCTTTGGCTTCGAGCGTAGCGCCCCTGGTGTGATCATTGTCCGCAGCGAGCATGCCAAGCACTTGGATGACAACCGCTTCCTATCGGCCGTGTGGCCTGCCGTCGAAAGAGCCAACGCCAGTGCAGAAACATTTGCTAGGATACCGAAGGAACTTGCCATTGCGGTATCTTCAGACACAAGCTATCCTCAGACCGATAAAGGTACTTGCATACGAGCACAAGTCTACAACCAATTTGCAAGGCAGATTGATGAAGCGTACAGAGCCTATGAAGAAATCGGTGGTGGAACATTACAGCTCTCGGCCAATGAGATCGAAACCTGGCTCATGACCAAACTTCGGACTGAACTGCATGTCAAATTGAATAGTCCCATGGATGACATCTTTGCGGCAGGTGTTGACAGCCTTCAGTCACTAAGGATGTGGAAAATCATCAAGTCTGAACTTGATTTAGGAGAAAACAGCGACAAGCTGGGTCAGAACGTAATCTTTGAGAAGGGCACCGCACATGAGCTATCAAAACACCTTTATCGGCTCAGGATCGGTGAGGTGGAAGAAAATGAAGACGAGATTGAGACGATGGAAAAATTGATTCAGAAGTATTCAAACTTCTCCAGACACATTCCTGGCAATTCAATCAAGCCTGAACGAGAAGTTTTGGTAAGTCTAGAGTATGGTCGGATGAGAAACGATTAGCTGATCTATAGTTAGATTGTCACTGGGGCGACCGGAAACTTGGGCACATTCATCCTGAAAGAGATGGTGAGAAGACCTGACGTCGCTGAGATCTGGACACTGGTCAGAGCTACAAGTCAAGAATCAGCCATTGAACGAATACACCAGTCACTCTGCTGCCGACACATAGTCCTTACCGCTGAAGAGAAGTCAAAAATTAAGGCCGTCCCAAGCGATCTCAGTCAGCCTGACCTGGGTCTCGAAGGCCATACTCTTGCGCACCTATTAGCTTGCACAACGACCATCATACACAGCGCGTGGGCGGTCAATTTCAACCTCGGTGTCGGATCCTTCGAGGCCCAGCACATTCGTGGGGTGTTCAATTTGATCGAGTTTTGTCTGCGGTCTAAGTTACCTTCTCCTGCAAGGTTTTACTTTTGCAGCTCTGTCTCAACTGCAAGTCGAAGCCCGGTAACAGCCAAGATTTCTGAGAGAATAATAGAAAACCTTGGCTACTCTCAAGGAACCGGATATGGAAGGAGCAAAATGGTCTCGGAACACATCACTCGTAACGCTATGAGGGATGCCGGGTTACATGCACGGGTCTTGCGCATTGGACAGCTCAGTGGGGATGAATCTCAAGCCATATGGAACGAAACAGAGGCTGTCGCACTCATGATCAGGAGCACTTTGACTATTGGAGCTCTCCCAGCGCTAGACGAGGTAAGTCCTAGGCAGGCCAGTGTTCCGATGTTGTTGCTAATACTTTGAGAAGAACCCTTCATGGCTACCAGTGGATCGTTGTGCAAGAGCAATTCGAGACATTGTTTTTGCGCGAAGCTCAAGTGCTGACCAAGATTTCAACATGGTGTATCACCTTGTCAACCCTGCCACGTTCAGTTGGAAACATGATCTATTGCCTGCACTGAAAGACAGTGATCTACCAGACTTTGAGATTTTGCCACCTTCAAAGTGGATACAGAGATTGGAACAAAGCGACACCAATCCTATCCGCAATCCAAGCATCAAGCTACTGGATTTTTGGCGCCNAAAGTATGAAAACACTGCAACCAAGGTGCCAGTCGGTGACGACGACAATACAAGCGGTCTCACGTTCGACCTTTCTCGAACGCTCCAAGATTGTCCTACTCTTGTTGGGGCGACAGATCCAATATCTGCCGGCTTAATGACCAGATACGTGCGGACGTGGGTTAGTAAGTGGGCATCTCCAGAGACCTAAGTATCTAAAGTTGGCTTCGCACTTTGGGCCAGGCCTGCTTGACAAAGTCTTCTATATCGTTGGTGAAAGCTTCTGGCTTTTCCATCGCAAAGAAATGCCCTCCATTGCTGTGGGATCGGCTCCAGACTAAGTTTCCAGTGCTAGCAACCCAAGCTGCCGGCGTAGGTAATATCTCCTTCGGGTTCCATGTATAACCTAGTGGCTTGTTGTTGTGTAGATCGGATCTTGCATGAAACGAGACCGGGTCTGCACCAAATACTTGGCGGTAAGGAAAGATTGCGCGAGGGAATGATTCGGTGAACCAGTAGAGAGACACTGAGTCGAGTATGTCATTCAAGGATGGGGTTTCATCCGTCCATTGGAGAAATTTCTCACCAATCCTGGTACGACTTCATTTAGTGTTATGTCCCAAAAGGTTCATATCTTGGGAAGGGTTCTCATACCATGCTAGCAGAGCAATTGGAGATGAGGACAATACAAGACCGATCGTGGATGGGCGCGTGCCGTGTTCCTGAGCGTAAGCACTCCCCAAAGTATTGAACTCCTGAAATCGTTGAAGCCCTTGTCGTTCTTGGCCTGGTAATGAGGACAATTCATGTTTCTTGGGAGGCGGAAGAGGAGAGAAGTTCACTGTTGGCGTCTTTGCGTCAGCAAGATCTGCAACCAGCTAAAGTTGTCATCGCTCACGCCCATCCAACTTACAGTGCGCAGCTTTGCAAGCCTTGCTAGTCCCAAGAAGCACTCTGCTCACAAAGCTTCCAATGTCACCACCCTGAGCAATATATCCTTCTCCGAATCCCAAGCCGACCATCAACTTGTCACAGACGGTGGCAATCCCTTCGACTGTGAAATCCCTACCCAATGGAGGTCCAGAGGAGTAGCCATAGCCTGGCAGACTTGGCACAACAACGTGGTAGGGCAGAGTGTCTTCATTGTATCTCCCTTTCAATTCATCGAGGACACCAAGGAATTCAAGAAAACTTCCTGGCCAGCCATGGAGAAGCACGATTGGAATGGCGTCTTTCCGTCTCGAATACAAAGCGATGAAATGAACATCCAAATCTGAGCCTTGGTCGGAGATTGTCACTTTATAGTTGGGATAGCCCCCAATCCGTGCTTCAGTTTTACGCCAATCGTAATCGTGCAACCAGTGTTGTTTTGCGCTTGCCAACCAATCTCGCCGAATACCGAAGCTTCGGAGGTCTTTGTCATCACTGGTCAAATTCTCGTATGTTTCAGGACCTATCTTGGAAACACTGAGTAGCGTCTTGAAGTCTTGTAGATCTTGATCCGAGACATAAGGCGTGAAGGGTGTTGGTTTGAGAGACGCTTTGGTAGGAAGAGTTCTGAACATGATTATTATTGAGTCCTATTGCAAATATTTACAAATCTTAGTTAATGGCTATAAGTGCATCAGATCAATCGAGGAGCGCTCAATGTTACTGATATAGACAAGAACCATGAAAGATGGAACCTCTGATGTGTGAGCTACCTAAGCCGAGGCACTCGTAGAGAGGACCTCATCCTGTGCCCATGACGTCACCATATGAGCTTGAGCTTCCAGTTGTGTTGTCTGGAGTAGGCCTGTTTTCCCCCAACTGTTCAAGCAGACGACCAAGCGAATTAGCTGTAGAAGTACGCAACTCTCTGTCAGCGTCTTCCGTCATCTCATCTCTTGGGCTTTCTGATGCTAAGGCCGGAAGCCGGAAAGATGAGCCCGATCCTTCCTATATGTTGGTGAAATATTCGATAGCTCTTTGAATCTTGCTTAGCACTGAAACAGGAAACGTGGATCCATACCCACGAATTTCTGGATAGGTTGGATATACTGAGATCAATGAGTGGGGAGCATAGGCGTGAAATCGGCACTCTGCCCTCTGGACGATCATCAGGATGCCAAAAAGTAATACCATTCATCGATAAAGCTCCAGAACGAACATGTGGCAACACCCGAAAACGCAATGGCTGCGTTTCAATTGTATAGGATTGTAGACCGCCTTCAAGAGGTGTGGCTCTTAATGTAGCAATGCCAGATATTCTAAGCACTCGAATGCTGGAAGATGATGTTACGGAGGTAGCCGTCCATCTCGACACATGTAGTGCCTGAGGCACGAATATATATTATCTTAACTTTGGAGCCCAGTCATTGCATCAAACATGATGGTTCTTGCGACCACGTATTTCAACGCATTCTGGTATACTGAGAAACGACACTGATGGCAGATCTTACTCCCACTGTGCCACGTATAGGCGTCGGTGTCTTCGTGTATCGGGATGACGACAACACACGGTTCATTCTGGGGAAACGGAAGGGCAGTCACGGCGCTGGTCAGTAGTCAGATCGATCTGTCACATAGCTGGCCATCATCGGCCTTACCATCCGAGTCAATCCACGCTCCTAAGCTTATTGTAAATATTGGAAGTATGCTGATGTTAGAGGACTCCATGCAGGGACGTATGCGCTACCTGGAGGGCATCTGGAATACGGCGAGTCGTTCGAAGAGTGCGCGGCCCGTGAAGTCCTCGAGGAGACTGGTCTGGTGGTCGACCAGGTCACCTTTCTCACTGCCACGAACAGCGTGTTCCATGAAACGCAGAAGCATTACGTGACCATCTTCATGACTGCAGTCGTACCGACTTCGCTTCCTTCAGCGGCCTCTGCTACCTCTGAAGCCAGGATGACTCCTGCAGAGCCAATTGTGCGTGATGTCTTCTTTTGCGACTGCCCTTGAATCGCATTATGGAACGTTTGAATAACCGTTTCTATCTTGCAGTTGATGGAACCAGACAAGTGTGAAGGGTGGAGCTGGACGACCTTTGACGAAATGAGACGGATGGGCGAGAAGGAGAGCTCATCTCTGTTTCTACCATTGATCAGCTTAATGAGTCAGCGGCCGGCCGTCAGCGAGAGCCTCGAGCATTTAGGTTGGACTGCAACATGATTGCTGAAAACTACGCGACCATTGCAGGGTAACGAAATGCCAGGCAATGTTCTTGTGACAGTCGTTCGAGCAACTGACGATGTGTTCATGCTGCATTTGGTCTAGATATCTAGCTTTTCGTCAAATACATCGAGCCGTTAGTTCCTCGTCGTTGGTCCTTCAGCTACATGGCAATATCAGTCGAAGCAATTTCGCCTCGCCAGATAGCACGGCCTGAGTATTTCGCTTCTCTTGCATCTAGAGTGATGACCACGACAGAAGACCAACCAGCCAATGTTCGGTTGTGTACCATCCACCAGGTCTCTCAAGCAATGCCTGGTAGTGCTTTTGTATACGGTTTGTATGCCCCACCCCAATTATGTCGCGATCTTGGTAGCATGTGTTCAAAGGGATCTATCTCTTCAAGAAGCCTCGTACTTGGTCTTGGGCGCCTCATAGTAGTGCGCCATTTCCAGTCCGGCCCTCTTGTAACCGCACTTGACATAGAAGCCCTCGTTTGCCTCAGAGCAGTCCAAGATGGTCTTGTAGCAGCCCACTTTCTCGGCCACGTAATCCAGCGCCTGAATTATCCTAAGACCCAGCTTCTTTCCTTGCTGATCCTTTGAGACCGCAATGTCTTCAATGTGTCCCACGAGACCGAGGTTGTGAATGCTGTGTGTAGTGAAATCACTGTTAGTCTGGCCCTAGAAGGCTGCGTATAGCCCTGAGGTGTCCCTCTCAGGAAAGAAGACCACCACTGCGGAACTTACAACTTCTTCTCCACAATCAATGCCCCAGTCCCGACAATCTTGTTTTGCCCATCCAGGATCACGAGGACATGGTAGCCACCTGCCACGCCGGCCTTCTTCATGTCGCTGAAGCGCTCATCAAACTGCTGCTTGCTTACTTCGCCCACAACGGTAAGAACCCGCAAAACATCGAGGAAGCCGAGGTCGTAATCATCGCGCTGCAAAGGGCGGATGGTATAGCTGTCTGGGAGCGCGGCGGCGACATTGGGGGATATGAGGGTCGGCGAGAAGAGGGTGTTATCGTCAGCGACGGTACCGTTGGTGGTCATGATGTCGAGGCGTGTCTTTTGAGGTGCTGATGCTATCTTTCACAACAGCCGAATCTAAAACAAGGGACTATGGCGGGGTCGATCTGGTGGGGAACTGCAATGTGTCAAAGCTATACTGTAGACGAGATGAGACACACGACTCTGAGCGAAAGGGTTCCCAATGTTGAATGAGAAAGCGGTCTGACCATGCGGTCCCCATCGTACTGTCAACTTCCTCGTAGCCCTCGTACTTTTTCCAGCCTGAAACGCCCAGGACCTCGGGATGTACTGTACGAGCGCCTGGACAACAGCAAAACTTTTGCCTTTGGTAAAGACTCACGGACTATGAGCATTCTTCGTCTGAACATAAGAGCATAGAAGATTGCTGATGAGGTGCGACAAGTTACAGAGACTACACTGGCCAAAGTTCGGCGGGAAATCCATGAGATTGAACCACATGCGATCTCATCTTGGCCCGCCTGTCGCATGGCAATCCTCCAGACCTCCCCAGTTGGTGGGTTTGGCGGTGGCTATGGCCGACAGCAGACTAGCAAGTAGTCACATCAAGGTACATGCTGTACACAACCACTTCGACCCAAATGCAAAAGCTGAAAAATATCCAAGGGTCTACCGCACCGCTTCCGTGATAGAAGTCCCAAGTTCCAGGCCTTGAGAGATCGATATGCTATCGCAAAGCGTACGTAACCATCAATCATTTAAGCTTTCTAGAAGCACTGACTGTCGCAGAAGAGCGTCTTCATTACACAGCCTGATTGTGATCTATGGACGTAATCTGGAATGCCACGCTGCGACCGGACCGGCATCGCATGAGCTTATCGCTCGCCTACCGTGACCTTCACACAATTCTAGCCCGAAGTCGCACCTCCGATCTGGAAGGGAACGATATGGAAATATCATTAGCCAATTGACAGTGGACTGCGACCCTTGTGGGTGTTGGATTGAGTACACTACCAGAAATCCGGGAGATAAGCGTAGGCCGAAAAAAAGGCCGTGAGATCTGGAGTACTGAGCCCAAGTCGCTTTAAGCGCGCTATTTTGGGGCGCTTGGTGTCTTCCGGGCTGTTTAGCTGCACACTGACGGCGGAAGAGCCCGAAGTATAGATCTACAAGGCCCCGTAGGCATGGACTTCTTCGATTCCGTCTTCGAAATACCAAGACCTAGTACCAAACACTAGAATGACATCAACGAAATTCGAGAGATAGGCGCACTGTCAAATTTACGGCGTGACCCGAACAAAGAGATGAAGCAGGAGGCATCGGCGAACTCCAATAGGCCCATGAACATGGCCAACAGTCATGGGAACTTTATTAAATAACAGCAGATCGCTCGAGTTGACCTGATGCTCATAGTCAAACTGGTAGCGAATTGTACTCTACGACTAGCAACATGAAGTTCGACTCGCCCGTTACTTTCGCCTCTTTGGCATTGGCCCTCCTCGGAGCGGGTGCTCAGGCAAACCCCTTCGAAAGACAACATGGCGGCCCACCCAGCTGCTCAAACAGCGTGTTGACCGTCACGACGACAGTGACCGCAGCTGCCACAACAAGCTCGGCCACCGCCACCCAGACCACCCCGACCTTTCTCGCAACCGCTACGCCAGGTGCGCNAGATGGCCCCCNAAGGTCCTCCTCATTGCCAATGAGTTCGAGTTCGGGTACCTGTCCGAGTGGAACTTCACCACTCTCTACCAGGGCGATCTGTTTGAGCAGGTGCTTGCTTGCACAGCCGACGGCGAGATCTGCAAGCTCGAGTGTGGACAAGAGCTGGTGGCGGCGTCGCAGATCACTGCCATGCTCCTGATCCCAGGAGTCGACTTGCGCAAGACGTACATCATCATCACTGGAACTGGCGGCGTCAACCCCAAGTACGCCACCGCTGGAGGCGCTACCATCAGCACGTTCGGCGTGCAATGGGAGTGGGGCGACATGTTCCTGGGAAGCGACCTGCCCGTCAACTTCTCGGGACAGTACTTCTCCGCCTATGCGCAGGATGCCCCCTACAAGTACCCAGTCACCGTCGGCACCGAGGTCTACAAGCTCAGCGAAGCTCTCGTTGACCGCTTCTACGAGGTCGGCAGCAAGGTGCCTTATGAGGAGCTCTCCAACTCTTCGCAACAGCTGAGACAGACATATGAGTACGAGGCCGCGAGGCAGCCGCCATTCCTGGCCCGTTGCGACACCGTCTCTGCCCAGGTCTACTGGCACGGTAGGGTCGCTGGTGAGAACGTGGAGTACTACACCGATCTCATTACATCCGGCCAGGCCAAGCCCTGCCACACGAACGAGGACGACCAGGGTCGCTTGATGGGGCTATTCCTCGGTGCTGTCCACAACATGACAGACTTCACCCGAGTTTCGATGATCAAGGCATTCAGCAACTTTGACCGCCCGCCACCACAGCTCACCGCCTACCAGTCCCGTTTCCTCGTCGGCGAGGCTGCAACCGAGCCGGGACTTCGGAACACTTGGGCTACGATTGTGGCTGTCGTTGGCGATGTCATGACCAACTGGGATACTATCTTCGAGGAAGGTATCAAGCCCAACACCTACTACGGTGACTTGAAGGGAAGACTTGGCGGCACACCCGATTTCGTTGCCACAGCAAAGGCTGCGCCTGGATCGGTTCAAGGCTCTTGAACAGGGGCAGTCAAAGCCCTTGGCTCGGATTTGCACTTCATGGGATAGAAAAGCCAATTGCCAATTGGCATGATTTTGTTACATTAACACTGTAAAATTTTAACGCGATATGCTTGCAGAACTGAATACACTCAGACGAAGATTCTCCATGTGCTGTCAGTTTATATGCCAAATGTCACTATCGTAAAATCGCTGTACAATGCCTGCCGGTAGTTCGCCCGGAATCTATCGGCCCAGAAATCCGCCACTATTGAGAAAATGCTCTTGAAAGACACATATCAATGGGCAGGAAAGTGCTTGCGCTATCTTACGTTTCGTATTTTTGACAAAGATAAGACTGTTTAAGTGGGTAACTGTGTAGGATGAATGCATATGAACACTGTATATGATATCTAACAAGAGTTCATTCATGATCAAAGGCTGGACGGCCAATGTGCCAACTGTTCAGGGTAGATACAGGCGTATGCCGTTGTACACGTTATGCATAAACACTATGCGTTACAGTCGTGAAAATAGAGAGGAGAGTATCCCAAAGGCGTTTGCTTTTGCCGGGTTTTTTTCAATTAGTGTCGTGAAATCCAAAAATCGTGTCCTGGACTCGTGAGGATTTTGTTTTTAAGGTTGTTCGTTTTCTGCCGTTCAAACTCGTATAACTGCACAAATACCAAGTGCTCTCGCTTCCCTGATAGAGCAAGCTAAGCATGTCCTGCCAACCTTGGAGATCAAGGCGTGCTCGCCGACCTTGGAGCACCACGCCCTTGCGAGAAGCTCAAGGTCCTCGCTGCCACGGCAATCGAGAACCACGACCTCTTCCTCGGTGGCTTCGGGCGAGTTGGAGAACTTGCTGGCATGTTTGGCGCCGTACACAGGACCGTCGCGCATTGTGAGTAAGGTGGCGATGGGGATGATGCTGTAACGGTAGCCCACATGAAGAGGATGAGCTGGGGGTGGACATCTGGCCCGCTCGGCGGCCTGAACCTCTTCCCAGCTGATAGGAGACCGAGCGGGTCGTGCGCTGTCCTTGCGCTTAAGTTGCAGGTGATCAGCATTGTTGCAACTGACGGAGCATGAGCAGACTGATGGCGATGGAGACGCAGCTCTCTGTCCAGGCTCGTATACATCGTCAACCAGCGGGTGGCAAGGGTAAGACGAAACGAATTGCACTTCACGTAGAAGTGGGACTTCTAGCCTGCTAAGCTTGCTGTTTATGGGTGAGGAGAAAGAAAGTTGCAGCACAACTTGGTCGTCATTCTCTGGGTTGGTCACTGTAGCAGCACGATCAAAGCGAACTTCATTTCCCATTACAGGGGGGCTGTCCAGGACATCATCAAAGTCCAATGCTTGAGCCGTGTGGTTTCCATGGAGAGGGTCTGATTTGCTCGAGATCTTATCCATGTCTTGCGAACGCAAGCGAGGCACAGGAGATGGTGGACCTCTGGTTAGTGATTCAATGTAGTCACTGCGCAGGCCGGGAATCTGTGGAAGAGACACCCAACCCATGCAGTCGCTGGAGCCTTTGGTGGCACAAAGAACTCGCCCAGCGATGGATGACATAGGCAAAAACAGCCTATCTTGATATGTGAAGCCCATCCCAGTGTCCGCTGTCAACGAGGGGCTGTTGCTGGTAAGAATCTCCATGAGAGCATCGCCGACAGCGAAACCAGGTAACATGAACCCAGAAAGCCAAGCCTTGCTTTCAGGCGTGCCATGCTTGGAGCCAGACTCCTTGACTTTCTCCAGTATAGAGCTGGACGGTTTCCCTGATGAGGGATCACTAGTGCCGTTCAACATTACTTCGACAGTAGTGGGTGAATTGGATCTGTCGGCTGTACTCTCTAGTTCCATTGGCCAAGCAATTGCGCTGGCAAAGACTTGAAGCCCTTCAATTCCAACATCATTTTGTTTTGGATCGACGGCAAAGCATATTTTGTGATGAGAGGATAAAGACGAATGGCTGAAGATACCCTTCTCATCCCAGCCAGGATGTTGAAGTGCATCAATTCTCAAACATTGCAGGAAACGCTCAGACATGAGAAGACTCCAACGCACAGTTGAGCCCATTTTGCGCTGAAGAGCCTCACTATCATTTTTCGTGATAATAGTCGAGGATAGGTCCGAAGCCGCGAACGCCTCAATTATATTCAATCGGACCAGAATTTCAGCCGCAATCAAAGCTTGGGTGACGATGCGGGTTTGGGCCGCTTCACCAGCCAGGTCCTCATGAGGCCAGAGCGAATCCGCAACCTGAGCGCGGATATGCGGCTGAGAAAAGTCGAACCAAACCTTGGTTTGAGCAAGTAGTCTGCCCAAGCAGTCAATTTGTTGGAAAAGAGTACGGCTGGTGTCCGAGGCAGGAATCAGAATAGACGCGAAAAGATCCCTGTCCAAATCCGCAATGGCCGTTCCGTCACGGAACATTTCGACAAGGTCGTGCTTGCTCATGCCATGTAAGCGATCAAGCAAGGCCAAACGCTCGACAACATACTTGATGGGCACATCACGTAGACCCAGCCTAGTAGCGCCAGCTCCAATTTCCGACCACGTCATGAGCTTTCGGTGAGGGAGCTCTCTTTGCGTTGTCTGGCTGTCCAAGAACGCTTCCCAGCCGACGCTGCCAACATCAGAACCCAGCGAGGACAAAGCCAGATTGGTCTCCGGCAAAAGAAGGTTCGACCCATCAGGAGAGAACCCAGTTGACCGACCATGCAGGGAAGATGATGGCAAGTGGGATGCAAAAGAAGGATGGTCTGGCGCTCTGTGATCCGTAGGGTATTGCGCTACAATCTCAGGCGCCACTCCTTCAAAACTCACAACCGGTGTCGGCGTGCCGAGTCTCTGTTCGATGGCGAAAGATGGTGCGCCGGCGAACAGTGCTTCGACCTGGTCATGGTCGAGAATTCTCTTGTCGAGAGGCTGAGGAACGCTCTGGCTGTTTGTAGGAGAATGCTTCGCAGACGAATTTGCGCGGATGCGTTGCTTCAGGACGAAAGTATCCGAACGCCTGAATGCTTCGCTGCCATGATCACCCTTCGGCCTGCCGAGGATTGCTTCGAGAGCATTCTCGCTCAGGTCAAAGTTGCCACGCTTTTGACAAGCAGCAGGTCCAGAGACGACAGCAGGCATCGAATTCCGAGTGTTGCCGGCCTTCGATCTGACGGCGCTCCCAGCGTGAGAGTTGTCGGTGTCAGCCGACGAGGAAGGACCTGATGAGTCTTTTCGTCTGAAGAAGTCGCGCAGGCGCTTCTTCTTCAAGTTCGCAATAGGCCCGGAAGAGAGGACGGCGATGCTGTACCGTTTCTGGTCGGAAGCGCTGCCATTGCGACGCCCAGGGAGCTGATTGGGGTTGACGCCATCAGGGACGCTACCAGATGTGGAGTCGTTGGACGACCGAGGCAGACGCAACGCGGGCATGTGGAAAGCTGGAGTTGGCATCGTGGTGGTAGGATGGATGGGTCAGGGAACGCCCGTCCTGCTCGAGCGCATTCAACTACTTGATCGCCCACTCGGCTGATGGAGCACTGTGCATAACCACGAACCTCTACAGTGGCCAGCCAGGGACGCTGTATGGGTTTTATTCAACTTTGGGGGGCCGGCAGGCGATCGGCAAAAGCCAAGGATAGGATGCAATGAGTAGTAAGCAGGTATTGTAGATCTCTGAAGGTCTCAGGTGGAGGGAGACAGATGGTGATGCAAGAGTAGACGCAAACGCAGATCGACACGCGTTGTGGCAAGATCGTCCGGAACGGAGGGCAGCACAGCAGAGGATATCACGATGAAACAGGCGAAATGCATACGGAAGAAGCATTCGACAGCTGAGGTAGCCGGGTAGCAAGCACTTATGAACCGGTGACTCTGTCAGGATTGTCTACCTGCAGCAGCTCCCCTACCCAGTCGTCTCATCACCAACTGGGACATGCCTAGACCGGGAAGATGTTTGACGGCGGGAGAGAAAAGGGAGCATGCGCCGAAATAAGCATTCCACCTTCTAACGACCAAAGCGTCATCCAAAGCGAACCGCTGCATCAGTAGTACGAGAATTTTTCCATCCCTCTACGGCTTCCTGTTCTCGCCGAAATAGCTGGATTGGTGTATCCACACATACAAGCCAGGGTCCGAGAGCGAGAGCAGAACCCTTCAATGGGGCGCGTGAGCGAAGGGAGGGTGCCAGGATTGTACACCTAGGATAATAAGAACTTATGATCATAAGGGGTACCCTCATGCATTCTTATTTAACTACTCGCAGCCTCGTTTCATTTTCCACATCATTCCACCTGGCATAGCAGATTAGTGAAGCTGACAGCACACGGCACACGGTGGTGAGACTGTCAGACGCTGCTGTTGCTGTCAACGCCTGCACTTGTGGGAAGTCTGAAGTCTACACATCAGTCGGGTCTCGCCGTGTCGCAAATATGGAACAAAGACGTGTGGCGATCTGGTCCCTTCTGGCCTCCTCTCGATCCGATGTTTGTATCCTACAATGTTGTCCACAGCTGACTAGGCTCGCCGAACAACATCTTCGGGCCTGCTGGTCGCTCCATCATCTTAAAAGAAGGCGTGCAGACGAGGCTTCCCTGCCTTGCTTAGCGAAGGATAGGACATCGCTAATTTACGGCAACCTAGGTGCAGCTCCGCCTGACAACGGCACGACACAAAAACATTCGTGTTCATCGATCCTGCACCCTTGGCAATAATACGCCACCTTGATCCCATCACCAACACAGCCATTTTCCCCTCAGTGTGCCGTCTAGAAGCCCCTTCGCGTTTAATAATAAAATTAATAGATCTAGCTCGCTTTATTCCTTGCCGGCCCATCGCGCTACTGTTAACCTGCCACCAAGCCGCTTCAGGAAGGCTCTTCTGTCTTTGTCCACTTAGGCGAGGGACTCATTAGGAAGCGCAATGCCACCATAGCGCCGGGACTCGTCTCTGTTGGTATAGCTTGTTGCACCTGCCATGCAGTACCGACGGTAGACAAACGGTTCTCAGAGCGTACAGTAGACCCAATGGTTTGGATGAGATCGATCAGTCGATTCCATCCCATGTTTATCACTTCAGGAAAGCTGGGCTTGGCCCGGCAAGCAGGTATTTGCACTGGGAGCGCTGCGAGCATTGCTCAGGCGACTCATTCATTCGGAGCTGTCCTCAATGTACTTACAGTCCACGCCCTTCTATTCAATGTCCACCAGAGCAGGTGCAACAGCTCTACTGTGGCTGAAGCGCATTCAAAGGGGGAGGACGATTGCGAGTGACACCTACTTTAACAACGTGAAAGGGATGTCATCTTAAGATATCTTGGAATTAACAGTGCTTATTGTGGTCTCAACACTTGTAGCATATCTCTAAGCCACTGGTTATTTGCACTGCTAGCCTGATCTGTTCTTTCTGCCCAATGCAACAGCTCGAAGTATAGATCCGTGGACCCTACGCTTCGTTTGCTCACGAGTTCAAAGAGAGGAGCAACGATCTGCTGATGGCAACCCTTTTCGACAATGGCGACTCTTAACAAGTCAACCCCAATATCCTGCAATCGTTCCTCTGACGACGCCCATTTGCAAAGGTAGCTGACAAGTTCTGCGTCACGTGCGTCGATGGCATCGTCGAAGAGCTTGTGCAGCTGTACGTCATCGGGAATTGCAACCCTACTATCAACAGTGCTGCACGGTTGAAACAGTGTACGTAGAAAGCTTTTCTTCCCGCTGTCAAAGGGACCGACGATCATCTTGGAGGGAATCGGCAAGATCTTGCGACAGAATAGACGACCATAGATGTCCACATAATCATCTATCGAGCGAGGTGTAACGTGGTCCTGCGACAGACCCTTTGATTCTGCGTCGCAGGTTTCATCCGAGTCTCGCGACTTCTGAGCCAGCATCCACGTCGTGAAAAAGTCCCATGTACAGAAGCGGCTGTTTACAACCCGCACAGCGTGTGCAACTTGAGCATCGCTGACAGGTAACTCGGATGTGCCGGGATCAATGCGCTCCTGATCGAGCAAAGGCCTCATTATATCCTGGAACACTCGCTTGTAGAGATGTGTTTGAGCAAGCTGCATGCACAGGATTGGTGAGGCCGCAGGTAAGTCCAGGTTTTGGGACCATTGGAAGATAGCTCCTATGATCTCCACCGGCATCTGTTCCAACATTGCAAGCTCCTTCACCCGTCGAGGCCGACGTTTCGAGGAAAGCGTGGACTCATTGTGATACGGAGGGTGTGCAAGGGGCTGAGGTATGTCTCCATGCAGGAGCGACTTGCGTTTAACGCGTCGTCCCTTCTCAGTATCTGTCCCCTTCCTTTTCCCTCGTATCCGGATTGACGTGAGCTTGGTTGCCATCAGTTTGAGATCACGGATTTTCCTAGATCTGTTTGGGTCAGCGACAGTCACAATAGTTATTCATGAACATGAAGCGAGTTTGCGTATAGTCCTCAGTGATCTTGGTGTAAAAAACAGTTTCATACCCAGAAGGGTCAATTACTATCTAGTGCGTTGTGTTGTAATCATTGGCAGGTGTTTGGAGATGTTGGTGCAGTCTTACCTTGATCAAAGATGCCACAGAGTGCGGATCAACAGGCCTTCCTCTGAGGTAGAGGTCATATTTGGAAATTTCTGTACATGGTCAGCGTTGTGGCTTCGAGCGCATGTCAAGTCAAATGCAGGTGGTGAAATGTCGAGTGTTCAGAATATGTAAGAATGAAATATCAGGTCGACTACGCTGTTATGAGAAACAGGCGTGTAACTCCAGTCGCAGTCGTCAATCGCAAATTATAGCATCCTAGAGATAAGGGTCCGGAATTGAGATGGATTTGTCCACTTACTCAAAGCATGACTGCAAGCAGCCTGGGCGGTAACAACTTCACATGATGGAAAGCAACTTGTTTGTTTAGAACAAGAAGGTTGCAGTTGGTAGAGAAAGAAGATCAATGTCTGCACATGTAGGTAGCTGGCAAGCCGAGAAAAAATTAGCGGACGCGGACCGTTGCGCCAAGACCTCCGAGCGTCAGCACCCACACGCTGGCAAATTCCGACCCTAATCTTCAATTTCGAAGCAAAGCTACCTTTTACGGCATCACCCAGCGTCGACATCCTACATCGCCCAGCAAACTCGGTACGGACACTCTTTTCGACACTTCGCAATACTGCTGCGCCAGACTCGCTAATAATTTTGGAAAAATCAGACTTCGGTTGCACACGACAAATTCGAAATGGGTGAAGCAACTGTTAGAGCCAGCTCCTGGCGCCTGGTCGAGGTCGGCCGTGTCGTCCTCTTCACTG
Source organism: Leptoxyphium fumago (assembly GCA_001660795.1). Classification (NCBI taxonomy): domain Eukaryota; kingdom Fungi; phylum Ascomycota; class Dothideomycetes; order Capnodiales; family Capnodiaceae; genus Leptoxyphium; species Leptoxyphium fumago. The sequence continues at coordinate 122,955 of LSHF01000008.1, forward strand.
AGGGCCCATACACCGGCAGGCTCGCCGCCATCGTCGAGATCATCGACCACAAGCGCGTACGTCCAACTCGCCAGCTTTATTGAGAAAAGAGGAGGGGTTTTGTGTGGTGATTCGCGAAAAGGGAATCGCAATGCAATTTTTCAGACATGGGCATATGAAGGAAATGGATCTGGTTGTTGCAAAAGATGCTAAGACAGTTCGCCTTGCAGGTCCTTGTTGACGGCCCATCCTCCGACCCATTGAAGAAGGTTCCCCGTTCTTCTGCCCGCCTGAGCAACGTTTCCCTCACTGCCATCGTTCTGGAGAAGTTCCCTCGCTCAATCGGCACCAGCGCGCTCAAGGAGAAGTGGGACGCACAGAAGATCGAGAGCAAGTACGAGTCTTCAGCCTACGCTAAGAACAAGGCCAAGACCCAGAGGAGACGGGAGTTGACCGACTTCGAGAGGTTCAAGGTCATGAGGTTGCAGAAGCAGGTATGTTTATGTCTGCCCGGGTCTGCAATTCCGTAATGGAAAGGGACTCAAGCACTGTTGCGCACCTGAGTCTCGAGTCGGGTGTTTGGCTTTGCGACTGGATCTAATGCTGACTTTCGGATTTTCAGGCCCGCTTCGAGATCAAGAAGGCGCTTGCCACGGCCAAGGCCTCGTAGACTCTCTACACAGGTCCTGGTGTGATTTAAGCGTTACAGGGCGTGCAAGAGCAGGTGCTCCGATATTACGTGCATGAGCATGACGGATGGACTTATTCGTTGCAGGCAACAATTCAGGCAGCGAGATGAAAAATATTATGTCTTCGTAGCTTGATTGGTTTCGCAATCGTCCCTCTCAAAATATCACAATGCCCGTCCAAAACGCATCTTGTTCGATGACTTACGAATATCTACAAGATAGCCAATGCAATGCCATCGCAATGTTCGCTGTGATCGAATTGCCCATAGAATTCCCTCAAGACTGCTGGTGTTCGTTAAGATGTGATGACCGGGTCGATCTATGCCTCAGGCATACATAGCGTCTGTGCGGGCAAGATTTCGAGCTATGTGCGCAACCTCGAAACTTGGCATTGCGGCAACGACCAGATTGCATCACATCGCCTGAAGCAGGAAGACTTGCTGGACTGTGAATGAGAGATTGTGACTGTCAACCACATACTGTAACCTGTAAGTTTTGCCGTCGCTCATGCTTGACCTTTAAGCCGAAAACCGCTTTGACCCCTCCCGATCCCCCCGCAATTTCAAGCCCACAAGCGAAATATCACAAATTCGAAACCGCTTCCAACAACGTCGCTACACGTTCTGACCAAACGACGATCTCGCTCTACAGCCCCCCAAGTTAGATCACCCGCAAAAACCCTCACATACCATATCCAACATGGCCAACCCGCGCGTCGAAGAGCTCCCCGATGAGCCAGAGAAGAGGGTCGAGGTGGAAGAGGCAGACTCGAGCTCGGACTCTGAGCCCGAGACCGGTGCTGCTGGTGGCGAGGCCAGCATTCCCGCCGGCGCCAGCGTCGCCGTGCACAGCCGCAACGAGAAGAAGGCGCGCAAGATGATCTCCAAGCTCGGCCTTAAGCAGGTTGAGGGTATCACAAGGGTCACCCTGCGGAGGCCAAAGAACATCTTGTTCGTGATCAGCAACCCAGATGTCTACAAGAGCCCCTCGAGCAACACTTGGATGTGAGTCGAGAACCCACACGATATTGGAGAAGAGAAAGAAAGAAACGCTATGCGAAAGAGACAGAAAAGGAAGAAAAGTGGACCAGCAATCAATGGGACTATTAGGCGTGTGTGCTGACGTTGTGAACTTGTAGCATCTTCGGTGAGGCCAAGATCGAGGACCTGAACTCCCAGGCTCAGGCTTCTGCCGCTCAGCAGCTCGCTGCTCAGTCCGCCAACGACCACGCCGGCCACGACCACAGCCACGACCACGCTGACAAGGGCAAGGCCGTTGAGGGTGCTGAGAAGAAGGAGGAAGAGGAGGAGGACGATGGCGAGGAGGTTGACGACACCGGCCTCGAGTCCAAGGACATTGAGCTTGTCATGACCCAAGCCAGTGTCAGCCGGAAGAAGGCTGTCAAGGCTCTGAAGGAGAACGACGGTGACATCGTCAACAGTATCATGGCCCTCAGCATATAGGACGAGAAGGACCATTACGAGTGCTAGATATGATTGAGTGAATGTGTCATGATGGGCACCTCGTGTGTTTAAAATCCCTGTCTTCCCTTTTCTTTAAAGGGGAAACGTATGAAAAAGCACTTTCTCACTTCTCGTTTTCCCAGCTTCTGCCACCAAACTTGAGGCATCAAAGCTTCTGGCATTGACTGTTTCTTCCCATGCCAAGATCCGGGGGATCTGATACCCACGCGTACCGAGGAGGAAAGCTGCCGTTGTCATGAAGAGTGTCGATCCAGCCACAATACCAATACTTACCTACGTAATGCGATGCAACTATCCGACATCTTTGCTTCGCAGCCGTGCTTAGGGAACGTCTCATGGAGTCAGTCATGCGAGGCATTGTTGTGACGGAAAAACAACCAAGTGCGAAACAAAGACGTTGCATCCTGCAGTGACACCAGTCGGCATCGTTCCGATCGAGGCCCGAGAGATCTCCCTGTTCTGTGTTGCAGATTTTCCCCATCACACTGGATTTGGTAAATACAGTGCGACATGTCTTTGCTTGCTTGCGTTATATATCTACAGTACTACCTCCGTACGTCCCACTCGAGCTGTCCGCTATTACATACCATATGGCCAGACAAAGCACTGATCGCTCTTGTCGATCCATGCGCATCGAGCATGGATGTGACGCTGCAAGCACATATCTACAGAATAGGTAGTCCGCTGGGGTACAAGGGAGATATATATGTATCCTTCAGTCAAACGACTGGGAAATCCTTGGATCTCTCCCGTGACACCTATTTTCCTAAGCAAGGGACTGTCTAGTACAATGGCTATGTTGTTACCCAAGTAGGACAACCAGAATCGAATGGGACTTTATAAATAAACATCCTCGCAGTCATCACTGAGATTATGATCTGTGGGAGTCTTTGGGCGGCACTATCACCCGTTATAGCATCTGGTACAGCGACGTGCAATACAACAACAAGTACATCAGCAAACTCCAATGGGAGGAGGAAGTACGAAGGACATCAGTGGATGGGCCAAAAACGCAACGCTGCAATCTCACCTCGACACCTTTGTGGCCCACACGTCGGTTCAGGGAAAGGACAAAGAAAGAAAGAAAAACTCGCACTATTGTCGTGCCGCTCATCCACCGACACATCTGCCGGGCCGTGTCACCAGCTGTCTGCGTGAATCGCGTTTCTTGCCGACGCAAAAACACGCATGAGGTGAGCCGACAGCGAGGTCGGTCCTGGCCCGCGAGGATCTATCGTGGACCTCATGCATTGGCAATCAAAGCAAGGGCAGCCAGTGGGAAAGAGAGTGATGCGAGTGACCATGCAATCACGACAGCCTGCAGGCTCTCTGATGCCATCACTTATCATTGCATGCCCACATCCCCCACCCGTCCGCCAAGTTGAGCCGTCCTGTGTGTGAGTGTATGTGTGTGATGTGCCGGTGGGCATGATCCTTGCAGTGATGCGCAGCGAGCGAATGATGTGCAGTGCCACCGGGAAGATATCGCTTGAAGAGACGTGTATGCATCACGACTGTCTCTCATTGTCAGACCAACTATGACAAAGCGTGAATGGGTCAGAAAGAGGGCACCCATAAAACTGAAAGACAACGTGATCAGCCACGTGAAGAGTTGTCGTGGATGGTAGCCAGACTCTAACATTGATGCCTTCAAACCGGGTGAGCGGGTTGGCGGATTCTATTGGAGAGCGGAGTTGTTTCGCAGGGGACCATCGCTGTTGGAGCTACAATGTCGCGAAGTGTGATGCACGTTGATCCGATTGATTGATTGACCGGCCGTCCAACAAGGATACAATTACCTAGACGGTACCATGCCTGTGATACGAGCACGCCACGGTTGGCTGGACATTCGAATATCTCATTGGAAGCGGTCGAATAGGATGCGTGAGCTTCCAGGAAGACGGGATATTAATCAAGTTTCTATTAATGCGAGTGGTGGGAGTATCCTCGGTGCTCTCTGCATGTGCTGATTGTAGGGATGCACAACGACGTAGGTGCCAAAGTCACGGCGATGGAACCCTTGGACGATCGGTTCATGCTGCGCGGCAAAGCGCACAGCCGAAAAAGTATGTGAGGTTGGTAAATCCAGCAAATTTGGCTGCTTACCATCCGGTCCAAACTGTCGTTGTGTAATACGCTTACAACGCAACCACAGCACTTTTCCGGCAGAGAGTTCCTGTGGTGAGAACACCAGCTGGACCTCGACGTGCATATGGGTTGCTGCATGAAGCGCTTTGATGCGCGATTTGATGCACGGTGTAGGGCAAAGAATCAGCCTGGCCGTGGAGAAAACCACATGCTGTAGTTGGCTACTGCAAGGCGCTTTTGCGTCGGCAGCTGTCTTGATTGGCGGAAGGAGATGCGCAATGCATACCAGAATTGTCGCTCACTGTCTCTCTCTCTCACACGCGTCGTCCAGATATGCAGGACTAGAGCGGTACCGTTCAACGACAGGCTTGCTAGTAGCGTCCAGATCCGCGCTGCCGATGAAATGGGCCAGGATACGTACGCACTCACGCACCTCACGCACAGATGAGATGTGCAAAGAAACGCCCTTGGTGACGCCCTACCACCACTACGGACTTCGCATTGCCGCCGAGACAAAGCCAGTTGTGGTGGATCATTGGGTTTCGTCGTGGAGCACATCCAGCACGAGCGTTACGGTGGGAACCACGAAAGCGGCAGCAACGGAACAGGAAGATGGCGGAGGTCACTTGCGATTGTGTAGACGTCGGGAAATGACGATGCCGCAGGTGAGCCGGACGCGAGGAGGAACGTTACCATCTACAGTAGAGACATGCGGCGGACCGGCATCGACATTAGGACGCAGGTAGTCATGCGTGAGTAGTGTTTACTCGAGGAATTGGCCCTGGTGGCCGCGTGAAGGGCCACGGCGGAGAGAAGTCGGCGGTGCTTCGGGACCGGGAAATGCATCAGGAATCAGGCGCGGTATGGTATATCAGAGATCGTGAGGCATCAAGGCATCCAGGGCTTCCAGACTGCATCTACTTTTGTTGCTTCCAAACATCCGTACCGTAGGTGTTTCCGAGATGGGGAAGGCAGATGAAGCAGGACGGAAAACGCAATCACAATGCATTCCGTCTGGCCGTCCGTCGTGCCGCGTACTTAGCTACTTGACGCACGTCCTACGTAATGTGACGAGTGCGGCATGCCGACTTACCTAGATTGGTAGGTACACCTCCTCGGCCGCCAGTGGTTCATTTATGCAGTGGATAGAGCGGCCAGAAGGGATAGCATAACACAGGAGAGCCGCTCGTAAACAGGCTCGTAAACAGTGCGGCCCAGCAACTGTGCAGACGCGGACGATCATGTGTCCAGTCCCGGGTATGCAATGCAGCACAGCGCAGTACCACTACCACTACAGTATGTACAGCGGTTCAGAGGGCAGGATAGTGGAGAACAAGGCCGTACGGGAGAGTCCAGGATAAGGTAGTAGAGGATAGTACAGCAGAGTAGAAGGCGAAGTCGTCAGAAGAAGCACAGGGGATGTCACACAATCCTCACGTGGTTTCTACCGGGTATCTAAGCCACAAACGGCTAGTGGTAGATCCGCCATGCCTATTGCGGCCACGAGGGTCGCTTAATGATCAGATCTAGAAGAAACCCCGAGCGACGTCTGCATGCAGGCCCCCCCNAGCAGCACAGACCTGGATCCAGAGCGCAAAAAACTCTCCTTCTAGTCAGGCTCGGGTGGGCAGATTGGCAGGGGTCCCCCAAACAACGTTTGTCGTATCTGTGCGGCGTTGCTTGTGATGGACGCGCGGGTCAGCAAGCCTGTGCTTGTGCAGTTCTACCCGGCCGTCCAGCTGCAAGAGCTGGGTTAGAGGCATGGAAAGTTGGCTTGTGCATGCTTCCTCTCCACGGTGACCGTGGGCGTGGCATAAGCCGTCGGCATTTGGTCAGACAGTGTGTACTGTAATGCCGCTGCTAACTGCTCGTGCCGCCGTCGGTCGGGCTTTCGGGTTGATGAATAGTCAACAGGGTACAGCGTTGGCGGAACCTATCTCCGTCCGTCACTCTTGAGCGCCTCTTGGCATGCTGCACGTGGTGGACTGTGTAGCATGCTATGGTATAGTGTTGGTATAGTATAGGACGCGGTGGCATGCAAAGACCTAGGGCGTAATCCGCCGATGGCCTTGGCCAAGGACGAGAGCTCCAGACTGATTAAACATGATCGGTCGAATGCACGTTCCACGCACAACCCGTGTGAGGGCGATCATGAGGGGCGCTGGTGCATGACAGCGTACGAGTACAGCACAGCACAGTACCGTACAGCATTCGTGTCGTTGGAGCGCGCATGCAGTGTACGGTGTCACGGCCCGCAGTGCGGGCAAAAGATCTGATGCAGACCAGGGGTAGAGCGGCAGCGCATCATCTATCTTGCCAAATCAATGTATGTACAGTAGGCATGAAGCACCTCGCTCGCACTGGCGTCATGATTCAGGGCGTCCGGTGCAGAATGTGTAGCCGCCTCTGCCGTGCGTACATCCATCCATACATGCATATATCCAGCTACCCGCATGCTCAGCCGTCCTCTCTGCCGCCCTGGAAGTCCCACCGCGACAGCCAGGCATTGCGAACGGCTGTCGCTCACACTGTCCGTAGTGATCTACGGGACATGAAACCAGAAGACCTCGTACCAGGCTACTGCCAACACTGGCGGATCTGCTCTCGTTCAGAGCTCGTACACTGGCCAATGGTAGCGATGAAAGAGAAGAATGTACGTACCTCTGCCGACGGCGTCATTCAGACCTGTGCTACCAAGCTGGTAGGGTATACAGTACAGTATGAGAGGTGAGGGGAAGACGAGCCTAGAGGATTGCACTAGCGTAGTCTAAACACGATCTCCCTCCTGGCCCGCGAAATTTTTCCATGATGAGGTGATGAAGCTGTAAGCATGCGGCACAGGGCAAGCGGCACGGCTCAGCCGAACCCATCACCATCACCATTCCATCCGCACGTCCGCTCACCCGCCTATTGCAGAGGGTGGCCCAGGATGGATGTGGAAGGTAAGTAGAAGCTTTGGCACGTCCTTTTTCACCCGCTGGGATCCTCAGGATGTTTTGGCCGCTGGATTGGCTGAAAACGCAGGGTTGCAGAATCTGGCCGTGCCCTGCGAGGAAGTACCGGCGGCAATCGTGATTTGCAGGGAGATGTGTGTGTACTCGCAGCCAAGAGATCTCCGAGGGGTTGGCATGCTACCTTACCGTATCTACAGTAGGGATGGACTGAATGGCAGCAAAGAGCGGCGAATTAACCGGCGACACTGCCACCTTTGACGTCGTGGACTGTTCGCAAACGTAGTTCGTGTTTCGCAAGAGCCACGTGTGCAGGATCTGCCTTTATCCCTCTTTACGAGCGCTATCGGCTCTAGCCTGCCACTCTCTCTCGATATCTCTTCTCCACAGCTTCAGACTTGCAGATTAGATCATCGTGGTTATTAATTGTCAGAGGACCGGCTACTGTACGAAGGCATGTATCGTGCATACTGTACTGCGGTGTGTCCCATACTGTGGAAGCGTGGCAGAATGAGAGCGCGGTGCCGCCGAACCCTGCCCACCGGACGTCTTCCTTCTTGGGGACGGCTCCCTGAAGCTGGCAGACCAAGGATTCAGGCAAATTGCTGCAGGGAGAAACGACAAGCTCCAGGTCATCCTGTCGTGGATAGTGATCATCGCCATGACCATAATGGTAATATGTATCACCCACGCCATGCACTGGCTCGTACAGGTAACAGTACTGTACCTCTCTGATGGAACATGCACTTACACCTGAGGCGCTAGGTCCTGAGGTATGACCATGATGTCGGTCTGCAGAGCAAACCCTGTCGAAGCCACGCTTCGAGCGATCGACAAAGCATGAGCATCCGTTCTCGCGCCGGCGTTCGAGTCGTGCCTCTGGCGCCTTTCGCTTGCGGGTGATGACAAGTCCGTGTCGCTTTGACTTGCCATCCATCATCGCTTGGCAGTTGTGATCACTGTGCCACCATCTAATCAGTCTAGTGTAGGTCCTGCCAGCTACAGGGGAGAAGGATCTTGAGGATGAAAGGTTTCGTAAACCCTGTTTTCGACATTCCACCTTATTTCAAACCGTCCATTCATCCGGAATGAAGACTATGACCACTGTCTCGAGGGGGGCTCAGGAGCGGCCGCTGCTGTGGCCACGTTTAGAGCAGATCCAATCAATACACACGGTGGTGCAAGGTGATGATGCCTGTGGAGGCGGACGTGGCACCGACCATGTGTCTGTCGATCCTCACTGCGTACAGATGGGAGACTATCACGCCGACTGCTGACCCGCCCTTAGGCCCACGTACATACCGTATTGCATTTACGGTATTGTACTATACGCGTTGCCCATCGTCTAGTCTGACGCCGCGAATGGGTGAGTGAAGGCGGCGAAGAAATACAGCCGCTAGATGACACGGGTCGGGAAAGTGGGTTGATTAGGCTAGGTAGGCAAGTCCTGTAATAGGCCTCACGACAACAGAAGAGTCGTGCGCCGCTCCCAGCCTCGTTGCCGTCGCCCACTATAACGCGCTCCTTTGCCGTCCGGGTCTGACTCTGCATCATCATCACCACCACCACCACCACCACCACCACCAGACCACGGCCTCATGACAGATCAAGCATGAGGATTGCCAGCGGTGGTATTACAGCAAATAGGTGATCCACAGCGGCCGGTTGGATGTTACGAACACACTAGATAATGACTAGGGCAGGCGACGGTGATCTGCGAGGTGGGTGGCAGAGCAGTAACAGGGAGACATCAACGGTTTTAGTGGGCGATCGAATTGCTTCCTCCTGTTCCTTTCGCTCACCTCGCGATCCATCCACCGTCATTCTCCTCGGATCCAGCAATCCTCCGGACTGTAGAGATACAGTACGGCTGCCGGTGTATTGTGCAGGCCGAGCCAGCTGGCTGCACCCTGGACTGGACTGGACTGGACTGGACTGGATTGGACTGTGCCGCATACAGTCACTTTTCTTTACGCCCGCCCTCCACACGTACGCACGTAGGTACGATACCGCGCTAGCTATCGTCTCGTCTCTCTTCACACGATTCATGTCTACATCGTCATCATCATCACCACCACCACCACCACCACTACCGCTACCACTACCACTACCACTACCACCGCCACCAGAGGCACCCTAGCCTGGCGGCGATAGTTCAGGCCTGCTTGCTTTGTATAGTACTGTACAGTAGACGCTGTACCAGAGCTAATCACCACCAGGAGGATGTGCAGTAGNCTCTGGCCCAGCGTTCCATCGTGCCATCGCCACAGCGCTACAGTACATGACTACATCACATCCCCCATTTATCCGCACGCACCGAACGAACGCCTCCCTGCTGCCACGCCGCGGACCGTTTGCACGGCAAATCCCGAATTCCCGGTCCCCAGGTACCCAGCCACAGCCTACTATTTCTTCTATCACTATTACTATTACTACTACAGCATTACCTACTACAAACATGCCTACAGCCGTGTACGTTTCCGTCAATTTAGGTGCAATAAAAATGCAATGTCCCCCGGCCATGTCACCGCATGCGTGCTGCGATGCCCATGCCCATGCCATGCCCACGCCATGCCGTGCCATGCCACCCTGTCCTGTCCTATCCTGTCCTGTGCTGTGCCATCCGCTACCAACCAACCTCATCCCATCCCGTCCCATCATCTCTGCCGCTGGGTGCCCATTGTTTTAACTACCGACTTGGGTCAAATCGAGTCCAGCACAACTCCAGTCCAGTCTTGTCCACGCCAATCCACTACCAGCCCCAGTTCAATGCCAATCCATTCCAACACACACCCGCTAAGGTAACGAATCCGGTAGGTACTTGACATGGGTGTGGTTTTGTAGTCTGTCCTTGCCCATGCCATGCCATGCCATGCTATGCTATGCTATGCTATGCCATGCCAGGCCAGGCCAGGCCCGACCATGCCACATCCCACTGCCTCTGTTCCGCAGTGCCTGCTGCCATCCCTCTCATCCCGGCACCTTCTTCCCATCGCTCCCAACCCATACCCGCGATCTCTCTCTTCCTTCCCCTGCGTACCCTGCGATTGGGACCTGAGGTACTCCAAGAGGTGGGTATTGTCTCTCGTCGTCTGCCGCTAACCAGACACCAAGCAAATCAAACGCGCGAGCACTACCTGCGCCTTCGCCAGCCTAAATTCCTACCGCCGTACCGTACTGTACTGCATTGTATTGTATGTATTGCACCGACCGACGCCCCTTGTCGTAATAGAGACGAGGCCCCGGCCGTTGGACGAAAGCTCGAACCTGTTCGCGTGTATAGCCTGTCAACTCTGTGCTTGACGCCATTTGATCGCCATTGCATCTGCTCTGCCCGTTTTTTCTTACCCTTTCTCCTCAGCGGTCCTCCACCCTCGTCGGTAAACCACTACTCTCCTTCTTCGTCTTGCCCTGGCCTCTCTCTCTCTCTCCTCGCCTGACAAGCCTTTATCCCGGTCCGGTACCCACACCTCTACTGGATTGTTATCCTGTTCGACGTTACTTCCGACAGATTGACCGCCAGGATCCGTCCACCTACCTGCTTCTTGGGACCCGTCTTCCTGCCTGACCCCCCCTCCTCACTGGTCGACGCCGTCGTAAATCTAACGTCTTCCCCCTACACATCTGCACATCCTTAATCAATAGTCCACTAACGCCGTCGTCCTGCTCGTTCTCTCGTCTGGCGAAGCTACTCCCGATCCAGTCGTCATCACCCTTGATTGCTTGCCTGTCCAGAGCCTGGCTTACCTAAAGCCTCTTCGATCCCTTCTCTCGCCATCCTCTTACCATACTCTTGCTTCCGTCTCGTCACAAACAACCGGTTCACTTCAACATACGTATCTTTAGGATCGCAAGTCACCGGCATTTCCTGGAAATCATCAATCACAAGCAATCTGGATGGCGGCCGCTTGCACTATGCCAGTCCCGCCTCGCGATGATATCGCTGGCTATCACCAATCCCTGCCATCATACGATACGAGAGACTACAGAGGATGGAATACCGTTCAATCGAGAGTAACCAGTCCGTTCACCACTCCTTCGGCTGCCTCGCAATCACCTCACTCTGGCCAATTCAATGGGATGCAGCAACCGGACTCGAACGAGCGCAATTCAAGAGTAGCGCTTCCGTCGATCTCCAGCTTGCTGTCGTTTGTAGATGACAACAGAAACCAGCAGCCACACTGTAAGTCTACAAGTGTTATAATGACTGTGTCACTGTCCCACTGACGAATTTTGTAGCATATAAATCGAACTATAATGTGTCAGGTAGTGGGTTGCAACACCGAACTGTAGAATTGAAGCCGTCGCCTTGGGCGGACACATCGTCGAGCGATCGCTCGGCTGCCAGCGCTTCCAGACAGACATCGACGTCTCGCAATGACTTTTCTGCACCGACAAGCGCAGCCTCGATAACAAAGCAGGAACGATCTCCAGAGCATTACAACTACGTGCACACATCGCCCTCTGCATCGTCGCGAGCTCTTCCTTCTGCACCACTGTTTCGATCAGCACGGCCCATGGATGCAGCAGGAGGGAGTCCGTCCGCCAAGTCAAGCACCTCGTCGATTCCAAGCCAGCAGTCGTCGTTCATGGACGTCGTGAACAACCCGGAAGCTTCCCAAAAACAGCACTCGTCCTTCGTCAAGCCCTATTCTCAGCGTTCGAGGCGGATTTCTCGCTCCAGCCACGCGACCGGTTTGACTTCGAACCAACCTTCACCGACGCTGAGCGCCGCTCTGGTCAAATCGCCTGGAGCAAGCTCGACCAGCTCGCAATGCTCTCCACGAACAATTCCTCACTCGCTTTCACAAGGGTCTGTCCACAGCCATCAGGGCCTTGCAGAACAACGGCCTCTTCCGGCCAACTTCCCACCTCAAATGCCGGCGTCTCCAACAGCAACACCCGGAACGCCAACCGCTGAATACCCACTTCCACCTGCGTCGCCAGCCAACACTCACACGAGCGCATCGGGGGGGAGCAATAGCGTCTGGGAGCACCACCACTATATCTCGCCTTCATCGCAACAGTCATGCCAGCCGGTCCAAGATCGATATATCTGCCAGACTTGCAACAAGGCCTTCAGCCGCCCAAGCAGCTTGAAGATCCATTCTCACAGTCACACTGGCGAGAAGCCCTACAAGTGTCCCTACGCTGGCTGTGGCAAGGCCTTCAGCGTGAGAAGCAACATGAAAAGACACGAGCGTGGATGCCACAGCAGCCCTACGATGGCAGCGACCGCAGGAGCCCCAACACTGGTGGGCATCTCATCGTTGTTGCAGTGAGCTTGCTTCTGTTGAGAGATATAGAGCCTGAATGACTTGGGAAAGAATAGAAAGAGAAAATCGGCACGATGGAAACGAGAAAAAGCCCACAGGTTGGATGGATGAACCATACGCAGCCTCATTCATTACATTTCGGTGGCATTGGTTCTGGTTTGATGTCTTATTTAGCGATGGCGTTGATGTGGTATCTTGATTGCGTCGAATTATCCACCCCGTCATTGGACGCGGACAAAGGGAGGGAAGAGAGTGCACCATTGGTCACTCGTATACAAAGCGAGCCTCCGACCATGGAAGCCGTACTGTATGTATAGGCCTTCCTGTCGAGAGAATTGTAATAAATTCTATTTCTTGAACATACTTTGCTCGTAACACGAGAACGGCAAAATTCAACAACAACAACTTGACGATCTGACCTGCTCTATCGCTTTGCATCACTCACAGAGCATCACTCGAATTCAACTCGTTCAACTCGTTCGGGTATGGCTATCGACTGAACGCTCGAGCACGCCGACTGGGATCGCCCACTGTGGAGCAGTCGATCATGATCTCAGACGAAATAACGATAACAGCATTAGGCAACACTTAACAGCCGAAACGGTAAGGAGACTTGGTGGAAATGGCCTGTCTGCGGCAATCATACCAATTGCTGCACAGTGCCATCCTGTCTGCCCCACAGTTCAATCGACTCAAGCAAAGCCTCACCCCATGATAATGAGGTCGCCTCCGATGACAACACCCCTGTGCTCCACAACCCGGATCATTCGACAAAAGCAGCCTGAGGGGATAACTTCACCAAATCATTTTGGCAAAAGCAAAAGCCAGAGAACATTGCCTCATCAGGCTATTTTCCCACTGGATGTATTGTGTACACATAAACCTACACATCAACACCCAGATAGAGCAGTTGTACATTGTACTGTATACGCTGCTGCACGACTTTCGTCTCGTTCAGTCAGCCCATCCTGGCCCATAGGCGGCCGGTGCCCACCGGCTGGCTGCAGCAGCCGCGTCCCGCCCGCAAACGGATCGAGCAGATTTTGGCGCACCCTGCAAACCTTGCAGGATGCGAAGGTTTGGGAGGCGTCGGCGTCTCCGGCGCGGGTATACAAACTCCAACCCGGATATAAATCAGATCACACGTGCCACTTACCTACAGTATACCTTACCTACCCACCAACCAACCTAGGTAGGCGACCTGGCTGGGTATACCCACTGGGGCAGCCCGGCCCACTCTTTGTGTGGTGACAGTTCCGGCCATTCGTCTTCCAAACTTCGCCTGCGTGCCCATTTTATCCTTTCTACACAGGAAGGTGTCCACACTGCGGCCGGGTGGCGATGATGATGATGCTAAAGACCGGACTGCTCAACGGAAAGGGAAGGCCAACGAAATAGTACTGTAGGCCCTCGTACGGCTCGGTTCGATCGGATCCAAGTCAACTTCAAGCGTCCAGCAAGTGTCGGTTCAAGAAGGAGCTCCACATCATCAGAGAAGTCTCTCTTTCCACGTGCGCCCTGGGTGTAGTGGAGCCAGAACTCCAATCCATACAGGGTCAGGGGGTCGGGCAAGTTGGTGGATGTTTTCTTGTCCGCAATGGCGACCGCAAAGGGGGACCGTAGGATTATGACATGTCTTGGCTGCGGTAGACAAGGTGTGGTCTGCCTCTCGCGAATTCCTACGCTTATCTTTCTACGGATGCCTCGTCCCCACATCCAGGGTCGTAAGGGGAAGGCAATAACAATGAACAGCAAGTGTTGCCGCAGTGCGTTCGTGCGTAAAAGTAGGCGTGAGGGGAAGGGGGGATAAGGCGACAAATGAGGGATGACGAAGGATGAGAGATTACGCATATGCAATCCGACTTCATCACGCACACACATCCGCTCACCCGCCCATGCCCACGGTCCCAATGAGGTATGCCAAAAGAACAAAAGAGTTTATAAGCCGACAAACCATCTCCCCGTACGCATACTGCCTCGAATTCATTCACATGTCCCGCGGCCTCGCAGGTCGACCCACTCATGCCACTGTCCAAGCCCAGTACTTCTACTTCAGGCTTGTCTTCTGCTCCACCCGCACCGTCTAGTCCATTGAAGGGCTTCCTTTCGCTTACCCAACTCATCTATTTGTCCAAGAGGTGAAATTTTTCGAGAGGACGGGACGCCACAATTGCAACTCTGATCCGTCGTCACCCTAGCTTAACTCCGATCTCGTTCCTCCTGGGCACTGCCCTGCAGCTGTTCCTCTGTGCGCTTTCCCGACTCGTTCGACCTGGCACGCTGCAGCGTGTTCCTGGACATCCACCGACGTAGGTGGTGCGCTCCTCTCGTTCCTTCCTGCCGTCCTGCCATTGCTGTCTGATCCCCTGCTTGCTGTATGTACAGTACTGTAGTGCAATACATACATTACATACGAGTCGGCCTTGTGGTTCCAAGACGTCGGGTCTGGTCAACAAGAATCATGCCTGTAGTGCTCTGGGTAGGCTGAAGTCTGTCGTTTCTGCCAGTCTGGCCGGCTGCAATGCTGAGCTTCGCCTGAAAGTGCTCGTTACGGCTTGGACTGCCTGTCAAGTCTGCCTATCGTTCGGACTTCTGCTCTGGAGCTTTGGATAAAGATTCACGCTCGATGAAGATTGCAGTATCTCTGCCATGGCGTATGTCCTGGACACAGGATCTGACCAGCTAATCTATCAAGGTGTGCATTCGACCATACCAGAGTCTAGGCTTGGACATGCTGCGTCGACAAGGTCGACTCTTCAGATCCATTCGGCCTGCCATAGCTGCCAATGCCAGATGGTAGTAAGGAGTAATCGACGTTCAACACCCACGTGGTTCTATTGTTGTAAGTTGCAGGTGCTTATGTAGGATCGGCCACGTTTGGCTCATCATGTATGATATCATGACGTCCACTCTTCTTAAGTGCTAGGTCCAGCTATTCTCACAGTGTAGAGTAATGCGTCTGCGTGGTGCCCCTTGGTACTAATAGGCAAAGGTCTTACGGCTTTGACATACAGTGCATTAGGGCCATGTGTTGATTATATGCTGCAAGACTATTGCGAAGCAGGTTTCGACTCAAACATAGTGAGCTTCATACCGCATGCAGGAGCATGAGATGTCAATTAGGACCCTCGAAGTGTGGTTGTTCAAACACAATCAAATTCCCTCTTGCATAAAGAATTTTATACTAGCAACTCGTCCTCGTGCAAAGATCGTCTCATCCGGACGTCTTGTGAAATATTGCATCTGTTCGTCCTCACACTTCTCTGCCTTGGATTTAAGTCTTGAGAACAAGCGACGAGACGTTGAAGCGACATCAGTTGCATAAATAATAAAAGGGGTATCTCGACCATTTAATCCTACCAATTACTACTACATGTGTCAATGTTGACCAACGCCAAAATCCGTCGTAGATACAGATAGAGGAGCAAAACACGAGGTACGCATCAATGAAGCGCTTCACTCGTCTCAGAACACACATCGAGCAACAGCTCTCGGAATTGCTGAGCACTACGAGCATCCCTATTCCATCGCTTCCGAAAAGTCCGCCGTCGTTAGAGCTCTCATAGCGCTATTAAAAACCATCATGCCAGCGAACAAAGGGCTTTAGAAAAAATATCCATGAGGCACAGCACAAAATATGCCGACGAAGATGCAGCTGAGGACGAATCCAGCCAATAGAGCTTGGATGAAGATGGTGTCCTGGATCTGTCGCAGTGCTGGCTCCTGAACCCAAAGCTCACGGTCGAAGATCTTGCGGATGAAATTGCGCTTCCTGTACCTGGCCACCCAGGGCTCGTCCTCGTACGAGTTGGACGAGCTGCTCTGAAGCGAGGGCTGCGAGATACCTTTCTCGTCAACGACAGACAGCTCGTCCGTCTCGTCGCCAAAGAGTTCCCACGGACGGAGGTGGCGATGGTGCAGGCCGTGCAGCACCACGCACATGCCCTTCCATGCCGCCACCAGCGTCGCTATGCCCACAAACCAACCAATGAACGGCAGCACACGCCATCCGCGACCTGCAGAAGAGAGAGTGATAAGCAGGTCTGCGACGAGTCCACCTATTATGCCAGCCACGCCGAGCCCCCGCGCGAACACCACCCGTGGCCGGTTGCCATTGCAGATGCTCCAGCGGATGAAGTTCGGGTGTGCCTGCCGCCTCAATACGTGTTCGACGCTGCTGGCGATCGGTAGGAAGGCGGTTGGATGGGTGGTATTCTGCAGCGCGTGCAAGACCGCCTGACGGTCGCGGTGTGAAATGTTCAGCTCTCGGCTCGAGCCTTCTGCGATGTAGATCGTGATGATGCGGTTGACCTCGTCGCGATACGGCTGGGTGGTGACTGCACGAGGCAAGGCGTCAGTTAAGCAAGAATACACTCAAGACAATAGTGAAGACTTACATGGCTTCCACTTCATCCCAGCATCGTCAAAAGCCTGCTCTGCCACAGCTTTAGCGGTGTAGCTAGTGGGCACACTGCTGTCTGCTGTGGTCGAAGCATATGCATCTGAAGGACGGCCAGTCTCGTGACTATCGACCTGCTCGATCGATTGTTGCAAACCGGGTGATCTTGGAGGGGTGTCGAAAGGATCACGATCCTTTGGCTCTGGAACACTGAACTTGTTGTGGCTGTCTGCAAAACTGGTGTTCTGCAATATCTGAGAAGCCTCAACGCTTGTAGCTTGTTTTGGGCCGGACGGCTCAACCTCATGCTCAGATTCTCTCCATTCCTGTGAAAGCACCTTTTCGCTAGATGGTAGCTGTTCCCAGCGAGCTTGATAATCTCTAAACCAGAGGTGGAACTGGAGGTTTTCGGCCGAATGCTCGATATATCTGAGGTAATTCAAAAAGTCTCGAATGGTTACGGGCTGCGAAAGATAGTCAGTTCTGCTGCCTCCCCTTCCAACAAGATGCATATGGAACTGTCTCGTTTCGTTCGAATTCGATGAGAACTAGAGTCTAGTACTCAGCAGGGTTCATCGACTCACCGGGCATGTGCCACCACCAAGGATACGATCGAACGAGAGTGCGTCTGGAATTCCAGAACTAATGCATGAGCTGCTGGAATCGAGGGTACTGTCCTTATCAGGCCCATCGGTCGAGACTTGAGACGAGGCGACTTTGGCAGGTCGACGATATGAGAGCGAGTAGACCATGATGATGTGTCGGTGGTGCCGTCAAGGGACGAGACGAAAGAATCGCATACAATCTAGACTTTTTCAAGCGGCAGAAGCACTACAAGATCGAGATAAACGATGTAAAATCGCTGGCTCTACAAACATCGACGAAGGCCGTCACCATTTAAGCATGTAGAGCTGGCTCTTCTCGCCAAGAAGATCATGGGTAGGCATGGCTTGGGGGATATGTGCCTCTAAGTGATACCAAGACACCCACGTCTCCCTTTCGGTCGGGCGTATGGACGAAACCTAGGATCAGGCTTGACTTCACATGAGCCGAACACTTGGATCCTCCCGGATTGGGTTCGAACCCAGGATCATCCACGAGTAAGGAGGCCGGATGGGCATTGAATGGCGGCAGCAAACTTGCAGTAGCGCATTTTCGCAACGAAAGCCATCAACAAGGTTTGAAACCTGAGCTGTACAACAGTCGATCCCCGCCCGCGTAGCTGCATCTCCATACGCAACACCTCCGCACAATAGCACCAATGTTAACATCTTGACGGAATGTCGGATATTTGTGTGTGTGTGCAATAGTGAGCTGTATACATGGGTAGTTTTACTGGGACCNTGGAGTTGGGGGTTGGGATTTGCTGAGATTGGATTGGTGGGCCATGCAAGCAAGGCTGATCATCTTTCCACCGCGAGGAGGGGAGACCCATGTGAATGTCCAGATCCTGAGGCGACACGTACAGTTACTTTCGGTACAGTTGTCAGTGGACTGACCCGGCCCAAGCGAACCGTACACTGTGCCGTGAATCACATCAATACAAGATGCCTCTTGCCGAACATTCAGCCGCTATCACCTTTCATACTGCATGGCTGATGCTGAAAGAGCGCCCGTATTATTGTCCGTCCGGCTACAAAGGCACTCCAACATAGCCGATACGGAAGATATAGAGCAAGGGGGTGGGATCAGTCCATGGCCCACGCCATCGTCGTCTGATGAGGTAAATGTATCTACCAGGCCATTTCGCCACGCCACGCCGCTCCATTTAGTTCGTGGCAGCCACATGCCGTTTGCCCAACAGCCTTGTAACTCTCCTAGCGGCTTCCCGCCTCTCTGTGGGCTGTAACATACAGTAGTGTATTGGCTCGTCCCACTTCACGTTCAGCCATACTCGTGTGGCTGTCGGGTACGACGACAACCGACGGTTCGCATGGCAAACAGTCGACAAAGCCCAGTTTGTTTTAGTGCCTCCTGCCACAGGCTCATTTCGAGCGCGGCACAGGACAAAGGAGAGACTGGTGACGGCCAACGCCTTGTCACGCTTGTCACGCTTGTCACGACGAGGTTTGGTTGGGGGCGCAGAATGCATCGAACATGCGTTGGAAATTGACCATGGGCCGGACAACACACCATCACTGACCCAGACTCACCCAGACGGAAAACCGTCTACCCGTGGGTTTGAGCAGCCGAATTGCATCAGAGAATCGGAACCCCACTGGCTAGGTATCTTTCGCTTCCAAGAGCTTACAAACACCTGAGATCCAGTGCCAGCACCAAAGACATACGCATATACTCGTCCATACATACACATGTACGATGCAGACATAGTGCCATGAAATATCCCCGTAAGGATCAGTCGATTACTGAGAACATGGATCGACAGTGCAGCACAGAGACCATGTGTGCCCGATGACCTGGGGCAGCCTAGCCGTGTCCCCAACCTCCCCACTCCACTACCGCACAATGTTGCATTGCCATACTGCCCAGGCCAGGCCTGCCATTACCTAACCGTCGCTGCGTGGTGCTCAGCTGAGAATGCTTGACTGGGGTAAAGAATCAACAGGGTCACCCTGATCGATTTCCTACTTGCTAGGCCATCCAGCCAAAGCTTCCGTGCTGATGTATACTGGCTGCGAGTCTACAGGGATGCACAAAAGGTTGATAGGGTGGAAATATTGTTATTATCACAAAATGTACAGGGAAGCAGCTGTGATTGGTATTTGAAAAGTTTCCCTGGGTGTGTCAATCTGTCTACTAATTGGCTTTTGAAGCGCCTGTTTCTTTTTGTTCTTTGCTATCTTGCTGCATACGATTGCTCAACCTGGACAGCATTCTTCTTTGTTGAGTCACGGCCCTACCCTCGAGCTTGCTCATATGGAAACCCATAGTAACTCGAAGGCACACATTACAGAAGCGATGATGCACTCATTAAACCCTCAGACGGTTACGAAACAAAGACCCTCTATTGTGTGCCGTGGCAGTGCAAGATTCAGCCAGTCCTGATTTTATTGAGCAACAGCCTGAAACGTATGTACCCTTTAGGGTAAGGGTTGGACAAGTGGAGACAAAGCGAAGGTTGCCAATAACAATCTTCAATTACGACACAAGTATGTCTGCGTTAGTGCTGGTTTACAGAACAAAGGGCCAAGCAGCCCCATCATTTCATGTATTTGCTTTTCGAATCCATGGCCCCAATCTCAACAATAGAGAAAGCAAATTCGCCATCTTCAACTGCAGGCTAGCAGCATCAGAGGCAAGGGAAACCAAAACTTATCGCCTCCCGAAGTCTTCCTCTCAGACCGTGTCTGCACGTGCTTATCGAAAGTAGGAAATAGACCGACGCACGGCAATAGCCATGGTGATTGAATGAAAGTGTGATTCGCATTTATTGGTTTGATTGGTAGAGAGCCAACGAGGCCTCGTCCGGGCATACTCCGTCCAGCCTATTAAACTGTGTCGATAACGGGAGCCAGCTTCTACGGCCGAAAGGATAGGCAACTTCTACGGCTCTAATGCNGACATGAGAGAACTTCCACTGCCGACGAGAATCTAGACCGCACAATGTAATGGCGCTACAGCGCGTTATCCTCTTGAATCTGCTTCACCGGTTGCTTGTATACGCGGCTCTCCATCCTACACTGATAAAGCTTACTTGAATCGGCGAAAATGGACGTGCCTCCTTTTCTGAGGCTATAGTCGACGGATGAGAAGTGTAACGACAGTGCGGTTTGCAGCAACGTGTCTGCCGCTCAGTCGATTAGAATTCGGTCCAATCGACCTCGACGGTGGTTTAGCCAGATTGGCCAGGCCCTGTTCCTCCTGAATAACAGATTGGATGATGCAGACGAGTTATGTTGACGATGAAAGTGGTTTCCCACCATGTCCCTGAACTTCCACACCACTACGCTCAGCCTTGTTCAAAGTCAGCCCCTCAATGGTGAAGGCGCAGTTCGAGCGTCTGGAATGTCTGTATAAGACACCGTACTTATATTGAATAGCTGTCTGTCGTGCCCAATTCTGTGTCAAAAGGCGCTTCGGCAACGCTCACCAACCTATCATCACACCCACTGAGTCTGGGCAACTATCGACATGAGCGCGACCATTGCCATCACCACCACCTTTGATCCGGCGTCTTCATGTGGTTCAAATTACTTCACCCAGCTCTCGTCTCCGGGGTATGAGATATGGATTGCAGAACCAAATCCCGTTCCGGCGACAACTGCTTCGGCATGCTACCCGGACTCTTGGATAGAAAACTACACCAAGGTCGGCACGTCCTCTGTCGTACCGGTCGCCAGCCCTCTAGTTTGCCCACAGGGCTGGCTTTCAGTGTATGGCACTGGATCATATCTCGCTTGCTGTCCATTGTATGAAATCCACCCACCTCCGCCGACGAATTCCAAATCTGATGTTGACTGTGCCTGCTTTTTAGATCCTATCAGGTGCGGACCCCTTCATATGCAGTCGACACAGATAGGCCTGCCTATGGAGGTACGTGCTACAGCGATCTCACCCTAGGCCAGACGATCACCGTTACGGCCTATAACAGTGAGAGTGTGACGGCGACGGCGCAATGGGTCGCTTCCGTCACAAACGCACAAGTATACGCACATCCCATTGACGGATTTGCACGAGCTGTGGTGAGTTACTTCGGCGCATGAGCCTTGCAAGACAAAAGCACATGCTTACCTATGTTACTGCTATCAAGGCGTCCGCTACTTCTGCGCAAGGTTCCAGCTCTACCGAGACATCAGCACCTTCAAGCTCTGTTCCTACATCAACATCGAGTACGACACCGCCTCGCAACCACTCCTCCAACAGCGGTCTGTCGGCTGGTGGTATTGCTGGTGCTGTCGTGGGACCGGTTGTGTTTGTGGCTCTCATCGCTGCCATCGTCGTCTTCATACTCATGAGACGACGTCGCCAAGGGACGACCGGTACAATAGCGACAGAGCTGGCTGGCGACAATAAGATGCAGGAGGGTGGAGACTATACAGGTGAAACGAGGTTTCCTCCACTTCATTCCGGACCGCAAGACAAGTTTTCAACCTCAGCCAAAACACCATTCGAAATGTCGGCCGGTAATGTACCGGTTGAGCTTAGCTCTATATCACGGCTATCAGAACTGCCCGGCTCTGGTCAGATCCATAAGCAGTCGCGTTGAGGTGCAATCTCAGACTGGCGAGTGTTCTGGTTAAAGACTGAGCTGAATTTATGCTGCGAGTACTTCCAACGTTATGATGATGCCACCAAGCATGTTTATAGATTAGATGGTCGATTTAAAATACATTATTAGACATTGAAGGACTTAGATGAGCTTTATCTGATTCTTGAACGGGGAAGCGCGAACATTTCTGGCATTGGCTTTACATGTTTGCTTGGCGTCCGCGATGTCGGGTGTTCCCGGCAAGCTCAGCTCCAACCTCATCAAACCGCCCCTTCAGATCTCCCATATCACCACCTCTCCACTCTCAAACCACATCAATCGCTACAATGGCCACCGCATCGGTATGTGATCCCTCCATCGCAGAAATGCTTGCGCATATCGACTGCTCTCCGCTTCTCTTCGCGCCGTGAGCGCCTTGCCATCAACGATCCGACGCGCTCATCAATTTTCTCCCTGTTCCCAAAACCACCCCCCTCTTCCCCAACCAACAACACTGGTTGTACGGCTAGGGACTGACATGTAACCCTTTCTGTGATGCCAATAGCGTAGCGCAGCCCTTAAGGTCGACTGGACCAACCTCGGCACGAAGCTGGGCCTGCGCGGCTCGACCGCTCAGGCGCTCCAGACCTTCAAGAAGCGCAACGACGATGCCCGCCGCCGCGTGCAGCTGCTGTCCGAGCAGCCACAGACCGTCGACTTCTCCCACTACCGCTCCATTCTGAAGAACCGCGCCGTGGTCGATGACCTCGAGAAGCAGCTGTCCAGCTTCCAGGTCAAGAAGTACGACGTCCAGCGCCAGATCAAGGCCATCGAGGCTTTCGAGGCTCAGGCCGTCAAGTCCGCCGAGGAGACCAAGGGCAAGGTCGACGCTGAGTTGGCCGACCTCGAGAAGACATTGAAGAACATTGAGTCCGCAAGACCGTTCGATGAGTTGACTGTGGTATGTCTTATTACGCCCTGGAGAAAGATGTTGGACACTTGGCCATTGGAGGCATTATGGAAGAATATGAGGTTACAATTACTGGATGGAGTGATGCTAATGCACGTTTGCGCTGTCTAGTCTGAGGTCGCAGCCGCCCGCGCTGATATCGACCAGCGCGTCGAACAGATGGTCTCTAAGGGCCGCTGGCAAGTGCCTGGATACAAGGTACGTTTCCTCCCCAGCGAGATGATTGTCAACATCAAGTTTACTAACACCCCTGCCAGGAGCGCTTCGGCGACCTTTCCCTCATCTAGACGCACCAAGGTACGGTTGCGTTGTGCTATAGAAAATCGTGTACATATGCCAATGAAACCTTGTGTCTCCTTTGTTTGGGCTGCATATTCCACTTCTATCTCTCGTGTAGTAAGATATAATTCGAGACCGGCTGAGAGCCTGCAAATGGCACAGCTGTACGCCTCCAATTGGTCACTGCGTTCTGAGTTTGGACGATGCGTCCAAGCAGTACCTGTTACCATGCTACTTGCATTGAAACTCAGGTGGTTAATCCAGCATACAATCTGGCTTTACAGCGGAACATAGATTCAGCCCGAGATCGCATAGCAGAAACACTGCGTCATCACAACAGAGTAGCTGAGCCATTGCTCTATACCAAGTAATGAGGTGTGGTATCGCTGTGCTTCTATGTGACCTACTTTATCCATGGCCTTCCTCGCATCATGCCGTATTGGTGCCAGGCAGGTTGTATTATGCATCATTCGAATCCAAAGCCATTCGAAAAGCAGCCTCATTAATAGTAAAGGCAATTCATTGGAGAAAGCGCAGTCAATTGGAGTGAATGCCACTGTCCGCATTGATAACAAAACGCCCCCTCTTCAACTGATGAACACTCCAGTGTATGTACCGGTCTGGAATTGTCGGTCGCTCAATGCCGCGGCAATATTTGTCAAGAACTGGGGGTGTAAATTCTGCGGCACAGAGCCTGAGTACAGGATGGAAAGTACTATTACAGTATGTAGAGTACACGCAGTGGTGCTAAGACCAACTTTCTCGTCAAGAGCCAGTGTAGATGATCACTGAACACGACAAGAAGGTGGTTATACAAATTGGCTAAATCATGGCCACCGAGAGCCTATCGAAGATGGAAGACCCTGGAGAGTCAGGATCGAGATCTTCGAGTCCCCCAAAGAGGGACCACGCCTCTAAGTTTGTACCAAGAACTGAACGAATTTCGCCGCTTTCATTTGATATCAATGGGGTAGAGAAGTTATGGCGTCCAATGATTGAGTCCGAATGTACATTCCCCCCGGATATATTCAAGCAAGTCATGATGAATATGATAAAGAATCCCAATGTCACCTCGTCACACTTGTTTCGCGCAGACATTCTGTTCGATGACAACGGCGGCAAGATTGACCGTGGCAGTGCGATTGAAACTACCGTCGACCAAGCGTCCAGGCCTAGGTCCATTGAATGCCCAGCGGGCCTTAAGGTCTTGAGAACCATTGTCAGGGTGCTGGTCCCGAGGAATCCCAGTCTGGACCGAGAGCTCGTCCAAAGCTGCTTTACACTTTCGGGTGTAGATGGTGAAGATGGACAAAGGACTGTCGTTGTATATGTGCCGCATGTCGACAATGAAGAAGATATGCCTTTCTATCATCCTGCCGTGTCCAGCTTGGCCTTTGTGCATACCTGGCGGCCCATTCCACAAGGACAGCAAGATGATAAGAACGCCGCTGGCGGCGTTGGATATATCAGTGTTCATTTTAATCTCTTTCCTGCACGACGCAACGATGCACCTCCTGAGCCTTCTGAAGTATTGGCACACATACTGCTCTCAGACAAACTCGTCCGCACTGCCTTGCGCCTCTTACAGACGCTTCATAAGCATGGCCAAGGTCAGCTGGCCGGCTACACGAAGCGGGTCCACTTAGACAGAGTCTTGCCCCAAAAGCGCTACCAGGACACGTATACTCGCTTGAAAAGTAAATACGGCGCGAAACTGGCACAAAATTGGGCTGAAGTAACTGATCCAAGCAAACACGTCTTTGAGGACATCGCCATTGCTGCTTGGTTGATCGAGGTATGGGAAGACATGTACTCATTCTCTTCTCAAGAATCTCCAAAGGTTTCCGAGACTCAAGACTCTCGCCCTGCTAGGTCTGAAGTCAAACAGCGTTTCCCTGGCTTTGTGGATATTGGTTGCGGCAACGGAATTCTGGTGTCGATCTTGATCGAGGAAGGATATCAAGGTTGGGGATTTGACGCTAGGGAAAGAAAATCATGGGATGCATTCTCGCCGACAGTGAGGCAACATTTGCAGAGGCGAGTGCTTGTCCCAAAACTGTTCAGTGATATCCAGTCAGCCGAGTCTCCCGAAAATCTCGATGGTTCAAATCAGTCAGTGTGGCATGATGGAAAGTTCGATGGTGGGCCTTTCATCGTTTCTAACCACGCTGATGAGCTCACCGTATGGACACCTCTACTGGCGTCTCTTAACAACAGTGCCTTTGTCGCCATTCCTTGCTGCAGTTACGATCTTTCTGGATCGCGTTTCCGAGCCCCAATGACAGTAAAAAGCCGCAAAACAGTGCATGCCAAAAACTCGAGTGTTGCGCGCTTGCCGCAGCAGCTGGACTCTCTAAGTATTGACGGGGAGGATACAGAAAAGGCTCGCCAGTCCGTGTCTTTACGTGAGAAGCAAGCTGCCGAGACAGGCTCTTTGGCTAAAACATCTGCTCAATCGAAAATGCCATCAGCTTATTCCTCGCTATGCTCTTACGTCGCCAGCCTGGCCGAAGAGGTGGGTTTCGCAGTCGAAACTGACGTTTTGAGAATACCGAGCACTCGTAACAGTTGTATTCTGGCACGGCGAAAGCTAGTAAATGACGGTTCCGAAAGTGATGACGCGAAGATGGATAAAATAAAAGCAATTGTCGAATCTGAGCTTGGACAAGAGTTGTCGGTGATTGCGGAAGGCTGGATCACAAAGTCACAAAAGTTGATGTTAAAGCCCGGAAGTGGTCATTAAATGACGCGTCTTATGCTCAAGATCGTTGCCGCATGGACAGACAGATGCTGCTTTCACTTTGCATGTGTGAAGGCAGATTGGCGTGAGCGATCTACCTACAAGCAGTATAAGAGTTACCTTTTTCAGATCGACTTCTCGTCTACTGTCAACAACCTCCAACAGCTTTGGTTTCACATATTCGAATTGCGTGATCAAACAAGAAAGAGTTGAACTTCCAATCATGGTGATCATATTATCATCGCTCCGATATGACATGCCATCCCGTGAGCTAACATGTTCTCTTGACAGCCATTCATAACGGCTTCTGGTGAGGCAGAAGACCTGGGTACGAACGTTCCCAGTGAAAATGACCAAATGATCGTGCAAGCAACGATCATCATCCTCAACGCGGAGCCCCTACATCCCTTCCTCACTCGAGCCCAACAACGCGTGGTTGTCGAATATCTTGTGCAGCACCGTGATGAGGACAACACAAATCACTTGGGGCTGTTCCGGGACGTCTTCCATACTTTCCCTGAGCCTCCACTTCCACAGCCTCGCGTAAGAGCCCACAACACGCCTCTTCCGCCATATTTGAACGGAGACGCGCACGTTGCAAACAGTAACGGAGAATCTCACACCAACGGGGCTGGAATTCTTGTCTACAACGAACCGAGCTCGTATCACCACACTGCACCTTATGCCAACGGAGTTGGTCATCAAGTCAACAATGACAACAATTCCACCCATAATGGCGACCCTGTACCTTACACTAATGGAATTGGACATGCCAACGACGCAGAGTCCATCATCGACAGTGTCGAACAGTATGTGAACGGTGAGTTGCATCCAGATGATAGTGCTGAACCACACACCAATGGAGTTGTACATCATGTGAACGGGGATTCAGACCTACATTGGGATGCCTTCCTTTTCCCCCATGAGTCTGGACATCTTGGAATTGACGGCTCCGACGGCTATAACGGTATCGGCAGTGGTTCTCCAACGTACCAGCCGCTGAACCACGATGATGCTTCTGAAGGAAACTCTGTTGAAGACGGAGAGCTTGCTGCATCGGAAGCCGGTGATACTGGTGAGAGCTTGCTTCCATCTGTTGTCCAACCACTTTCTGCAAGCAACGTTACAGCCTCAGTTCCGCCCGTTACAAACTCCCCAGCCTCTGAGATTGAAGCCGTCGAACAGGACCTGATACGCCAAATTCGAGATATTTTCGAAGCTCGTAGTATAGAGTTGCAAACTTCTGACGACGCGACCAGGAGAGCCTCGAATCAGACAATCATGGCGCTTCAGAGTGATTTTCTTACCGGTTTGATGGGATATCTGGAAGGTCCAGACGACGTGAATGCAGAGCCTCAGGAAAACCTTGACAATGGAGAGCCTTCGAGGGCTCAGCTCGTGCAACCTCTTGTTGGACTGGTTGACCACTACTTCACCAGGTTGGATATACTTCCTGAGATCCTACTGCACTGGCAGACTCCAACTGGAGAACCTGACATGAATTCCTTCAGCACCCAGCCACCTTTCAATTTCGACGGAACAATCGATGCCCTTCGACAATGCGAGACTTTGCTTGTTCGCTTCATTAGGGTCTCCATAGACCTTGCCTGTACTCAAGCACCGCTGCACTATGTACTTGCTTTGCGAGGGGCCAAACGAGATATACTGCTCGAGGACATTGCAAGGCTCGACGAATTCCTGAACGGACTTCATGGTGTGACTTTTCCACAAGCTTGGTACCGATTCGCAGATCACGTAATGGGTTTGCTCCCCTAGTGGCTATGACAGCCTTGACCGTTAGCGTTGGCCAAAATCAAGAGTTGGAATACGAATGGATCACACAGGATGCATATTAGCGGCTTGCTTTTGCAATCAAATAGTCTACGACACACTTTTTCAGCATAGGGCTCTGGGGATTGGAGACAGTGCGCTGTTGCAAAAGTTTCATAGGCTCTGGATTTCTGGGAGAGCAGGACTTTCGTCTAGGATCCAGAGATAGAAGAAGTTGGCCCCCTGCGAATCACATTTGAACGATCAAGTTGCCATGTATCTAGAAACTTTCCATGAAACTTCCTAATCATCTAAACTTACAAGCATGAAGAAGCAAAGGCACGTAGACCCCATGAAGAAAAGTGACTCAGCCTGGGATTGTATCGCCGTAGCACACGCTTTAGAGCTATCTCAAGGCGTTCTGATATCCCGGCCCAATGCTAATTGCTACGATAACAACGGCTACGTCGAAATTGAAATTTCGTTTTCCAATTTGCCAACTCCATTATAGAAGAGGACGAGATCTGGGCAGCTCTCATCTAGTGCCAAGGGCAGTCCACAACCCCCTTTTTCTCGCACTCAACGCAGTAGACTATCCTGCAAGTGTTGTCTGGGCATCTTTTACAGCAATTGGGGCAGACCGAACGCCCACATCCATCGCAGGCGACAAATGTCTCAAATGACTCCACACCACCTGGAAGCTTCTCCTTCAAATCCAGGACTAGGTCGGTCGAGAAGGTGTGCTTGCGAATCAGGGCGTTCGTTGCCCCAGGAACATGAGATCGATGGTCAAGACGGGCAAGCTCAGCTTGTTGTTCAGCGAAGAGGCAGCAATGTTTGCCACATTCAACACATTGCTTCGCATCCGGAATAGGGCTCACGCTGTATGCCTTTGACTTGTCCTTGGCTTTGTTCTTCTCTGAACCTTTTATCACGAACTCAGGCAGCTTCACACCTGCAACGTCAGGCGTATGTGCTTTTCCTTTGCACATCAGTTTGATAGTATTCCAGACGTATGGATGGTTTGGGTGTGCAATAGCTCCAGCTCTGGCAGATCTTAGAAGAAGGGGCGGGAGGCCGGCTCTTTGCCTGAGTTGCATGGCATTGCGAGCTCGTTCTCGTTCTCGTTCGACTGTAGAATCATTGTTGGAGCCTCTGGGAGCAGAGCGAATAGCAGAATGCTGACCGAATGCAGACTTAGATGAGGACTTTGTGGATTGGAATCCTTGGTTTGCAGATGAAGTTGTGGGTGTCTGCTAGGCATCCAAACTCTCCTGCAACAGCCTTTCAACCGAATTGTGACCGCCAAACTCTTTTTGCGTGACTGGAGCTGTGAAGGATCTTTGGGAAGGAAGGGTAAGGCTGCTGGACGTGGTCTCTGGCAATTGGAACGTCAACTTTTTCTCTGGGGTTTTTGGCCGGGCCCCAATCTCCTTTTCACGTTGGCGACAGATGGATGTGCCTTTGGCTGGTGGTTATGAGACGACATTGGCTTTGGTGTCTCGAAATCGGACACCCCTACCTGTACAAAGCATTGCTTGTTCGAACCACTTACTGGACCGAGAGGTACAGATCGCCCAAGCGCTTCTTTCTCATCCGGCGGCACGATATAAAATGGTTCTGGAGAACCAGGCATCTTACCAGAATGGGAGGTACTCTGAGAACGGAAGGCAGGGTGGGGAACACTTACAACGCGCGGCTTTTCTTTTAAGTAGTTCTGCACGACCGCTGCTCTGCGTTGGCGAACTTCTTCCTTGGTGAGGTTATCTTCGCATTGAATTTTGGGATGTAATGGGCTATCCTCAAGCATTTGCATTTTGGCAGCATGAATGATGTTCGGCATTGATTTGGCTGGCAGGCAGGAGCGACGTTTAGGGAGCTTTAGAGGTGCCGGTGACATAGCTTGAAGGTCGGCTGACGACCTGTCGTCTTCGATTTGAGAATGGCCGTGGAGGCCCTCTTGATCATTTTGATCATGTTGACTCGAAGTCAGATACGGCTTTGGAGACGACCCAAAGCTACTCCCAAAACTTGCCAGATGAAGGCTGAAGTGCTTATCCATGCGTTTGAGTCTGCGCTCAAAGCTGGCTTCACTAGCACTTGAGCATGAATCATCATCATCAGATTCAGCTTCGTCTTTCAAGTTTGAAGTTGTACCATTGCCGTCAGCCTTGCCGCTCGTTTCTACTTCATTAAAACGAAGTTCCGCCAGGTCATAGCTGTCGTTACTGGAAGCTATGCAGATCTCGGTTTCAGTATGTGGAGCAAGGTCCTCTTTTGGTGCACCGTGCTCATGGTGGTCGGTAGCACCTTGGTCATCGGTGGTGCTAGGAAGGTCCCACGTCATGTTTGATTCGTTGCCACTGGTACGAATGGAAGAACTGATTTCAGACGGTGGAAGGAATCTTGATGGAAGAGACGGTACTGGTGGTATATCATCGTCAAGCTCGTTTCTGAATCTGGCGATACCAAGTCCAACAGCCGACTCATCTGCTGGAAGAGAGATGCTGCTTGACGTACCACGTAGGTTTTCCTTTGATTTCTTTTTCACGAACAAGTTCCACCGACTACCTTGCTTTTTGAGTGACTGTTTGCTAGCCTGTTTACGTAAGTCCCTCAGGTCCTTCGCGCTTTGCTGTTGGCGTAGAAGTGCTTCTTTCTCCATGGCCTTGTTTTGCTTCTTGGCATATTTGACGCCTCTCTTCCATGCAGCCTCACCAGCGATCTCAGGGGACACTGGTAGGCCGGTGCTGATGTTGCCGGTAACGAAGAAAGGCTGATTTCTAGTTGGTGGGGTGGTGCGGTAGCGATGACCTGGCTTGAGGTGCCCAAACTTCTCAACAAAACTGCTCTTGGTGCTTACGTTACTGGCTGTAGTCATGCTGCTGGCCTGCTTGCGCAATCCACGTGCAGGGATGTTAGGCGCGATAGACGTAAGTGATGGTGATGCATCGAGTCGGTGTTGGGAGTGACCATGGTTCTTGACCGGACCCGTCTGCGCTATCTCCCTCAAGAGATTAGGCGATTCTGAAAAGGCGTTACCCTTGATAATGTGGGCTCTTGCTGGTGGATCGTTCGAAGGGTTAGATGCACTGCGTAACGAAGGCAAGCTGGAAGGTTTCGTATTGCTCCTGGTAGTGGCTGGAACACCAGCAGTGGCGAATGAATCATCATCATTGAGTGAGCCCTCGCCAATATCCTCTTGGGTCCCGGTAGAAGAAGAATTCAATCTAGCACCTCTACTGTGGAGTTCGTCAAGCTTCTCCAGGCGGTTGAGTGTTGTCTTGCGCCAACCCGGTGGTACTGGCAAGTACTCTTGCGCTTGGTAATTGTAATAGATTGTTGGATCACGGTCTTTCTCCTTGTCACGCTTGCCAGGACTATCTGCCGGTTGATCTGCTGCTACTACAGCTGCTGCTGCCGCTTCTGCTGCCGCTTCTGCTGCCGGCTTCTGCTCTAGACTACTTGGGAGCTTACTTACCTGGTTTGCAACAGGATCTGCTCTGGTTGATCCCTTCGTAACATGACCTTCGTGGTCATAGACTTGCTTACGGCTGTGCGGGTTGCGATGGTTGTGGCCCACCTTCGTTGTGCGACCGATGGGCGTTCCAGGTGCTTCTAAAATGGAAGCTCTAGATGGAAAATCAGCTTCCATTGCCTCTAGCAGGGCTAAATTAGTGCCCTCGCGGTAACGTGCTGTGTCCGCGACATAGTGCTGTCGCGGCGATGTCCTGACCGAGCATGCGGCTGGAGATGATGTGGGTGAGGCTGTTATTCGAGATTAGTTAATAATACCGAACATCAGGTGAAACGGCTCCCTGGTAGCTATGAGAAAAAGAGCCATCCAGGAGCCTTGAAGCACAGAGTGCGACATGACTCGCACTACTGGAAGCGTAAGTAGTAGCAAACAGAGGCGCTTGTCTCGTCTTCCTGGCGACGATTGCAGGAGCTAGAGTCTCGGCCACTGTATAGGGACCTGGCGATCACAGGTCGAACGAAACGAGGTGATAGATGCATGGCAAGAGAGACCTACAAGTAGCTTTTCTCAATCGTTCATCGTCACGAGCCAATGACGCCTCCCGCCTTCTATCATTCGGTATCAGTTTCACGTCAAGATCTTGGTTAGAGGGAAGTGCATGTGTTTAGAGGATCGAGCTGTTGGAGGGTGGCTGAGGCGTGAGACACGACTTACTGTTGCGGGAAGCTGCCAATTGGCAGCATGTTGCCAGCGTTGTCTCTTTCTTTCCAGAAGTTCTGTCGGATACAGTGGCAATTGAACTGTTTGTGGCGAGCAAATGCAGAAAGAAGATGTGCAGGGAAGACGAAGAAGAAGAAGCAAGAAGATATGCGTTAGGTGATGACACTGAGCAGCGAGGGTAGAAGACAGTGGCACGTGATCGTCCTAATAACGGTGCAGTCAAGTTCACAAGCTTCACAGGCGGCGCCGCAGAGCAAATCAGGAAGGCACGCGCACAGGCCATGCGATCACTTCACATTGGCTCGTTCGTCTCACTCCATGTCGGTTTGCCTGGTTTAGCACATGCCAATGCACGTGTAGGTGCGTGCTCAAGTGTGTGTTTATGCGTGTGTGTGTGTGCATGTGAACGCAAGTAAGAGAGAGGGGGAGAGGGTTAGTGAGTGAGTGAGCCTCAGGCAAGTACAGCCGCATACAGCGAGCCGGCCTGTCCAATACGGTTTGTGAGATGATCAGATATCTGGCTACAAATAGCTGGCGATAGCTTAGCTCACTTCGGGCTCATGGATCAATGAGAGTCGTGGATGGAGAACTTCGAGGTCTGTGTAAAGATACCGCTTGTCATTCATGCGTCAATTCATCTATCGCCACCAAAGCTCGCCGGCACAAATGAGTTTCGAGCCCACCATGACCGTCGAAAGTGATTGAACGGTAATCTGTCCATCTGGCAGTATTACACGAGAGGATCGGGAACCAAGCTGTGTATGTTCCAGGCCCTGCGTCGAAACGCTTTGTCGGGTCCACGGCTCACTTCTTCAGAGCATATTTAGCGGTCCATTCTTTGGCAGTCTCAATAGCCTCAGCTTGATTTTCCTGGGACCTGGTTAGTAACAGTGGTATTGTAGATAGACTGGCACATCGAGAAGATGAGAAGATGCGCTTGGCAGGAGCCATCTCCATAAGCTCTTTCTCGACTAACCTTCCAATGTCTGGCAACAGTTTCATTTAGGGGATCTTCCGGGTTCGGCGCCCCCAACAGAGCCTGTATGCTCAGCAGTATAGTCCTGATCTGTAGCGCAGGTGACCAGTTGTTCTTCAATACGTCCAGGCAGATGCGACCAAGCCGATCAATGTTTGGGTGATAGATCCGCGTCAAGAAGCGAATCTTGGGCGGATTCATAGGATAGTTGTCGGGAAGGAAGAGCTCGAGATTGAAGACGCCGCCTGTATCCTCAATAGTCAATATCCAGCTGATTATATTTCCTCTTGCAACAGCCCACCTTCATAACAGCTCCCACCAGGTCCTTCAACTATGACGTCGAAGTATCGAGCATTGTCGTCGTGCGGTGTGGCTGAGATGCCCGGTACAGGCTCGTTCTGTAGCCTTTCTGTTTCCTTGATAATTCTCTTCGGTAGGGCGGCCATGATGGATGGTGACCTTGGTTTCTTGAAGATGCTCGGACTGAAGCGAAACGGAGTGCCGAGATCGGGCTGCTCGAGTGTACCACTGCCGGTTCACAGAACGATGGACCAGGATACGTATGTTGCTTTTGCCGCCGCTACTGATCTGATTAGAAGGTGTCTGGGAATTCTCTGAAAGATGGGGATCAATTACCTGACTTGACTGAAAGATGAAGCTGGGCTGCGCCAGGCAAGACAGAGTACAAAGCGCTACCAATCAACGCAAGCACATCCCGCCAACCCCACGCGCAGATAGGATGCTGTCAGCAGGGTTCGGCACGAGCCGCTGCGTTCCATCCTTTCCATATCGGATGGGAAGGAAATCATCTCCTGCTTCAGGCCGTCCTTTTATAAATTTGGATGCTGTAGACATACGCATTGGCCACTTCGTTCAGCCACCACGCCAGCTTCTACGGCTTTCTTCTTGCTGAGTAGGACTCGTAGTCTGTGGTCGGTCCTGCCTCGACCAGGTCATGCCATGAGTTCGGTGGAGGCAAAGATTCGATGGAAGGGAGTGGGGAGCTTCGCCAAGGCGCAAGCAGATTGAATGCCAGCTTTGAATCTCTGGTCAGTAACAGTGCGTATGTCATTGGTGTTGCCGGCACGAACGTCTACGCTCGCCGAGTTGATGCCTTACCGCACGAAGTATGGCACTGCGTATACTCTGCGCAAGGAAGTCGCACGGCTCCGATCTTCGCTCTATCGTCTGCCTATCCTGATTCCGCTGCCGTTGGCGATGGCGCGGAAGTGTCACTCCTGGGTCTACGGAACCAGCCTGTATGCAAAGCTCTGCAAACCAGAGGTAGAAGCATTACTGCGCTTACCTGGTCTCATCGTATGGACAAACTTCTGGCCGTTGGCTACATGGACGGGATAGTGGCCGTGGCAAACCTGGATCGAGACTCCATTTCGCAGCAAACAGTTTTCCAGCTGAGCAAAGGCCCTGTACGATCATTATCTTTCTGCGAAACCGGAGAGGACTACCTCGCCGCTACCACACGAGACAACCTCTTTGTCTGGAAATGCTCGCCTTCCTGCACACGGCCAAAAGCTGTGACACTATTGCAGCAAGACACGAACGATTTCTTCGTTTGGCATCCGTTTATTCCCTTAAAGCCGCTGACCGCGTCGAGATCCGGCACAATTATTACGTGGGACTTGACCTCCATTGAAAAGTTCACAGACCAACAACCTTTAGATCCAGTGGACGGTTGTGGCATCTTCGGCCCTACGGACGATGTTCAACAAGCTCTGTCTCCTACTGGGCGACTTTTTCTTCAGGCTGGGATTCGCCAAATTGACTGGATAGGTGAGCATGGCCTTCTTGTATTGTCAGCGAGTGGTCGTGACATCAATCTATATGATACTCGAAGTACCAACAGCTCTCCTGACTCGATCTGGGACTTTTGCTTAAGCCATGAGTGTCTTCATTTTCGATTCTCGGACAGAAATGAGGGCGCCATTGTTATTTCGAGCCAAGACGGTCGTGTAGAGAAACTACTGTTTCCTCCTCATGTTCTTGAAATGATACAGTGGAGCGAGGAAGCACCTTACGATACCGTTTACAGTACGAGCCTGCCTGAGGACATGTCTTTAAGGATGTCTAGCCATGATGATGGCCAGCCGATAAAGCCAAGTATGTCCATATCCATGCGACCGATCACAATAGAAATACTTCGCGAGCAGCAAATCATCCGCCAGAACCTCCAAGGCTCTGGACCTGCTGGCTCTCTGGCCGCTCTGAAAGCATTGCCTAGTGCACTCGGCCCCATGAAACAGACGGATTCATCTGTTAGCTTAGAAACATCGAGCTTATCACCCATCCTCCCACAGTCATCCGGGAGTCAAGACCTTACTAGCTCCAGGAATCAAGCGGACAACTCTTCTCAGTCTCATTGGCCATCAAGCAAACAATTCTGGAGGACTTCTGTGTATGATGGAGCACACACCAATTTCCAGGGCGACGCAGCGTCTCCTGGCCTCCATAAGATATCGTCTTCGGTTTCTGGATCTGAGCTGCAGCGAGTANCTTCGATCGAGACAAATGCGTCTGCAAATCATAGCGACCATGAAAGTGATTCGGATGATGACACTTTTGGAGATGTTTTGAATCATAGTGGGACCCTTCCCCCAGGTGCTGTGAACGTGCCGCTGCCTAGAAGCTGCGGGGCCGTTTTTGCACCAAACGGCCAACTAATCACTTTCTTTCCATCTCGTCCAACGAAGGTAGCTCACCCAAGAGATATCATTGATGGTGGAAGTCGCCCCAAAATACCACACTCCAGCAAAGGGGATACCGTCTTCCCATCTTTTGGCAATCTAGCTTGTGATCACCTGCTTTCAACCAGTGACAGCGATCCAAGTCTTATAGAAGACGCTGTGCCGAGGTTTGCGCTGATTCCGCCCTCGTTCCCAGGCTTGCCCCAATGGACTTCCACCAGAGGCAACGAACCACTAATTAGCACCGAAGAATCGAAGCTCATTCTATCCATCAAAGAGCTTGGCGATGTCAATGTACACAAGCGGCTTGCGATTGGCTACAAATTTCTTCGTGCTGGAGATTCTGCGCTGGAAATCTGCCAGCACAATTCCACGGTGGCACAAGAAGCTGGATTACTAGATATTGCAGCTGTCTGGATTGCGTTAGCGGTACTTCTGGAAGAAAATGTTCCCCTGGAAAGCGAGACGCGGAGAGCGCAAGATCTAGATGTGGTTGGCAAAGCGAGAAAGGCAATGTCTCTTCTGCCTGTCGGCAAGGGCACTGGCATAGTAGACTTCACCGCAGCTACGATTTTTGGAAATTCTTCTTGGAGTGACCACGTATTTGGTGGTACGTGGCTGCTTCGAAGGCTATTCAATTGGGCAATCCAATCGGCAGATATCCAAATGCTTGCAATGATGTCTGCCGTGCTTATCGATCCGCCAGGATCTTCCAGCGGTTATAAAGAAAGAGGTGGCTTCCGCAGCAAACTTCCATCATTTCAACCTTTCTCCGTATTGCCACCACCACCATTGCAGCCAGCCCCACGCTTGCTGAACAGGCGTGATGTCTCAAAGCAGCCTACTCTCCGACCGAGTATGGGCCGTCATTTAAGCTCCCACAGCATGTTACCGACTAAAGCGATGCTAGAGCTTTCAGCACCTTCTTCACGCAATCCTTCTCTGCCTACAACTCCATTTGCAGAATCCACTTCCAGCACACCTCCATTCCCTTTTTCGATGTCAGCACGACAGAATACCGGTGGATCTCGACTTTCGATATCTGGTTCGGTCAGCCCAGAAAACCACCGCAGTAGCTTTTCTGCTGCAGCCAAATATTACGCACAAAGCATATCTGATAAATTTGCATCCTACAGCACCTCACCTCCGGCCAAGAAACTCAGCGTTAGCCCTGGAAATAACTACGCTGCCAACAACCCAAATTCAAATCAACTGAGCTCCAGTGGACCGTCTGTGCACACTGGGGCTGGTGTCTCAGGTAGCTGGGGAAAAAGTGTGTCGTTTGCTTCCACAGCTAAGGATCCGCCAACCTCGTCTGGCACTAGTAGCGCTACTGCACGTCGTTCGGCGGACTACGGTGATGATGTGAGTAGCGGAGAAGAAAGCGATCGCACTGTCGAGGACTACGAAAGCCAACCGCAAACACCAAGGTATTTCGCTGAAGAGATCAAAGTATCATTCAAACATGAAGAAGCTTTCGGTGATCGCACTTGGTTTGGCGGTGTCGAACAAGACGCCAGTCGATTTCTCCCTCCTGATTTAGCCGCCAAGAGTCGGTTTTGGCAGATCAGATATGCTGAAATGCTCCGAGCGTGGGGACTGACAATGGACGCTATAGAGATGGACAAGATTGCTGGCATGACTGGAGCGCACGTCGGCGGCGAAATTGGAGTGGCCAGAAGCCATGATTATGGGAAAGACCTTCAGGTGGCAAGTGGCATAGCAGGTCGCAAAGCTATTTGCTCTGTATGCTCATGCGTAGTCGAGAAGCTGGAACAAGTCTGTCCGACGTGCCTGCACGCCAACCATCTGGCCTGTCTGCAAGGTTTCATAGGGGATGCTGACGGCGACTGGCAGCAATTCGAGTGTCCGAGCGGTTGCGGGTGCGTTTGCTTGGTAGAACATTGGAACACTCAGGATGGTGACGAAGACGTACTCAGTGATATTGGGTCTACTGGTTGACAGGAGCTAAACCAGACTTCTCCTGCTGCCAACACCACACTGCAATGGTATAAGCGCCTGCAAATTAACCCAGATATGTCGAAAAATGCTAAATTGCTATACATTGCCTATTCAAAGTAGGACCCTGAAATCTGCTCAACCCCCTCGCCACCATTAAACCAACTCACTCGATCTTTACAGTACTGCTCAATCCTCGGTTTGAGCTTTGTCTCGTGGAGACTGTAGTCGTCCACCGTCCCGATGCGGGTGATGCTCATACCTGGAAAGCCTGAGCTGACTCGGTACATCAGAGTGCCACAGACCGAGCAGAAGTAGTTGGTCATAGTGTTCCCAGACTCGATCGTCCTGTTCTGTCCCCATTTGCTAAGCTTGTCCTGGCCACGGATGTGCCTCATTGATTCGTCCTTGAAGATGAAGTTGGAAGCAAACATCGACGCTGTTATCTTACGACAATCTGTGCAGTTGCAGATAAATGTGTCGACTAGGCCATCACCCTCGACAGGCTAAAGGTTAAGAGATACATCGGTCAGCCATTATACCAGTCAAAACCGATATTTTGAGCGAATTATTCGCGGACTTACAACTTCGAGTTGAACTGTTCCACAGAAACAAGTAGCTGTGGCAGTCTGCACCATTGTGTTGTTCAGTCCGTTGTATGCGTTCGGTGAGTGAAGTGTTGCCTCTATCGAAAATAATACGTTTGTTTTGAGAATGTCTAGATGTTTGGAAGGTCATGCACAGCGGTTGGGCACCTTTTTATATTCAGAACTGCATTTGCACGTACTGTAATGTTGTTATCTGTGCAGGATGAAGTCCTTCTATAAAGCTCGGCTATGCGTCTCGCGTCGGATTCGAAGGATGGACCCTCGCGTCGAGGTCTGGGGTTTGCCTCGGTACCTCAGCCTAACTATAGTAATAAGTAGACGTACAGTATACAGTAATTACGCAACATTGACAGCTCTCTAGCTATCTCTTCAGGATTGCCTGCTCAGATGGCAGGCTTTGGTCGAAACAGATGACAAAGATCTTTCCATGAGGGTCTTTGCTCTTCATTCCGTAACAATGCAATTTAGAGAGCTGATTAAAAAAGCACTTTGAATGAGCTGCAGCTTGAAGACGAAGAATGCAACTATGACTTCGATCGTGAGTCACGATACATTGGCATTTTCTCCTATCGTAATCGCACAAGAAGGAGAAGTCAACGATTTCTTATTAGACCGAACAGAACTTGAAGGGAGGTACTAAATGTGGCTGCAATCGAATCTATTGCAACAATGGTATCATTGCAAAACGCTTATCTCCATGATGTTGATAATGCCCAAAACCCTGGTCTCTCGCGTATTGGTATACGCCCAGAGATTCCAATCATCCTAGCTCGCGTTTACCTCTCCAAAGCTGAAGCGAGCCTGCTTGCTCAACGTCATTAAACCGTGAGTGGCGTCTCATCTTCCCAATCACTCACTGAATTTGAAACTGCGCCTGCTGCTCTCGTTTCTCCCATGATCCATGTTCAAAGCAGGCTCAAGAAGAGGGAACTGATGTACGGACAACAAGAAATTCAACTGTGTCTCTCCTCCTGAAGAGGTGGTGTACCTTCTCATCCAGGCTGTGCGTCATGTGCTCTTGCGACTTCAATCTCGCCCTCTGTGTTCTCTCGCATTCGTTGAGCCTCTGTGTCTTCGTGCCTGCATCGAGGCAGAGTTGGTTGGAAGCGCTCGTCTAGCGAAA
Organism: Leptoxyphium fumago; assembly: GCA_001660795.1. Lineage (NCBI taxonomy): Eukaryota > Fungi > Ascomycota > Dothideomycetes > Capnodiales > Capnodiaceae > Leptoxyphium > Leptoxyphium fumago. The sequence continues at coordinate 162,295 of LSHF01000008.1, forward strand.
GGATTGTTGTCATGCCTTCGCTGTCGGTCACCCAATCTTGTCTTATGTTCGGCAAGTCGTGATCGTCAATGAAGTGCCAACCACATGTGACCTTGACATTTTCATGATTGGTTGCCTGTGTACCGTCTCGCGTGCTGCCACGAATCCTCGCCAAGGCTCTTCCAATCTTACGAAACATCCCGGAGACCTTTCGAGTAACGAGTTGATCCATTAAGATTGGCAAATGAATGTTGGTGGAAGGCCGTATCTTGCGACCGAGAAATAGTCGAAATGGCAATGCACCAGCTCTCGAGCAAGAATCACCATCCAATGTGAGTCCACCTTCGCTGGATCGTTAGAAGTTTTGTTTCTTGGGTTTCAGTCGAATTGTTCAGATCAAACTCAGAGTATTAAACGAAAGATGCAACGATGCGACTCTGAGGCTCTTGTGAACTGGTGGGTGAACTGGTAGCGGTTCTGAAGGTAGGATAGAATCAGTGAAGGTGGTAATGTCATCAGGAAGTATGCCGCCTTTGTTGACTTGTGGCCACTTCGAGTGAATTCGAAGGTCTCTTGTTTCACGCATGGCCACTCACTGACATGTCTCTCCACATGCCAACAGCAATTGTCCAGCCACGCGTTGCCTTTGTGGTCTATAACCTTTTTATTCGATCGAGGTGTGAGGACCAGGAATTACAGACGCTTTTGCCTGGTTTGTTCACGACGCCTTTCTGTGGTAGCCATGCTAATGATAAGACGATCCCTCATCCAATTAGGCAAAGAGTGCATGAATCCGAACTGCAAAGCATGAGCCCAGTAGCCATACACAATGTCTTTGCCGCAGCCGACAGTGTTTAGAGCAGAGCGGGCATAGACTCTCGAGGTAGGACAGGTGATGTTGATCTCTCTTGGTTCTGAACCCGAGCTTACAAGGCCAACAGCCAGGCCTAAGACTTCGACGTCGGTGTTTGAAGCCGTCATCTCTCCTTTTAAAGATCGCGACCATGCCATGATGTACGCCTTGCAGCCGGAATAGACGGTCAGATACGGACTGGAAAAGTCCCCAGCAATGCTGCCGAGATTGAGGATCAGTGCGGGACTGTTCTGGCGCATTTGGGGTAGGAGAACTCGGGTGATCTCAGTGCTGAAGCGAAGATTGATATCAATTATCTGCTGCACCTCGACTGAAACGAGTTCATCCAGGGCATTCCAAGACTTTTGCAGGTTGCCGACTCCGCCTACATTGTTTATCAAAACTTTGAGGTTGAGGTCTCGCATCTCCTCGGCAATGGCGTTCAATCCTTTTGCATCGCCTGCACAATGGCCGGCATCTACGACGAGCACACGCACCTGCCTTTCTGGCCATTCTTTCTGAAGTTCCTGGCGGACAGCNTCGAGTTTTGCCTCATTACGACCGTGTAGGACGACATTGAAACCGCGGTCGCAAAGCTCTTCGGCAAAACCCTTTCCTATCCCATCGGAAGCGCCTGTGACGAGGGCCCAGGTCTCAGATGCCGCCCCAGATGCTCCAGACTTGAGATACCTTTCGAGTGAGCCTGTACCCAAGTGGATGCGAATGAAGACTGCTAAGTTGTACACCTGGTGTACTATCCAGACGGCGACGACAACGGCAGACACCCTGGAACCTATTGTCGCAAGCTTGTCCATCTTTCTAAATGTTCACCTGAGCTATCGAGGCTTCCAGAGGATCGTGACAGCCAGAACCTGTAGAAGAGGTAAACCGGAAGAGGTTGCGAAAGCCTAGCACCGGAGACACCAACATGGACGTGAAAACAAAGCCAGTACGGACCGAGTGATCATGGGGGCTGCTCCTCCCTGTCTATATACCACATAGCGTAAGGACAGGCAAGGGAAGGTACAAGGGCGTAACAAATTCCGACTGGCATGGCTCCCAAGGAATGGAATCCGTCAGGGAAGCCTCTGTTTCAAAGCTCAGCTGAGGTCGTCGACCGGTGGCAGGATTCTCCATTGAGATTGTAAGGCCGAAGGCGTGTTGTCTACCACATATTTAGCTAGCTAGCTTGCGACTATCTGACCAGACTTGGGATGGAGAATAGCCGCGGCGTGGTCAGAAGTCGACGTTATGGCGTCCCGTCTCGCTCCGTCTCGTCTCATCTCGTTCTCTCGCCAATCGAACGCGCCTATTCTGCTCCTGTGCTCGACTTCTCCTCTCCAAACCACCGCCTCTATCTGCCACCTCATCATCGCTTATCAAGCAGAGGTTTCCCTTCGCCTTCACCCATGTGCATCAACTATCATCCATCATCGCCGTCCCACACAGCGCTTTCGCCCGGACGAACTGTCCTGGGTGGTTGTCGTTGTTGCCCGTTCTCTGATGGAAAAGAAGAGGTCTTAGTTTCTTTATACCCGCCGTAGACTAACAAACGCCGTTGTGCTTTCGCAGTATGCCCTTGGAGGTGTCAAAGGGCGCGTGGGAGGGTGGTCTCGGACTCGGACGACGCTATGTCAAGCTACGAGCGCCTCAGCCTCTTTGTACCTGAACAATCCCCTTGCCGCATCAAACTGAGGCGGCTGTGAAGTGCTCACTTTTAAATGATACAGTAGACGGTTCATGCAACCCCAGAGCGCTAGACCACGTTGCACCCCTGCGCAGGCAGGGTTGAGTTTCAAAGAGAGACCTCTGAATGGTAAACTCGGGTGCGGCAGCCCCCGAAATCTTTGCCCATTCGAGAACATTACCAGATCGGCCGATGGCGGCACTTAGCAGGGTTTGGCTCTGTCATGAATTCGGGAAATAAGCTCGTGGCAGTAAGAGGCTGATGAACCAATCGCATCCACTCTCCTATACTCCTCCACCGTCTTAGCATGCTCGCTTGAACGATGTCCATTCTGCTGGTGACTTTGGTGTAAAAGTCCAAGTTCATAGCTTGAGCTCCAGGTGCCTGCCCTACAGAAAGCAGTTATGCGTTGTGACATCTTCGGAAGATTGGATTCCACTTCTAGCGAACGGCAATTTGAATGTCAAATGCCTTCATTCGTTGTCCTCGAACTAACTCGGTCTTTGGTTTTCCGTCTTGTCTCGCAAACGTTATCCAACCTCACCTGAGCAGAAACGTGGATATCACTGGCGCCTATTGAAATACACCTATCAAACAGCCGGTCAGTTAGTGCCTAGACTGCTTTCTAGGTGTGCCACAAGTCTCATGACGAGTTGCGAACCACTCAAGGTCCCTATCATGATAGCGTGAAAATCTCGAAGCATGGCTTCCAATAATGAGGATACAAATTCTACAAGTACGGCTGATTGGGATCTGAGATGCCTCCATAGATCTGTCACAACAAAATAGCATCTCAAGATCTACCATGCCAAGCTTTTCTTGCACCCATTTTACAAACCCAGGGTCAGTACTGTACAACACATCCTTTCATGCTGCTCTATGGCGACGAGGATTGTAGGCACGGCTCTTGGGGCGACGGTAGTTTCCATGGCCTGTTTCAAGCCATCGCTCAATGCTTAAAACAACAAGGGCATTCGCCATCTTGATCAAATGCGTTGTGGCGGTCGAATTCGAGGGGAACAGATCTATTACCCGTGGATCGCCTGGGCAGACGACCTGTAAGAGTATAACGATGTCATCCCAGGGCTACCTGCCCAGGTAGCTAGCTTTGCATCTGGATGTTGGAGAGCTGAATAAAATTGACCAAGGCGCATTTGATGCCTCAGCCCGTATGGGCCGTGAGAGGTTGCTCTGATGCTTGTCACCAGTACCAATGCTCTCTTGTTCACTCGAGATGTCGCAATGGCAGGACCTATGTACGGTGAGCTGTCCCAACAACACAACCGGACCAGCCAATACACGCGTCGACGACGATGGCAAAATAGGCATGGTGAGATTTCTCTCCAAGTCAGCTGGATCCTGGTTACCGAGGCAGTTCGCGAACACGGCGACTTTTTATTCTTAGATCACTATTCGAGTAACGTAATCCGGCTCGATTCGAGCTAATTAGCGGGCATCTATCATGAAGGGTCTACAGTACGTATCTGAACATCGTCTGCGGATCTGTAATGGGCGATGTCGAAGGAGTCTCTCCTCAGGGCAAGATGTCAGATCTCGAGCGCGAGCCGACAACCCTGTCAGACCGCGCTAGAATCGCGGCTAGCGCTGCACCTCGAGATGGGCGCGGTACAGTCTGTACGGCATGGACGGTGATGCTGTACTGTACCTCGCCGTAACATTTTCTTGCATCATCGTCATCATCATCATCCGGTCTCTGCTGGGTCTCCGTCGTGATCGACATGGTCGGCCTTTGCAACGCTCGACCTGAGGTATACGCGTATGGAGGGTCATCATGATCACAGCCCACGCTCGGGATTGCCTAGTTGAGAAGTGACAGGACACGGATGCAAACAACATCCTCGCTGGCGTCATCTTCAGTTCTCTGCATTGATCGAGGTCCGTGGCTATGTGACCAACCGCCGGTCGCTGGCAGACTTTATTCCCAGACCTCGTCGTCAGAGCACGCCGCTCTTATCGCCCAAGGCACTGGCTGCGCTGTTTGACAAGCTACTGTTCAGAAGCCTAACGCCGGCTCGAACCTAGCTTTATATCGGATACCAGCCATTCCATTGTTTCCTGTCGTCAGAGCCTTCGCCTGCCGACGAATAGGCTGACAAGGCAAACGCGATCACAAATATGGAAAACCCATGAGCTCCTCACGGTAGGATACCTTACCTGAAGATTTGGCGACGCAGGATGGCGGAGGTCGGAGGTAGGCCGGAAGAGGTAAGAGCGAGAGCAGCGAGAATCAGGGTCTCGGGAAGATGTCCATTACTCTATGATCCCACAGCAGGGGTCATTTCAGGGCGGTTAGTGCTGCCCGCTATAGCAAAGCCCCTCCCCTCCAAGTACTGTGTAGATGCATGCATACTGTTCCCACGCGGAAGCCACTTGTGTGCACCAAAAAAGCTTGGTGGATCCTGATCGTCGCCCTCTACCCCATCTATCACAACTGCCCTTGCGCATCGAAGCATTTGCGGTCGAATCTTCGATCCTCGACCCCCTGGGCTCCATCATCAACGCTGGATCGCTCGCTTCGTCACTGCCGGGTCAGAAGCGCTTGCGATCGGAACCGGTTAGCCGACAGGCATATCTTTGTCAGGAGCATGGAATTGGCTCGCATGGTGGCTTAGCCTTTTTTTCTTCGCATTGAAGAATGTGTCGGCTTCAACAAGATTAGCCAAAATTAAAACAAACTAGTTCTGAAAGTGGCGAGTCAGCCGGAGGTGTCCCGAACTTTGGATTTGAGAGTGGGAGCGCAGTATGGGTCAGCGCATTGCATGGATACAATCGACCACAACAGCGACGTGTTCTGGAATCATACCGTTGGGCCTCTCAGATGCGACGTAGACGTGGATCTGCAACCTCGATGACGCATTTCGAGGGATTCGATCCTGCTTAGCGACCTAAGTATGCAGTAGTTGAGCGGTCAAGATCTGTCAAGGGAAGTTGCAGAGCACTTGCAGAGCACCGACAGCTTTTGCGTTCGGAACAGCACTATCGGCTGCAGAAGATCCTGCTTGGACTGTCATCATGGTCGCGGTGGTGGTCGAAGCGATCCCACGAAAGTTGCAATGAATGTGCTGGCCAGAACTCGGCAGTGTGGAAATAGTCTGACTGCAAACTTTGTTTGTATGCAGCGTACAATAATAACACACGGTGGTGAGCTTTAGGGTACTCAACTATGAAGAGGGATATACCACACCTCTCAATGGCTGTTAGGGTCAGACTGAGGTTTGCATCGAATATTAACGGGTCTACAGCTGGCGCCAAACCACCCGAATTCAATAATAAAGTAACAGTGCGGGAAATGAGGTAAATATTCTCTCAACATAACAGTCCTGATACCGCTGCGTACTGCATTATACTGCCAGCTCCCACAGAAAGAGCATTCCACGTGGATTGTATTAATTGTGACACAATGAACTTGTCTAGCAAAGATATTTTGCGAGACGACGTGGCCCTATTTAATTTCACCACGCGTTCTGTCCGAACAATTATCCAACATCACCATCGGCAGGGGTGAATTTGCTTGTCAATTTGGGAAAGTTTCAACTGGGAGGATGAGGATTGAGTTTCATAATACACTATAAGACATGTCGCTTCGTGAAGTCTGATAACTACGCTATGCATTTTGAAACATCAACAAAAAGACTCGATCCAGGAGCCGTTGCAACGAGAGAAGGGGATGGGGAATTTCGTACAGTACAGCCGGAGCCGTTGCTGCTCAGGCAGTCCTGCCACCGCGGTTGCGATCCAGCGCGCCTCTGCTTCGGCCGCCGCGGCCCCTGCCGCGACCTCTGCCTCCGCCCCGTCGTGGGTTGCTTGCGCCCCTCCTGTTCAAAGAGAAGTCGATCTTCTTGAGCGGGTGGTCCACCCATTCGACTCCCGTCAGACCAAGTCGCGACTTCTCTTCGGCAGGTAGCCGCCAGGCCTGGTACAGCCCCATCAGGCTCTCTCCCTCCTCGTCTTGCAGTGTCTGTTGGTTATCCGTTGCGGCAGCGGTGTTGTGCTGCGAGTTCTCTCGGCTCTTGCCTACGTTGCGTAGCTCGGGTACCCACATCCGGATGTACTCGCCCTGGGGATCGTAGTCCAGCGCCTGTTTGACCGGATTGAAGACGCGCGCGTCGCCGCGAGGATCGTTGCCGACGCCGGCAACATACTGCCAGTTGCCCCAGTTGCTCGACACGTCGTAGTCGACCAGATTGGCTTCGTACCACTCGGCGCCGATACGCCAGTCGATGCCGAGGTGCTTCGAGAAGAAGGAGGCGACATTCTGGCGCGCGCGATTGGATGTATACCCTGTGAGAAATAGCTCCCTGTTAGACGCGTCGATAAGGCCAATACCAGTGCGACCCGTGAGAAAGCGCTCGATTACTTCTTTAGTGTCGTGATCATTCACCCCCTTGTTGTTCTTTTTCTCGGTCGATTTTGTGTGTGGGCTACTAATAAATTTCGACTTGGCGTCTTGGTCGCCTCGATAGCCGCCGACAAAGAAGAGGCTGGCGCCGAACTTCTTGGTGCAGAGACGCATGTAGTCACGCCAAAGAAGCTCAAAGCGAACTCCAGACGTGCCCTTGTTCTCTCCTTGGCCATAACCCTCTGCGTTCTTGCCATAAATACCCTTGCCATCCTCAAAGTCCATTAGGTACCAGTGAACCTGGCGCGCAGAAATGCAGCCCAGCGCGAGCCATGCCGAGAGCTTAGTGCTAAAGTCGTCTCCTACAAGACCGTTCCGAGTGTCTTTGTAGTCGGTCATAGACCCAGAATCCAGCAAGTGCTGAACGCGTTGGTGAGCAGCGGCAGAGCCACCCTTGAAAGGGAAGGCCGACTGTGCACCTTCCGGCCATGTCGGTGGCTTTTGCGTCTCGAAGTCTTCGGGAATAGGCTTCCAAAGCGCCGAGACAACGCCGTCCAGGCTGTCTGGTATGTCAAAAGGCTGAGCCTGAGCAGGGATATACTCTGGCAGGGGAGACAAATTGTCTGGTTTCGGGAGTTGCTTTCTAGGACCAGCTCTCAGAGGTTCAACAGTCTTCCTGAAATTGGTGAACACATCCGAAAGATGCTCAGAGTCTTGGAAAGGCAAGTCGCGACTGTGATCAAAGTCAGTCCGCTGGAAACATGGTAGAGACAATATCGTCGTGCGTAGGCATACTCATCGATAAAATACTTCTCGTCGGGCCACAGCTTGAACTGAGCCCCGTACTTCTCGACCAGAGACCTTGCGCTGTCTTCTTCGATCTTTTCTTCCCATCCCTCTTCGCTCGTCATCCAGAGCCCAGAGATTTCCGCGTCCGACCGTCCACGGTAGCCGTCGAGCAGCGAGGCCAGCACGTCCTCGACGGTACCAACGCGGATCTCGAGGTCACTGCCGACGGATTGGAGATCTTGCTTCAGGGTCCATACGCTCTCGGCCAAGAACTTTGCTCGCAGCCTTCCACATCGCCAGAAGTTTCCTACGGCGCTTCTTGCTTCCTTGTATGGCGACTGGCGCTGATCGGCAGCGAATCCCGAGACCTCTATCTGGTTTGCCGAGAAGGCATAGACAGGCAAGACATGGGTGAATGGCTTCTCACTCTGGCGGTTGATGCGTGCAATCTCATGCAAGATCGGATTATCGGCCAGCCGCAGATCACGACGGAGGAGGTAGATGAGGATTCGTGCCTTCGAGGCCATAGTCTTCTCCTATTCTGGGATGAAGACTATGACGCTCGCCAACTACAGCCTCGCTGGGGAGGAGACGCGAAGGCGGTGCTGCACAGAGATAATGAGGATTCTTCTTTCACTTGGCAGATCTCAGATCTGCTGACAATGCCAACAAATAGATGACAAGTTCGATCAGGTTGCCTGGCCGAATCTCAACAAAGATCTTGCTATCGCCCACACATAAGCTGAAACGCGACGCTCTGTATCTAGGTATGGCAATCAACCTGTGGGTGTGTAGCAGTAGCGACTTTTCCGTTCTGTCTTGAAATTCCGATGGCGACTCTGCCGCTACAGCTTGCTCTTTTCTCTGCCTGCTGCTGCTGCTGCTGTTGTTGCCGTCGCTGGTTAGAGGCCTGCCTGGATATCGGAATGCAGGGACGTCGTCTAGAGTGTGCGGCGGCATCTATAGACATTTTCAACGAGGACGAGGTTTGCATCAGCCTGCCTCCTCTCTCGGCCCATCTGGCTAGTCTCATCCAACGTTGGGGCTAGGGATGGGTTCAGAGAGCAATGGCCGGGTGATGGGTGGATATGCCACCTCACGTATGCGAACTATCGACGAGAAGTACACACATATTTTCTTCCCGTCCAACCGGCAGTCGAAAAGGGTGGAAAGGTGGCAGCGTCGCGATCCCAGAGGTACGGTACTGTAGAGGGAGGGGGGAAGGACTGCCAGGTCCCTTGGCATCGTGGGCTGATGTGGGTGGCTCGCTGATGCAAAGACTGCAAGTATTACCATCTTTTCCAACACGCGCCGATGGGCCTGAGGGGGGTTCGTGTCGTGGGCCTCTGCGGCGGTGGGTTTGCGCTGACCATGCCCGACTCTGATCTCCACGACAGCCCTCGATCTCCACGTCCCGACCGGTCAGGGGAGTGAAGATCGGGCATCTTGGGTTGGATCCCCAGCGCACATTGCCAATTCATCCGCCCGGCACACAGCCGTCGCACCGTCCGCCATTCCCACGATGCTCCGCCCACGCCAGACAGTATACGGCGGTTGGGGGTGAGATCACGAGAGTGCTTGGGAAGCATTGGAACGTCTGAATTTCAGGGTTCACGAGCTAGTCGCAAAGCCTCTGGAAGGATGCAGACGACAGCCGCTGTAGACGTTGCCGGCCACGCCTCACCGTGCCAACAGAGCCTGTGGCATCAAGACGTGTTATGGCTCTACTTGGNCTGACAGTGCATCGCCGAAAACCTCACTGGCCACCACCATCACTATCACCACAACCACCACCACCGCTGACACAGAGCGATTGACGACAGGCCCATGCCTCCAGGTAGGGGTGCAATTTTTGCCCATGACGCAACCCTCTCAGGCGGAGGATAGAGTTAAGGTGTGGCGCAACTCTCCGATTGATTGTTCCACGCTCCAACCAGCGCTTATCCCTGCTCAACCTGCTCTAGAGGACCCTTTTTTTTTCTTCCCTCCTACCGTGAGTCGGTAGTGGATGCAGTGGGAGGAGCTATGGCAACTCATGCTCCCGCAACCCGCCCCACTGCTGCCCAGGCTAAGCCAAAGGCAACCGGCAAGCCTCCCATTCCTGGACCCTGGCAACCCACGGCTATGCTTACCCGAGACTCGCCAGCGGCCGTAGCCTCTCCTCTAATCAGCCGAAAGGCGAGCAAGAAGCGAGGAGGGGAAGAAACCATCCTTCCTGTCACATGGGTAGGATGGACACCGCCTCACCTTGTCGCCATATGGGAATATAGCGACACAGTCGTTGGCAGCCTCCCGTGGTGGTTTACCGCCTCGACGGGAAATATGAGCTGTCAATCGGGATAGGCGGTTGAGCCCAAGAGGGGTCCAGAGGGATGCTGTCGTCTGCCCCTGCGACCATGATTCTGGCCCCTTGGCATGGGATGCTCCTCTATCCAGGTGTGGATACTGCATGAGTACTGTAGCGTGCTGCATGTCCGGTAATAGGGAGTTACCGCAAACAGTAAGTCGCCCTGCAATACGAGGAGTCATCAGGAGAGCTGTGATTTCCATCATCTCCACCTGTTAGTTGATGTAATAGTGCCTACCTAGGTGGGTATACAGCAGCCGCGACAACAACTATGTATCGTGGCCTACAGTACCTCCACGCCTCAGAAGGGAATATGTACTATATATGTATCAAGGCTGTACCACCGCTGATATCGTCATCGCCATCACCCTATCGCCCTCCTACCACCACCAATACACCACCGCTGTTTCCACACAGTAACTGACTTTTGCCGTTATTACAAGCTTACTATAGAGGCAGAGTCCATCTGTATAGGGTGTAGCCGAAGGAATGTTCGAGGAGTGTTCTTGACGACAATCAGACATCATCATCACACACACATATACAATATCCAGACGATAACATACCTAGGCAGGCTGCTACTTAGAATGGTGCGGAGTAGTCCCGGTATAGGACCACCCGTAGTTGTCCGTGAGGGCTGAGAATAGGTAATAGCGGTCCCCGTTATCGGCCGCCAAAACAGGTTGACAGTGGATCGAGACACTGAAGATGTCCTTCCATCGCAAGCATTATAGGTAGGTATCTTGTCGAGTTGGTTGGTCTCGCAGTGCAATACCTATAGCCTGTTCGTTCGCTGTATAGTATAGTAGACCGCCCTACACACTTAGCTAATACCCTTAAGTGGACAGTCAACTATGGGAAGGGAAGTGAAAGCCTTCGCCTTCCAACCAACTACTTAGGTAAGGTATATACAGTGTCCCATTTGATAACTTGGCCATCACACCTTATACCTACGCCTCGTCTCTATCTGCAGTACCGTGATAATACAGTATCTAATAGCAGCAATGGAAGTCGGAGAAATTCTGGCCCGAGACCTCCGTTCGAGAATGGACACCTCAGGCTGCAAAGCAAGGCAACGCAAGGCAATGAAGACGAAACCAGACGGAACAAGACGAGACAAGCCAATCCGGAGCTTGCCATTTAAAACCATCGCCGTTCCTCCTTTGCCGTTCGTCATAAATATTGTCAAGCACGTAACGACACGTAATGGGACGGCCGTATTGCATCTACTTACAGCAATATACGCTCGTCATGTGACCTCGGCACTCGAGTCTTGCGCGTCACCTACTCCTCATGCATTCGTAGGCAACGACATAAACCCTCTTGCTGCTGCTGCTGCTTGTACTTCCACTCAATATTCTCGCTCTCGCTCAGAAGACTCAAAGCCATCACGTAGCAACTTCGACCCATCACTGAACCGGTCATCCAGTCCATCAGCCTGTCGGTCTTTGCGTTGATCAGTCGGTCAGTCCCGTCGACCCACCCATTGCAATGAAGCCGATCCAGCTCTTATCGATAGCGGCTGCCACCTCGGCTCTCGTCTTGCCGCCGGACGATGTCATCGATCAGCTGGCAATCGAGGATCACCACCAAGAGTCGTGGATAGAGGATACAAAGACATTGAAGCAGGATGTCTTCCGTGGTATCAGAGAGCAGTACGACGATCTGTTCGAGGCCTCCGTGAAAGCCTGGACCAAGGTCACCGGCTACGGCCGGAACGCTATAGATGAAGCGATAGACAAGGCCAACGAGGCAAGCAACGACTTGAGAGAAGCTGCTTTCGATGTCGAATCCTGGCTGGAATCAGAGTTCGAGGACTTCGAGTCTGTCGCTACAGACGACCCTGATCACGGCCCTCCCCACGGCCCTCCCCATCATCCACCTCCTGGACATGGCAAACGTCCACCTCACCCACCCCACCATGGTCCCCCCCACCATGGCCACGGCAAGCCTAACCTCACCGTCTACCAATTGATTGCTGAGAGCAAGTACACCACCACGCTCGCAAAGCTTATCAATAAGTACGACGACCTGGTTCAGTCTTTGAACAGCACCAAGGCGAACTATACTATCTTCGCCCCTACAGATGAGGCCTTTGAGAAGTTTCCAAAGCATGCCCCAAAGCCAAGCAAGGAGTTCTTGAAGAAGATCTTGGAGTATCATGTCGTTCCCGACTTCTATCCGGCCGGCCGAGTCCTCGTCTCGCACACAGTGCCTACTCTCCTCAAGTCCGACTCCCTCGGCTCTGAGCCACTGCCCCAGCGCCTGAGCTTCCATGTGAGCTTCAGGGGCCTCACCGTCAACTTCTACAGCCGTATCATTGCCGTCAACATCTTCGGAACTAACGGCGTCATCCACGGCGTAGACAGCATCATAATTCCACCTCCCAACGCCATCAAGATCATCGATCTCCTTCCTGGTGAGTTCTCCACGCTTGAACTGGGTCTGCAGAAGACCGGTCTGTTCGATCTGCTCAACTCTACCGATCACGCGGGCGGTACTCTCTTCGCTCCAAGCAACTTCGCCTTCCAGAAGCTTGGTCCCAAAATCAATGCATTCCTTTTCTCTCCCTACGGCCAGAAGTATCTGAAGGCTCTGTTGGAATACCATGTGGTCCCAGACAACACCCTCTATTCGGACGCCTACTACAAGGCCTCCAAATCTGGTGTCGAGGTTGAGAATCTTCCCAAGGGTTACTTCCACGTCGACCTGCCAACTCTTCTCGATGACCGTAGCCTTGCCGTAGACGTTGCACGTTACGGCGGTTTCATCAGAATCAAGATCAATGCTTTTGCGACTGTAACAGTACAGGACGGTATCGCTGAAGACGGTGTCATCCATGTCGTATCAAATGTGCTGATCCCGCCAAAGAAGGTTCCAGGTCTGAAGGAGCTCTCCTTCTGGGAGGGCGATGAGCTCGAGGTTGATGACCTGAAGGAGAGACTCGAACCGTTCCTTGCCAAGCAAGATCTTTGAAATGGGCAGCATAGGATCTGAGAGGCAGATAGCCAGCATGGCTCAAATGTCGAGTTGGTAGTGAAGATGATATGTTTGATAATGATTTTGATGTCTTTTGATAGCAGAACAGAATGTGGGTCCTTTGTTCAAAGTACAGTCGTGGCCGAAAAATATCCAATAATNGCCGTGAGGCCATAACCCTCTTAAGTAAACGCCATGGTTCCTATCTTCACATCGCGTACTTGCGCACTCGCGCAAACGTTCATCCCACCCTCCTCTCAAGATGTTCGACCCTGGCTCGAAAGCCTCTGACGATTTCCCGGATCCGTCTGATCTTGTCGAATTCTGTCTCCAGTTCGTCGATTTGATGCAGTATATTTCTGAACCTCGCGATCTCAGCATCTGCCATCTGTATGGCGTGTCCAGCACGGTCGTATTGCTGTCGTGTCGCTATCTCTGTTGCCGCGTTAAGCTAGGCATACCCGTCAGTTCCTGTCTTCTCTTCCAAGGCGCATCGCCACCTTGATTGACGGTGCGTATAAGAGTGTCCAGACATACCTGTTCAAGCCGCTGCTGTATCGCGCCCATAACCCGGTCGAAGTGTCGCCCAAGCAGCGTCAGGCTGGTGGGGTCCAGCAACAGTCTGCCCTGGCTGCTGGCCTGGGAACCCGTCGGACTTCTCGTCGAGCCCGGTCCAGCCAGTGCGAGTTGCTGGTGCTGCTGCAGCGTCGCCGCATCCTGTGGGGACACTCCCAGCCGGCTGAACGCGACTGCCTGGGGAGCTGTTGCTGCCGCCGCTTGATCGGAGTGCGGGACGTGACGAGCACTCTGCGGCTGGACGATGGGAGGCCGAGGCATGTGGATGTCAATTGATCCCTTGCGTGTCCGCGCGCCAGCGCCATGCTTCAACTGCTCCTTCCAACCCTGGTCCCCGTCGTCTCTTGTGTCTTATGTTTCGGCAGTATTCGTTTTCGATCAGAGCCGTCCGCCGTGTGGTAGTGGCATCTTCACCCAGCGCTTTGCTGCTGTCCACTTTCCACAAGAGAGCTTCGCTTGCTACTGGATGGTCCGCCGCTGAGTATCTGGACCTTGAGTGTGGAATCGAATTGCGGGTTTTTGGGGCTGGAGAGGGTTTGTAGATAGGTGGCGCCGTGATGGCCCTTTTTAAAAGAGCGCCCGAGGCTCCGAACACCGAGACTGCGCGCTCTCGTGCGTGCTGCCATCGTTACACATGAAAGCTGGAGAGGCGTCCAGGATGTGTGCAGACGGAAAGCGGAGAGAGCAAGCCGAATGTCGTGCAGGGCAAGTTTGCCCCCTCGCGCTACAGTATCTACCCGCGCACCTTCCTTCCTTTCCGTGTCGTTCACAAATGTAATAATAAACCCTCCGCGCCCATTGTATTCTTGGGTGCAGAGCTGAGACCTGGCTTCAGCTTGAAACAGCTCCCGAGTCTCGCACGGATGTGAAGACGGCTTCTATCGCGCGCCTGCTCGTCCCGACAGCGCTTAACATACCGACGTAATCATACCACATCGCACCGCTGAGACACCCTCGCACGGTTACTCTTCGCAGCCAATCTTGAGTCTCGATTGCACACGGCATTATGTCGATGGTGAGACGACTTGGGCTTTTCGAACGGCTACGAACTCAGACCATACCGCTCAATAATTGCTGGCACTGGGGCGCCTAATATGGTTGGCAATCCTTTCCTGTCTTCGAGAGACGGTATCATGTGGGACGGGTTCTAACGCTACACTGATTCCAACGGTAGGATGCATTGACCGTTAATTACGGCCAATCTCAACGCGAAACCTCAAGCGATCGAGATGTGCTGTTTTGACTTGACTCTGTATACCTAGGCACATCATTGCATCATATGTTCTTTCCCGAGCAATCATCTGTTTCCATATGAGATGGGAAACCTGGAAGATTTTCAAAATTTGCTTGACCAGTGAATTGGGCGATTGAGAAGTCTCTACATCAGCTTGATGAGGCGTTGATGATCATGAATTATATAGCTGTCCATATAGCTAGACGTCCAGAGCTCTCACCAGCGTTGCGTATAATGCACAGTCTAGCCTGCTCATCATCGAGGTCTTTGGGCAATCTTGAGGATAGCACACTTCCCACTCCAGTCCCACCACCGGCATCTAGGTTAAACCCTCCTGTAGTGACAAATCCAATCAAGTCCCCTTCCCCAGGACACGCAGGATAGTCATTGTCACCCGCTTTGACTGGGGGCTCGAGAAGGCTTCGCGCCAGGTCTCGTTGCGCAGAAGATGACGTGACGTCCTTCATACGATTCATCTTGGGCAAGTCGTGGCGCTTTGATTGCTTTTGGGTTGTAGATGGCTGGAGCGCAAGCCATTGAGCACGAAGCGCAGCGTCTGTAGCTGACGGTGGGAGCCGGTAAATGCGTGCAGTCGCTTTGGGCGTGCCTCGATTAAGGATTTTCACTCGCACGGATAGAAGAGCCGAACTAGGTCGTGTCTCCCAAGTATAAGGCTTCACCAACTGGATGAGTCCCTTGGGCTGGGCTGGTGGTTCTGCCTTGGAATCGCCATCCGCGCCTTCATCAGGCTTTGTTTGGTCGTTGGAAGTCGGGTTTTGTGAAGATGATGATATATCCAGAAGCCGTTGCCAATCGCATGCCCATCCTTCGCCAACTTCTCCGACCCTTCCACCTCCCAGATCGACTTTGTCCCACGCGACTCTCTTGCCTCGCGGTTTTCTCTTCCATTCTTCCCATCTCGCCTGACGCTCTCGCAGTTCCCACTCCCAGCCAGCTTTGGTGGCTGGAAAGTCTCCTGGGTACCAGGGCTCACTAGCTTCAAAGCGAAGCTGGCGTTGCTCTGATATCCCACCGAATCCAGGCTGGCCACCAGTAGACAGAGGATAGTATTTCAAGGAGTACCATATCGGCTGTATGCACTTCCAAGGCGCCATCAGAGTCCAGGTCGCGTTGTGCGACGTTGTAGAGTTTGAAGATTGGGAGATGTAGAGGACGATTGGTATGCATGGATCTGAGGGTCGCTGTGCAGGCAATTCGCCAGGCGAAGCCATCGCTCTTCGGCGATTGACACTCTTTTGACTAGGCAGTGCCCTCTGCGCGGAAAGACGTGCACGACGTGAAAACAATGCAATACTCCCACGAGCCTGATGATCAGGAGGCCATGACGCTAGAGTCTGTAACAGTGTCTCTTCTGCGCGTGGTGGAGACTGTACCGTCCTGGGAGGGTGGTGCAGTCTCGGATCTCTCACCTCGAAACTGAGCAGCGTGTGTCGCGGCAGAACAGAGGGCACTGCTAAGGAGTTGAGGGCTGAGAAAGTCTGGGCATCCGTGCCGCGAGAAAGAACAGCATCGCATTGTTGGGGATCATCCATGATGGGCTGTAAGGCACCAAGCAAAGCCTCTGTGCTTCCAGAACCGGTTATTTCAATACTGCCGATCTCGAATCTCAGATCCTCTACACGTACACCAGGTTTGACGGTGGTGGAAAGTCGAACCACCTCCTCCCACACTTGAAGGAACGCAGACGGATGTACCCTGACAAACATTTGACCTTGTTCTTTTTGAGTGCCTCCGTTGGGTTTATCGGCTTCTTGTGATTTCGCGCCTCTGACGATGGTTACAGGAGCAATTGGAGCGTGAGGCGACTCGCGTTCGTACAACCATCCTTCCCATTTGCGCTTGCCTTCCCTCCACAACTGCCCAGATTTGCCCTCAAGGATTTTCGGGTCTACACCGAGTTGTTTTAACATGCTCTCCAAAGCTTGCTCTCGCCCTTCGATGCTGATAGTGGACATGTAGCTAGTGTCCCATATAACAGCACCTCTTTGAGCCAGTGTCCTGTGAGTCGCCCGGTAGTTTTTCTGCGAGGGTGTGATAGGGATTGCGAATCTCCACAAAGGTTTTGACGGCTCGGTCATGCGTGCCCTTTTCGCATGGAAAAGATGTGTTGGCAACCAGGACTTTTGAATCTGTCGCTTGCGAAACCGAGCCATTGGAATCGGTGGTTTCGATAACAGCGATTGCTTCACCTTTGGCGCTCGTGACCGGATCAATGTACGCGTCTCGGATTTGGCATCGGGTTGACCGCCGGCCTTCTCTTGGATCTTTTGATCCACTATCGTCACGTTTCCATACCCAGTCCTGCTGGCTTCTCTTTTAGCATTCTTCTCCGCTTTCTTCTTCGCGCTCAGTGTTTGAAGCCTTTTGATAGTATCGCTACGTAGTCGAGTGTGCTTTGTATATCTCTTCTTCTGTTTTGTAGGTGTATTGTCCTCCACCATCTCCCTCTTGGCCCGACGCTGTAGTCTTTTCGGAACCCTCTTCGCATTATGACTAGCTGTGCGGCGTCTCAATTCCTTAGGAACCAACTGGAAAGCTCTTTTTGTCAAGACTTTCTTGCTATCACGCAATCCTTTCTCCAACGCCTGAATCTCGTATTCTCGTGCCTTCACGAATTTATCCACATCGAGCTCGCCGTTCTTGAGAGCCTTGGAAGTTCTCTGGGTGCTAATGCTTCGTGCATCGCGCATGTTTTGAAATCGATTGATACTCGCATTGCTTCTCGGCTTTTTGTTGTTGCCATTGTTCCCATCGACAGAATTCCCAGGGCCGGATGGGTGCTTGCGCTTCCTCGATGGTTCGGAAACTGAGTTGTGAACTTGGATTTGTGGCTGCTTGGGTGGCATTTGAGTTGCGACGCGTGATCGAGTGCAATTCCTATTGATCGTCAGGTCGCGACAATCTCTAAATTACTCCCAGCATGTTTGGCGGGTAGCTTCCGAATTTGGAAAGCTATGACACGAGTTTCAGTTTGCTATCGATAAGATTCGTCTAGAAGCCCAGGCGATCAGCTAATTGATTGAAACGCGTGAAACACGTGAAAGAAGCGGCGACTTATATAATCTCACGCGCCTTGATGCGCCCACCCGCGGATGCTACAACACAAATGAAGTCTGTCGTCTGGTCGCCGTTTCAGGACAACCTCGATCGCAATGCCTCGCCGTGTCACTCCCGCACGACGGCCGCGCGATCCAGATGACAGCGACAGTGACTCTGGCTCAAACAGCAGCACAGATACAACAGAAACCCTGGAGACCCACAGGGACAAACGAGCTCGTCATGGAGGTGACACCAGCGATGCAGGTGTCAGTGAGGAGGAGGACGATGATCTCAGCGTGGACGGGGGAATAGAAGATACTCCTGTATGCTGACTCGTGTATCCGATATTCTTCACCTACTGACATGCACATCAATAGGCTGACAACGGCCCTGTCCTTCCCGACAACTTTCGTCGCTCCCCTGCCAATCCGAACCGCAGAAATCCCTCGAGCAGTCATCGCCGTCACGATGTGCCAGCCAAATATCAACCAGGATCGATTACTCGTGTGACCCTCGAGAACTTCGTCACCTACACATCGGCAGAATTCGTCCCAGGGCCGCATCTCAACATGGTCATCGGTCCCAACGGCACTGGCAAATCCACGCTGGTTTGCGCAATTTGTATTGGCCTCGGATGGGACACATCGCACCTTGGAAGAGCAAAGGACCTTGGCGAATTCGTCAAGCACGGCGAGCGAAACGCTGTGATCGAGATCGAGCTTGCCCGTGATGAGAAAAGGCAACGCAGCAATCCAGTCATCACGTCCAAGATCTCGAAGGAGGGAAACAAGATACAGTTTGCTATCAATGGCGAGAAGTGTGGCAAAAAGGCTGTCAGAGACTTTGCCAGAAGCTTTAGCATACAAGTTGACAATCTGTGCCAGTTCCTTCCACAGGATCGTGTGGTGGAATTTGCCAACCTTTCACCAGAGCGCTTGTTAGAAGAAACTCAGAGGGCTGCTGCACCAAATTATGTGATTGAATGGCATAATGAGCTCAAAGCACTGCGAAAAGAACAGCTTGAAAAGAGCAACACCCAGCAGGATGCCACAGAGGCTTTGAAGAACATGGAAGCACGCCAATCAGCTCAGACTGTTGATTATGAGCGTCAAAAAGAGAGGGGAGGTGTGCGACTGCGAAAGGAAGCGTTCGAGAAATTCAGACCACTTGCACTATACACGGCGCGCAAGGCCGAGTATTCTCAAGCACTCCAGGAACGTAGGGCCGCACAAGAGGAGCTACGAAATCTACAAAGAGAAACAGCGCCCCAGCTACAGATGCTCGAAGAGAAGCGGGTCTATACTGACAAGGTTGAGAAGTTTAAAAGTCGTGGCAAAAGGCTAGCGGATATGGCTGAAAAACGGGTTGGGGAAGTCAGAGCGAAACATGACGCGGCGGAGGAGAAGATAACCGAGTCGCACAACGAAATTGAGGCTGAGAGAAGCGCAGTCAAAGTAACCAATCAGTCGATCCCAAAGCTGCAACAAATAGTTCGAGAGATTCAGACCACTATTGAAAGAGGTGGGCCAGTCGACTTCGATGCAGCTGATTACAACGAGAGGATCAGAACTTTCCGGCGTGACATTCAAAGCAAGGAAAGCGCGAAGCAAGAACTTGAGACACAGATGCGAACGCTGTCCATGCAGGTACGTCAAAAGCATGACAGAGTCGACCAACTCACGAGAGAAAAGGAAGACCTAAAGTCTCAAGCGGGACAACAAATTTCCAAGCTGAAAGCTGCGTCAAGGAATGGCGATGCAGCAAAGGCTTGGGATTGGATCCAGGACAATCGTGACAAGTTTCAGAGCGAGGTATTTGGTCCTCCAATTCTTGAATGTCGCCTCAAAGACCCTAAGACTGCCAGCGCTGTCGAAAGTGTGCTCAACCAGAGTGAAATGACTGCCTTCACTGTAACTTCGGAAGCAGACTTCAAAATGCTCCAACAGCGTCTATACGGAGAGATGCGGCTGACAGACATTAACATCCGTTCCTCCCTCTCACCATTATCAGACTTTCCTCCGTCCTTCTCGAAAGAGCAACTTACGACATACGGTCTCGAATGCTTCGTGTTGGACTTGATTGAGGGACCAGAACCGGTCTTAGCGATGCTTTGCGAGAACCGCAACATCCACCGCAATGCCTACACAAGTAGGGATATCTCTGGCCAGCAGTACGAAGCTCTAGGCCGAAGCTCCATCGCAAGCTACGTGACAAACAGACAGACTTTTCAGCGCACGTCTCGTGCCGAATATGGTCCAGATGCCACAAGCACTCGCGTGAATGCACTCAGAGCACCGAGGTTCTTCACCAACACCGTCGCCGACCTTGGTCTGGAACAGCAATTAGATACGCAGATCCGCGAACACAAAGGGGATGTACAAACGATCATGATGGAGCACAATGAAATGAAAGCCAAAGTTTCTGGCCTTGTGCAAGAACTGACAGATTTGAATCAAGAGAGAGACATCCTTCAACGCGAGAAGGACGTAAAGCAACGTGAACTTGCACAATTTCAAGGTCTGCCGACCAGACTGGAAGCTGAGCAGGCAAAACTCCGTGACTCACAACAGCAGATCACTGCAAGCCGAGAGCGACAGCTTGCCATTCTCAAAAGAGCCGAGCAGTTGTCAATCGAAAAAGGCCAAGCTGCTATCGATTATGCCAATGCGCTGACATCTTTGCAGACACTGCTGCTACAAAGTGTTGAGGCAGCAATCATACATGCTGAGGCTATTTCGGACGTCGAGCAGCTTGAAGCCAGACAGCGCGAAACCTTGGCACAGCTAGAGATGAAACAGCAGGAAGTCGACACACTCATTCGGCGAGTCGCCGAGCGCAAAGAAATTGCCCTCAGATTACAAGCAGAGTGTGTTGCCATTAGTAATGGGGGTGCACTGACTGACATAGAGTCGGAAGTACACCAAGTTCTGATCGGAGCCGCCGAAAATGAGACAGGTGACGCCACTCCTTGGTCTGTGGAACAAGTAGACGCAGAAATCGAGAGTCTCGCATCACGACTTGAAATGACATTAGCTGGTGGAGGCAATCGTGATGTTATCCAAGAGTACGAGACACGCGCACTGAAAATTGAAGACAAGAAAGCGGAAGTTTCTGTATTGGAAGCAGATCTCGCGAAAGTTGAGGCCAGTATTTCGGAGGTGAGAGCGAAATGGGAGCCTCAAGTTGATGCACTCGTTGCTCAAATCAGCGAGGCCTTCTCGGACAATTTTGCGCGGATCCAGTGCTCTGGTGAAGTCATAGTCTGGAAAGACGAGCTTGAGTTTGAAAAATGGGCAATACATATCATGGTCAAGTTCAGGTACGAGATTCTGATGGCGTTTCACTTGTGTGTTACATCGACTGACTTTGTGATTGACAGGGAGTCTGACCCTCTAACTCGCCTTTCGGCCCAGCGACAGTCCGGTGGTGAACGTGCTGTGAGCACCATTTTCTACCTGATGGCCTTGCAGTCGCTTGCACGGGCACCCTTCCGCGTCGTTGACGAGATCAATCAGGGTATGGACCCACGCAACGAGCGACTGGTGCATAGTCGAATGGTCGAAATCGCATGCGGGGCTGCGAGCGATGTGGCAGGCGATGCGATAACCAGTTCGTCTCAGTATTTCCTCATAACTCCAAAACTGCTGAGCGGACTTCGGTATCACCCCAAGATGAGGGTGCTGGGCATCTTCTCGGGAGACTACATCCCAAGAGTAAAGTCCGAAAGAGATTTTGAAGGCTTGGCTAAGCGTGCCATTGAAATAAGGGGAGGCGCAGACTTGCGTGTCGGTGCCAGTTGATTGATGATTAACGTTTGATGCGAACGATACAGCGACTACAACATGTACGAGAGCTCTTTGACTGTAATGTTTCATATAGATATATACCCACAGGACCGGAGCCAGCCTGAAGCAGTTGGCACGATTCGTTAGCTGCAGCATACTAAAACTTTAACGTGCAGGTGCTGATCAACCACGATCTATGTTCGAGGTTCTTTTGTGCCTCTAGCGTCTTGAAATCCAAGCATGTAAAGTCTCATTGTCTTCATTATGTCGTGTACGATTTTCTAAAGCAAACCCAACCACAGCCGTCTATTATCACGCATCCTCGGCCAATTTCAGCAAGCCCTTGAGGTTGATGCTTTTCGGTCTTTCGATGGGAAGGCCTAGCGCCCGATCCCAGATGAGCTGGGCTAACGGCCCCAGGCCTCGGCTGACACCGAAAGTCGCGGTATAATACAACGTCTCTTTGAAGCCGTAGTGGTGGAACAGCACGCCACTCGAGCTGTCAACGTTCGGATAAGGGTTCTTCGTCTTACCGTGTTCCTTGAGCACCTTCGGCGCAATCTCAGACGTGGTCCTGACCAGCTGGAAGACTGGATCTGCGGCAATGTCGGGTCTGGACGCGGCAAAGTCGATCAGAGCTGCAAATCTTGGATCTGGCCGGCGCAAAACGGCGTGACCGTAGCCTGGAATAACACGTCCAGACTTCAGAGTCGTCCTTTTGAAGCTTGTTAGCAACTATTACTTTTTATCACTTCTTGGACAGGTGGCGGTCTTACCAGAGGTACTCGGTGACGTCCTCCTCTGAGAAGTCTTGGGGTATATGCTCTTTCCTAGTTAATTGGGTCAGCTCTGCGGTGTTATACACTGGACGATAAATCTTGGATGCTCACATCTGGAGGATCCACCTCAACACTTCTTGTGCTGCCAATCCATGAAGTGGCCCTGCCAAGCCTTGCAGACCGGCAGAATATGCGAGAAACGGATCCGACAATGCGGATCCTACCAGGTGGGTGGTGTGAGCAGACACGTTGCCACCTTCGTGATCACCGTGCAGAGCCAAGTAGAGCCGCAGGAGGTCCTGGAAACCTACTTCCCTCTCGCTATTGCCACCCATTCCGAGCATGCGAGCAAAGTTCAGCGACCAGTCTGCATCAAGGTCTACTTCTTGTGGAAGTGCGCCACCTTTGCCGTACGCATTCTGGTAGATCTTTGCAGCAATGGTCGGAAGCTTGGCCAGAAGGGAAATGCAGTCATCGAAGGTAGGTTCCCAGTAATCTGCCTTGTTCAAGCCTTGTTCATATCGTTTAGCAAAGACACTGGTGTGTTGTAAAGCGCTGACCGCGATTGCAAATTGGGTCATTGGGTGCAGTTCCTTGGGTAGACTGTCTAGGGTCGACGAGACAAATTCGGGAAGCTCTGCTTTGGACGCCAACTCTCTGGAGAAATTTTTGACTTGATCAGCCGAGGGGACTTGCCCTGTCAGAAGTAGCCAAAACATGGCTTCAGGAAGCATTTCCGTGCCAGTCTTTCCTTTTGGGAGTTCTCTCTGGCAATCCTTGATTGTTCTTCCTGGAAATAACACAGATATCAGCAAATGTATTGGGGTCAAAAATGAGAGTTAACTCTAAGAATCACCCTCGGTGTCAACAAGCCAGCTCTACTTACCATGAAACTTGATACCGTCCTCGGCATCAAGAACACTACCTTCCCAAATCATGGCTTTGAGTCCTCTCATTCCCCCAAGGGTGTTTTCGACTTTGATGTCGCCGATCTTCTTGTTGCCAAGAGCCTTGACCTTCTTCAGGAGTTCGCGCTTCTCTGGAATGACGGTCGACAGAGTCTCTTTTAGCGTTGGCTCTGTCGTTGCATATGTTCGGACTGCTGAGATACATAGAGGTATCGACCTGGGAAGCTATAGCTCACGTGTGATTAGCCTCCACCCGACGACTGCCTTGGTTGAACCACAGTCAAGTTTATGATAGTCCAAGTAAAGTGGACATCTGCGATGTGGATTTATGCATAGAAGTGTTGAGACATTAGAAACGTTTGTCCCATACCTTCCGCGGGCCTGTGACCTTCCAAATGCTTGCAATGGAGGTCGCCATGGTGTTTATCGTTTGCTCAGGCCGATGCACAGCGAAGAGAGTAGTTGCTATATTGACTGGAGTATTGTAATCATATGGTATTGAATTCAATCAGACGAGAGCTGCTATGTTGGAGTTTATGATGGTAACTACACGGTTACTGTAGGCTTAAGAGCCGAGCATGTCCTTTGGTGGTGGTGCTCGAGTTGGACCTCGGCTGATCGACCAAGTACCCGACGTACCATTCTCCAACATCTCAACCGACATGGCTCGTGCATACCGAACCTCGTTGTTCGGACGGAAGGTTTCAACACGGCAAGCAAATCAATACCAAAGATCTCATTTCTTCTTCGAGTTCATGCACTTGAATGGTATCTTGTGGAGATGGTCTGCTCCCACAAAGTCACCTTTTGAAGTCTAGTTTCCAAAACGTCTGGTCTCGGCTTCAAGTAGCGGGTAGCAAGTGACAAGGCAAGGCCAGCATCAGAAAACAGACCCGGCGGCAAATCAAGCGCTGTGCACCTGGACAATGCATAAACACACAGTATTGCAGGGCCTCAGGTCGAATGGAAGACGTAGCATCGGCTTGACCAGAGCATTCTCGCTTACCGTCAGAATGTCCCAAGGGCTGCCCAAGCCTGTCCTACAAAACATCGCAACAACGGACAACTTCCAGCTCCTGCCCGAATCTCAAAAACTGGGCTCCATACGATCAATATACGACGAGCAGGTGAAGCAGGTACACGAGTGGTGGCAATCGCCACGTTACAAGGGCATCAAGCGACCGTACTCGGCACACGATGTGGTGTCGAAACGCGGCACTCTACTACAGTCCTATCCGTCAAGTGTAATGGCGAGAAAATTGTTCAATCTGCTCGACGAGCGTGTCAAGGCTGGCGAGCCAGTGCACACGATGGGAGCCATCGATCCCATCCAGATGACACAGCAAGCACCCCACCAGGAAGTGCTTTACATCTCTGGGTGGGCCTGTTCTGCGGTCCTGACAACAACCAATGAAGTCAGTCCGGATTTTGGTGATTACCCTTACAATACAGTGCCGAACCAGGTGCAACGATTATTCAAAGCACAACAATTGCACGACAGGAAGCAATTTGACGCGTTGCTAAAGTCTGGTGGCGATGAAGAGTACGTGGATTATTTGCGACCTATCATTGCAGACGGCGATACAGGTCATGGAGGCCTGAGCGCGGTCATCAAACTGGCGAAGCTATTCGCTGAGAATGGTGCAGCGGCGGTGCATTTCGAAGACCAGCTTCATGGTGGTAAGAAGTGTGGACACCTAGCAGGTAAGGTGTTGGTACCAGTAGGTGAACACATCAACCGACTGAATGCAGCTCGCTTCCAATGGGACTTAATGGGCACTGAGAATCTCGTGATTGCGCGGACCGATTCTGAATCCGGGAAACTGATCTCCAGTGCCATTGATGCGAGAGATCATGAATATATCATGGGTGTGTCGGGCCCTGACGCGAGCGCAGAACCTCTGGCAGAAACTTTACAACAGATGGAGATGAACGGGGCCACAAGTGAGGAGATTGACGGTTTCGAAGCGCAATGGGTCAAAGACCACCAGCTCGTCACTTTTGACGAAGCTGCGGAAGCACACATCAAATCTTGTCAAGGAGATTTACAGGCCTACCGCTCTCAAGTGTCGTCAGAAGGAGGTCGCAATACTCCACTGCATCGACGACGTCAACTGGCTGCCCAGGCCGCGGGAGGGTCGCCGGTAGCCTTCAACTGGGACATTCCTCGCACGCGAGAGGGGTTCTACCACTACAAGGCCGGGCTGGCCGCCGCGACCAAGCGCGCCATTGCCTTCGCCCCAAATGCAGATCTGCTCTGGCTCGAGACAGCCGAGCCGTCGGTAGCCAGGGCAGCTTCGTTCGCCAACGAAATCAACACGGCACTTCGCTCTACCGGCCGGCTGGAGCACGACGAGAAGATGAAGATGGTCTACAACCTGTCTCCCTCGTTCAACTGGAGCGCCCAGGGCTTCGACGAGTCGGACTTGCAGAACTTCATCCCAGACCTGGCCAAGCACGGCTTCGTCCTGCAGCTGATCTCGCTCGCGGGAATCCACTCGACGGCCACGGTCACCTCAGAGCTGGCTCGCAGGTACAAATCCGAAGGCATGAAGGCATACGTCGAGCTGGTCCAACGGCGAGAGAAGGAGTTGGGCGTCGACGTGCTCACGCACCAGAAATGGAGCGGCGCGCCGTACATGGACGGCATCCTCGGCGCCATCCAGGCCGGCTCGAGTGGCAGCAAAAGCATGGGCGAGGGCAACACCGAAGGGCAATTCTAAATTCTTCACGGCAGGTTTCTCGCTTCGACGCGATGACTATAGACGATATGAGAATAAGTAGATGATTCTAGTACCTGCACCGATGTGTATCGACGACACAAAGTGGCCCCAGCGATTGGCAGCACACACCAAACAGAACGAACAGGCCCCCACCACCTCCGCTTCCGCCTCCATTTCCGTCTCCACCCCCGAGCTCAGCAACTCAATCTCCACTTTCGCTTCCCGCCTGCGTTCCCCTTTCCCAAAACCCCACTCACCTACAAACGTGTTTTCCCCTTCCCCCCTCCTCACTTCAGCGTCTCCAGAGCGCGGCGCGGCCTGTTTTCCCAAATCCCCACGCATTAGGCCATTCTTCCCTCCTCCCCCTTGGGCCTGCGTGCACACGCCATCATTCCTCCCACGACGCCACCACCACCACCACCTGGTGATGTGGTAATATGATAATCTGACAAACTAACTTTTGACCCGCAATCACGCCTATCCGCGCACCCGCAGCCAATGTGATGTACTGTACCGTAGGTAGGTACAGTAGGTTGCTGGTCTGGTCACCCGCCCAATCCGCAGCCGCAAAATGGCCGATTGTCCTCGCGTCTTGCTCGATCTGGGCTAGGGCTGTAACCCGCGTGCCCGCACCTTGCCATGCATTGGGTACGGCCTCCGACGCAGGTGATCGATCGGAACGGCAAAAACATCCTGGGTAGGCTTGTGGGGGAGGAAGCTTACGGTGCCGCCGGTAGGCGAGGAAGAAGATAGATAGATAGATAGATTGAGAGGGGAACCAGAGGAGGGAAAGAGAATAGAACGTATTGGTTATGGGATTTGGTTCACATTGCAATGCCTTTATCTAGGCGGTTATGTCTGGCGCAAAATGGTCCGAGGCGTTTCCCTTCGAAAGGCCCAGATTAGGTTTTTCAGAAACAAAAGTCGTCATGTACATCATCGTGATAGCTGCGTATGGGAGAAATGATATACAGCTCAGAGAAAAGGAGAGAGAAAAGACAGATAAACCTCCTTGGAAGCTATGGTGACCATCGCAGGACAAGAATCGTTGAAGGTAAGCGTGGATTAGGGCGGAGGTATAGAGAGTCGGCATTGAAGGTGAAGGGCAAAACGTGGGACTGTTGGTCCAATCGAATCGGTCCGATGCAAGCGTGAGGAACACGTGGTTCCCCACATTCCAATGTCGCGTGGTGCAGTATTCGCTGGCCTGTGGTGGTCCCCAGTGGAATCACCACCAGGTGAAGCAAATCCGGTGGTGTGACGTCTTGTCGATTGCTCTGACTCTCTCGCTCTCTCACAAGTACAAATGGCCGCAAGGTGCCATGCTGCATCGCTACTAGATAGGCTGTATCCAAGCGCAAGGCTCGATCCAATGGGAGATGTTGCGCTAACCACGAAACGCATCGTCATAAGTTTGGCGAGCTAGTTTGGGGGTATAAGAGCGTAGGGCGTCGTCGGCTTCATTATCTTCATCATTCATCACGAGGTGGTAGAGATGACAGGGCTGGTCTCAGCACTGCTGCTCAGATGGTCTGGCGACACTGAGCTGTCGATCTCCTTGATCTCGGATGTGGCGCCACCCTTGCCACAGCCTTTGACTAGGACATGCCGCTGGTAAAGTAGTTAGTACAATTGTTGACGTGGATAACGTTCGAAGAACGAGGAAGGGATCGACAAACCTTGAGCGCATCTTTCCTAGAGAAGCTCTTATCGCAGTGGCCACAAGGAAATGGCTTGACAGCAAGGTGGATCCGCTTGTGCCGCTTCAGGTCGTGGTTGCGATTGAAGCTCTGTGGGCACTGATCGCACCTGAACGGTCTGTCGTTTTGCGGATTCGGCTGAGGGTGAGGAGGACCATACATGTGCTGCATATGGGCCGCATGCCCACTGTTGAAAGGTCCCGATTGCATCATTCCTGTGTTCAACCCACCGACAAGCGTCAACCCTCCATTTGGGTTGTTGATGTTGGACAGGACAGGTCCAGACATTTGGTATGGATGGTATCTAGAATTTGAGTGGTATGATGGCTGAGATGGGAGAGTTGGGATCGAACCCTGAGGGTTGGAGGGTGACATCCGCGGCATTCCACTCGAGCTGGTTGGGCTCGTGAGCTGCGAGGGAGTATGCTGGGTTGAATAGTGGTATTGAGCCTGCTGGGGCTGTGTAGAGGCCGTCTGTGAGCCGTAGTATGTCGGCGTAGGAGGCGGCCTGGGAAAAGGTTCTTGGTTGTGTACGGGTGAGGTCAGCGAAGGTGCACTGACAGCTGAACTGTGACTCAGGATGCCACCTAGCATTTGTGGCTGTTGGTGCTGAGAGGCCGACATTGACATCTGGGCTGAAGAGAAGGCAGGGATTTGGTAGGGTGGAGGTGGCAAGTTATCGGATGGGGAGTTGTTGCTTCGCATGATGGAGTTGAGCGACGGCGAGAAGGGCGATCTCCCAGAGGAAGCATACGAGTCGGATGCGGGTTGCTGGAGAGAGTATGGCGTGCTACCGGACTGATGCTGCCACATGTTGTTTGCGCTTGCACCGTTGGGTGCGAAGGAGAAGTGAGGTGCGGGTGTGGCTGAGTTGACAGAACCGGATGTCGGACTCAGACCATCAGCGGAACCGTTGCTGGGAGGTGTGAGCAGGTTGCCGAAACTCGTTACCGACGTGGTGGTTGGCGTCGGTTGTGATCCATTCGGATAAGTACTGTACTTGTGGAGATGGGCGAGAGGAGGTGGAGGAAGCTCGAAGTTGGGAAGATGAGAGGCGTGCGGTCTGCGCGCGGTCAGACTACCCGGGATATCCATAGAACCCAGGCCGGATTGCATCAAGCCAGGGTATGCCACAGTTGCAGCCAGGATTGCGGCTCTCGTGAGCGCTTCGTTGGTGGAGGCTGAAAGGTAGGTGAGCAGGGCCGATGTCGAAGTTGTCGAGTCGGTAAGGAGACAGTGAAGGTCAACGGTATGTGAAGGGAGAGGATGCAGACCCGAGGCAGTGGATATGCTCGAGGCTATGTACACAAGCCGAACACCTGATGACCCGGCGACCCGGCGTAGAGGGAAGCAGCAGGCAAGGCAGGATCCTGGGTCAGTGCGATCGTGCTTGTGACCAAGGCGATGTTGCGCAAATGTATGCAACCGATTCCAAAAGGCAGAGCGTGCAAGAAGAGTCGGATGAGGCTTGTGCGATCGGAGCAACGGGGGCAGCGGCAATCAAAGAGGGATCTCGAGGCTGTAGTTGGAGGAAAGTGATGTATGTCAATTCCTGAAGCACAATCGTGCAGCCGAGCCGTTACACCACGTTGCACGGGATGCGAACGAGCGCTGCTTTGTTGAAGCGTTGGCTTTGTCTGGCCAAGGGAGAAAACTTCCGAAATTGGGCAGAGAGCAAGTCCAACGGTCGTGTTTGCGATTGACAATGGTGAGACTGTGACCAGCGTGATCTGAGGGGAGACCGGATGAAGGCTGGGTAGGGAGGGTTGCAACGATTGCGACGATGGCGATTGATCAGTTGAAGCCGGAAAATAACGGCGCTGCTGTTGCTATTGCTGTGACGAGGTCAATGGCAGTGACAGGAGACGTCGGTGCAGTGGTTGTGACGAGGTCAATGGCGTGGGGACAGGTCCTGCAGTAGTAGAAATGGCTTGGGTCGTGACGTTGGCGGCTGTGGTGTTATAGTAGTGGTGGTGATGGCGAGGCCTCAAGTCACCCGGATATTGTGTGTGATGGGAGTGACGGCACAGAGGATTGTGGAGAGGAAGAAGTGGGAAGTTGGAGAAGAGCGAGAGCGGTGCGGGACGGTATAGTATGGGGATGGAATGGCAGACAAGAGGTTGCTGACCAGGCGCATCAAGGCAAAAGCAAACAGCGAAGCCGAGAAGAGCAGAGCAGAGCAGAGCAGAAGATCGAGAGGCACAGCAGGGTAGGGCGTGTAGCGTGGTATGATATGGAGTGCGTGGAGTNGGAGTGGTGTGGTGTGGTGTGGTGCGGTGCGGTGCGGTATACAGCCAGCAGCCAGGCTAGTACAGTATACGTAGGTAGATGAAGAGCACCTGAGGCATGCCGCGCCCATACCGTGCCATACCTTGCCACGCCTTGCCTCGCCTTGCGCTTGTTTGTTACTGCTGCTGCGGTACGACATGACGCGTTACCTAAGGTACTGCCATATTACCATACCATATTCACGCACAGCCCAGCCCAGCACAGCACAGCGCAGCGCATTGGCGCCCCGCCCCGTACCGCCCCGTACCGCACCGTAAGTGCTCACGTCACGCCCGCGCCCTCCCGTCTGCCGTCTGCCGTCTCCCATCTTGCCTTCCATTGCTACCCTTCTCATGGGCACTTCTTCTCTGCTCGCACTCTATAGAAGCAGCATGGCAAACGGTGGGCGATCATCAAAGGCTGGTAGGTACCCAGGTAAGTACTCCGGTTCCTGGCGTACACGATCTGCTTGGTCATCCGCGGTCGTGCAGCCCCACGCGGTCGCCCAACTAGACCGCTGTCGCATGCACAGGTCCTGATCCTACAGGGGGATCTCTGCTTGCTGGACGCGTGGGAAGGGAGGTAAGATTGGTAAAGCATATTCCCTGTTTGATCTTGCTTCACGGCGTGTCGATCGCAGGCCTTCCGGTCCGACGTAGATCGTCTGCACCCGCTGGGACAGCCTCGGGCCTCGTTTACAATGCTGCCGTGTTTTGTCGCCTTGGGTTCCTAGAACGGTATAGTTCCTGTCCGGCCCCAGAAGTAAATTTATATTCAGGCAACCAGGCATACCCGGCAGTACTTAGCAGAGTTGAGGCCAATGATTGCTACATATTCTCTTATCATAGACTCGCCTTCTTCCACCTACCAACTCGATCTGATTTGGTCTTCATTTTGACGCCGCTCATTAATTTTGGCGATCCTTAGAGTCTGTTGCCATGTCTGAGCAAGTTCGGTCCAAGGGAAGAGGCAGGGGAGGTAGGCAGCCTCTGCCTAGAGAAGCCCAAGTATCCAAGAAGATGAGGTGAGCAATATCTCGTCGCAAGAAGTGTCGCATCTGACCAGGAGTATAGCTGGTTGTTACGGCATGGTGCCGAGAAAGAGGGTTTGACGCTCAAAGAAGGCGGCTTCATGAGCGTGGGGGAAATGGTCAGTCAATTCGAGACATGAACCTTGCGTATCCTTGCCACCTCTCGAGCCTGCTCGATGCTGAAATCAATTCCAGCTCAAAGTGCAACAATTCAAATCCTTAAAAGTCACACTGTCCGAGGTGAAGGAGATCGTGGCTTCGAACGACAAGCAACGCTTCACCATGGTAGTCGATCCTGCCAAGGCCGAGAGTGTCGATGCAGCAACGTCGGACAACCCTTCGGATTTCCTGATCCGCGCAAACCAGGGCCACAGCCTCAAGATCGACTCTGAAGGGTTGCTGAAACCTGTCACGCTGGAAACTCTACCTCAGACTGCCGTGCACGGCACTTCCCATGCTGCATGGGTCGAGATTGCTGCCTCTGGTGGTTTGAAAGCGATGGGCAGGAATCACGTCCATTTCGCGTCAGGCCTGCCCGCAGGCTTTCGTTCAGTAGCTGAAGAAGGAGAATCGAGCGTGGCACTGCCTGTGATTTCTGGCATGCGGTCATCGTCTACAGTGCTTGCTTTTCTTGATACGTCTAAGGCGATCGAGTGCGGTCTTAAGCTTTGGCTCAGTGATAACGGCGTCATCCTCACCGAAGGCAACGCTGATGGTCTTGTGCCTCTGGAGCTGTTCAAGTGGGTAGAGGATCGCACCGGCGAAGGCTTACTCCTTAAAGACGGCAAGCTTACCAAAGACGCACCTCCTCACTGGGCCAAGAAGACAAAGGCAGGCTGAGATGATCCTAGCGACGTCTGCCGTGTTTCGGTGGCATAGACTGTAACGAGACAAGCGAATGTGGCCAGACGAGTTGGTAGTAATTACCTTATGACCCGTCACATACCAACTGTAGAACGTTGGACCCCACTGCATCACTTCGAAGCTGAGCTTTCAACATAGACTGCGATACATATCACTTGGGACGACTCTGCTGATGGCCATGGCATCAATTCACGACTCAAGTTATGCCAGACTGTCTACTTGCTAACAGGCAAAGACTTGAACTCCTTTGTAATACCGGTAATGGCATCTTCAACAGGTAATCTCTCCATGCTCGAAGCACCGAAGAAACCATGCACTCCTGTGCACTTCTCAAGAATGTACTTGGCGTCCTGAGGCTTCGCGATTGGTCCACCGTGGCACAGCACTATGATGTCGGACTTGACAGCAACAGCGGCGTCACGGATATCCTGCACATCCCTCACGCAGTCGTCCAGAGAGCGGCCGGTCTGGGCCCCGATGGTGCCGCTAGTGGTCAGCCCCATATGGGCGACGACCACATCGGCACCGGCACTGGCCATGTCGGCGGCCTGGCGCGGGTCGAAGACGTAAGGCGTGGTGAGCAGGCCCAAGGCGCTGGCCTGGCGGATCATGTCGACCTCGAGGGCGAAGCCCATGCCCGTCTCCTCGAGGTTGGCACGGAAGTTGCCGTCGATCAGGCCGACGGTGGGGAAGTTCTGCACACCTGCGAAGCCCATCTGCTTGAGCTCGGCGACGAAGCGGTCCATCGAGCGGAACGGGTCAGTGCCGCATACGCCTGCTATCACCGGCGTTCGCGACACGATGGGCAGCACTTCCTTCGCCATGTCCACCACCACGTCGTTCGCATTGCTGTACGGCATCAGCCCCGCCAGTGACCCTCGCCCCGCCATCCTGAACCGTCCGCTGTTGTAGATGATAATGAGATCCCCACCTCCTGCCTCGATAAACTTGGCAGACAGCCCAATGCCTGTATTGCGTCAGCACTGTCTTCAGATCGTTTGGGTATCGTCTCGCTGTAGTTGTTGCTTTGTCGTACCTGCGCCAGCGCCGACAATGGGCTTTCCAGCTTCGATCTGCTTGCGAAACCCAGTAATGATCTCTGCCCGGTCGGTTGGAGGTGCCATGTTCGTTGTGATTGTAGAAGTTTCCCTGATGTGATACGTAAATATCAAATCTTAACAATCTAGAGTAGTTGCTGAAGTCTTGTAAGGCGTAGAGGTCAGCGATACAAATACAATATTACTTTAGCATGTACAATGAGTAATGACTGAGACCTTGAGACCTAACATTTTACGGTGTTTGATGGGGTTGATGGTGTAGACACAGATGGGTTTTTATGCCGTCGCCGAGTGGTCCGATGCAAACGCCGATCGATGTCAAGTCACTTTTACGTGTAACCAAGCCACCAGTCGCCCACAAAGACCCACTTGTTACCCACACGCGCTTCATGTGCAAGTGGAGATGCCGTACCTTTGACGTAAGGTGGACCTCGAGTGGATGTCTGGATGGGTAGCAAACATGGGTGCTCTGTCTTAATCACATCAAAG
Source organism: Leptoxyphium fumago (assembly GCA_001660795.1). NCBI lineage: Eukaryota > Fungi > Ascomycota > Dothideomycetes > Capnodiales > Capnodiaceae > Leptoxyphium > Leptoxyphium fumago. The sequence continues at coordinate 195,763 of LSHF01000008.1, forward strand.
AGCAACAGCAATCATTGAAGTGAAGCTCGATTGTTACAGCCTAACTTCAAAACACACGATGCCGCACATAGCCATACTAGGGACCTGCGATACCAAGTTGGATGAATTTCTCTTCCTTCGAAGCAGAATCCTGGAAGCTTCAGAGAACAAGTGCAAAGTGACACTGGTCGATACCGGAAGACGGCCAGTCGACCATGCAGACATTACCATCAGACAGGACACATTGGCTACGGAATATGCACCGCCAGGGCTTGGAAACATCGACGTCACATCACTACCAAGAGGCGAGCTCATCAAACACATGACTGCTTGCGCCTCGAACTGGCTTCGTAAAGCTCTTCAAGATTCGTCGGATCCTATCCATAGTGTAATCACTGCCGCTGGTACAGGAGGCACCTCCCTCGTAGCTGGAGTGATGCGCGAAGTCTTACCTATTGGCTTTCCGAAACTCATCGTTTCGACTGCTGCTTCCGGTGACACCGGGCCCATTGTTGGCGAGGTCGATATCACAATGATGTATTCGGTCGTTGACATTGCTGGGGCGAATAGCCTCCTCAAGACAATTCTTTCTAACGCAGCCGGTGCTATCATAGGCATGGCGAGTGCCTTCGAAATGTCGCTTGGAGATGTGCCAGCCGGCAAGCGACAAAAGAATGAGAACGAAACCAAGAAGCGAGTCGCCCTTACCATGTTCGGTGTAACTACCCCATGCGTGGATACCATCCGAGGGTACTTGGAGTCGGAATATCCAATCGAATGCTTTGTATTTCACTGCACCGGGCATGGTGGTCTTGCAATGGAGAGGCTTGTCGATGAGGGAATGATCGATGCCGTGTTAGACGTCACAACAACTGAAATCTGTGACAATTTGGTGGGTGGTGTGATGAGTGCGGGTCCAGAACGCTTGGAGGCACCATTAAGAGCTGGAATTCCTTACATAGTTTCCACTGGGGCCACGGACATGGTTAACTTCGGACCCAGAGCGACTGTTCCAGAGAAGTTCGAAGGGAGAAAATTGTATGAGCACAACCCTACCGTCACTTTGATGAGGACGAGCGAGGCTGAGGCCAAAGCAGTGGGGGAATTCATCAGCAAAAAGATCACAACAGTTGCAAAAGATAGAAGCAATGTTGAGGTTGTGTTGCCAGTGGGTGGGATTAGCATGATCGCGACACCAGGGGGTCCATTCGAGGACAGGACAGCAGATCAGGCGATGTTTGATGCCCTCCAGAATGGGTTGCGCGGCTCTGGAGTGCCGGTGATCGAAGACAATCGTGCTATAAACGATGAAGGGTTCGCAGTCGACATTGCAAAGCGATTGGCAAGGAAGATGAATCTGCTAGTCAAGTAGACATCAGCAAATCAGACATGAAAGTGGATTGAAAGACACGATTATGAACGGAGAGTCACTTCTTGTCTATATTGTGAATAAAACATTTAGAATTCCATTGGTATAATGAGGCTCACAGACTGACAGTATGATCTGGACGGCTCTGTCGCAGTCAAACCAACACCATGATAACCAGGTCGATATGCGTTGCAGACATATAGTGTTGAGGCAGCGTCATCAAGAAGGAGAGTAACAATGTGTTAAAGACTGGGCTGGCAGTATCAGACGAGACGAAAGAAGCAAGAGACAAGCGTCGACCAGAGCGTTATCCTTATCCACATAAGCGGACGGTGGTGGCCCAAGCGTCATACCCTTCCCAAGCCAAGGCAACTGAGAGACGTTTCAGATCTGCCTCTTGCTGCTTCGGTATAGAAGGTCTGCGCCAAGATTCAGGTTGGAGCATCATCGAGGGGCCTGGATTTTGTCTTGTTTCTGCTTTTGTGTCTATATCCTGTACCCCTGCAATGTCATGAAGTTGCATTCTGATTGAGACCGCCCTCCTGGAGCCTCCATACCAACCTTTGCCCACCCCTCCTCTGAGCTGGCGAGATGAGCTCCTGTACGTCGAAACTCAGCAACCGGGAATGGCATTCTGTTGACATCTTTGCGGCCCACAGTAAAGCAGTTCATTCGCAATGTGCGTGCTTCCAAGACGATCGCCGACGAGCGAGCCGTCGTTCAGAAGGAGAGCGCTGCCATTCGCGCCAGTTTCAGAGAAGAGAGCCATAACTCGGACCTACGGTATGTCTTTGGCATCGCTCGGTTGATTCGGCAGATTTGTGGATGTCGGGAGGCTGACGACCTGCAGACGCAACAATGTTGCCAAACTACTATACCTGTTCACCCTCGGCGAGCGAACTCATTTCGGACAGATAGAATGCCTCAAGCTGCTTGCCTCGCCGCGATTCGCCGACAAAAGACTGGGGTATTTGGGAACAATGCTGCTGTTGGATGAGAATCAGGAAGTTCTCACATTGGTAACGAACTCGTTGAAGAAGTGCGTTGAGCAAAGACTACCTTGGAGAAAGAACATGAGGGCGGTGAACTAACTAGAATCCAGCGATCTCAACCACAACAACCAATATATCGTCGGTCTAGCGCTCTGCACGCTCGGTAACATCGCCTCTGTAGAGATGTCTCGGGATCTCTTCCCGGAGGTCGAAACGATTCTGACTTCCAGCAATCCCTACATTCGTCGCAAGGCGGCTTTATGCGCCATGCGAATCTGCCGCAAAGTACCTGACCTTCAAGCCAACTTTGTCGACAAGGCCAAACTATTACTTAACGATCGTAATCATGGCGTGCTGCTGAGTGGGTTGACATTGATTGTCAGCTTATGCGAGTTTGAAGAGGAGGAAGGCGAGGGTGAGGACGGCAGCGTGATTGAGATGTTCAGACCATTGGTGCCGAGCCTGGTCAAAGTCTTGAGAGGCTTAAGCCAGTCTGGATACGCTCCCGAGCATGATGTGACTGGAATTACAGACCCTTTCCTTCAGGTCAAGATACTGAGGCTCCTACGAGTGCTTGGGAGAGGCGATGCGCATGTGAGCGAACAAATTAACGACATCCTTGCCCAAGTTGCTACCAACACCGACAGCAGCAAGAATGTGGGAAATGCGATTCTCTATGAAGCTGTTCTCACCATCCTCGACATTGAGGCAGATTCAGGCCTACGAGTGCTTGGAGTCAACATTTTGGGCAAGTTCTTGACCAACAAAGACAACAACATCCGATATGTCGCTCTCAACACCCTCCTCAAGGTTGTAGCCATTGAACCGCAAGCTGTACAAAGGCATCGTAACACCATTCTCGACTGTCTTCGGGACCCTGATATCTCCATCAGGAGAAGAGCTCTGGACCTGAGCTTTACTCTGATAAATGAAAGCAATGTCAAAGTCCTCATCCGAGAACTCCTTGCATTTTTGGCTGTTGCAGACAATGAGTTCAAGCCTGCTATGACAACACAGATAGGAATTGCAGCCGACAGGTTTGCACCTACTAAGAGATGGCATGTAGACACGATGCTCAGGGTTCTGAAGCTTGCGGGTAACTACGTGCGGGAACAAATCCTATCATCTTTCGTGCGTCTGATCGCTACCACCTCAGACTTGCAGACATACTGTGCACAGAAGCTGTATGCTGCTCTCCGTGACGACATAAGCCAGGAGGGATTGAATCTAGCTGGTGCCTGGGTGATTGGCGAGTATGGTGACCAATTGCTTCGAGGTGGATCTTTCGAACAGGACGACGTAGTAAGAGAGGTCAAGGAGAACGAAATTGTGGATCTCTTCATTGGCATTTTGAACTCCAGCTACGCAGGACAGATGGTCACCGAGTACATCGTCACATCAGCCATGAAACTGACCACACGACTTCAGGACGCAGCGCAAATAGACCGCCTGCGGAGGATGCTGTTACAGCGACAGACTGACCTGGACGTCGAAGTGCAACAGCGGGCGGTAGAGTACGGCAATTTGTTTGGATACGACCAGATCAGGCGAGGCGTGCTGGAACGTATGCCTCCACCTACCATTCGGGAGGAGAACCGCGTCTTGGGCGAAAAGGCGGCTAGCAAGAGGCAGAGTAGAGTTCCAGCGAAGAAGAAGCCTAGCCAGATTACAGAGCAGGACATGCTACTGGACCTCATGGGTGGCGACTCGGATCTGCCAAGTGCAGAGACTAATTTGCCAGTCAATGGAAGCTCAAACAACACCGACCTCCTTGCCGACATTCTGGGCGGTGATGGCGTCTCCCAATCCGCTTCAAACACAGCTAGTCCTGTGGCCAATGGCCAGCCCAGACAACAGAACAACAACATGGCTTCGATCATGGACCTTTTCGACAGCAGCCCATCAAATGGCACCCCACAAGCACAACAGCAGCAACCGGCCGTACCTACATCGACTGCTTCGATCGATATCCTAGGCGCTTCGTCACCACCCCAGCAACCAGCGGCGCCGCAAGCGCACGCGGTCTACAACAAAAACGATATCAATCTCACATTCTCAGTCAACCGCAACCCACAGGCCATACAGGTTCTCGCTCGCTTCAAAAACACTTCCAGCGTCTCGACCATCGACAAGCTCAACCTCCAAGCGGCAGTACCCAAGACGCAGAAGTTGCAGCTTCAAGCTATTAGCAGCAGCACGCTGCAACCGAGCCAAGAAGCCACCCAAGCAATGAGAATTGGTAGCGTCACAGGGGTAAGATTTTTAGTTCATACAAACCCCAAAGAGGAGATATGCTGACAGATTGTTTCTTTCAACACAGGCTCCACCTCCCAGACTCAGATTGAGACTGAAGGTCACATATGCAAAGGATGGCGACCAAGCTGTAACCGAGCAAGTGGACTGGTCTGAGCCTACTTGAGACCAAGTGTATTGTGTATGGGCATCGTAGCCTTGAGATAGTCCTTGGGGTTCACCGCGGTACCAAAATATCGACACATCTCTTGGTTTCTTCGTAGATGTCTCTCATTGACGAGGTCTATGTTATGACATGACCGCGTGTAGTCGTTGCGGCCTAACTTTCACCGTCATCTAAAAGTCGTCCACATCTACCTCTGGGGAAACACCAAGCTGCACGGTCCTGTACGAATGGACACACAGCTCAATCATTAATATCTTGCCCAAAATATAGAAGAGGCAAGACGAACCCAGCCGGAGCGGCCGTTGAACGATATGACACTACAAAACAATCAAAAGCGCCCGCTATAGACGTGTACAGCAAGCAAGGCCGCTTCTATCGTAGTGATCCCCTTCCGTATCTCAATCAGCCCTGGATGCGTCGATTGTTGGGTGGATAAATGGCATCGAGCTGGGTATACGATCATGATACCGCTAAAGATTCGCCATAAGTAATTAGGCACCTCCATAGACATGTTCTGGGTTCGCCCTAGTCTGCCAGAGTCCGCTGGAGTCCGTCTGAGTCGTTTGGAGTAATGTGGTAGAAGTTGATATGGAATGGATTGGCCTGAAGTGGACTGGAATAAAGCACAGGCATACCATTTCTATCTCCATTTCCTGAAATTTCAGTTGAATAGGTATTCAAATCTACTGTCTGCGACCCTACCTCAACACACCTGACCGTTCTTGGGCTTTACTTTACGCAGAGGCACTGGGCTATTGGTCGTGTATAACGAAATTTAGATGGTGGTTCGGCTGTGCATGCGATGTGTCGGGCCGTGAATCAGATTTCAAGCCATACATTGTACTCTCGCTGGAGCTTGAAGATGCAGACTGCTTCGCAGCTGTGTATTGTAATACTCCTCCATAGAGTATACGTACGACACTCTGCCACTTGGAGGCGCAGAGTCATGGATATGCAGCTTTCAGACGGGAGAAGGGTACGTAAATAGGTATGAACGTCAACGGGGAATTTGTGTAAAGTTATGCATTACATACAGCTTTATAGCTTATTTCTTCTCCTTGGGTGCGATCATGAGTTCTGGGCGAACGAACTTGTCGAAGTCCTCCTCGCTCAGGGCCTCGAGCTCCATAGCGGACTGCTTGAGGGTGAGGCCCTTCTTGTGGGCGTTCTTGGCGACCTTGCTAGCCATGTCGTAGCCGATGATGGGGTTGAGGCAGGTGACAAGCATGAGACTCTCCTTAAGGAGGGCTGCGATACGGGTCTCATCGGCCTCCATGCCATCGACGAGATTCTTGCGGAAGGAGTCCATGCCGTCCGACAGCAGGCGAGAGCTGTGAAGCAAGTTGCGGATCATCACGGGCTTGAAGACGTTCAGCTCGAAGTTGCCCTGCGAACCTGCCACCGTGACTGCGGTCTGGTTGCCAAAGATCTGGCAGCAAAGCATTGTCATGCTCTCACACTGGGTCGGGTTAACCTTTCCAGGCATGATCGATGACCCAGGCTCGTTCTCTGGGAGCTTCAGCTCTGCCAGTCCACAGCGTGGGCCCGAGCCGAGAAAGCGGATGTCTTGGGCGATCTTGTAAAGTGAAGTTGCCAGCGTGTTGAGCTGTCCGTGCGCCTCCACAATCGCATCGTGTGCGGCCAGAGCCTCAAACTTGTTCGGTGCGGTCTGGAACTCGTGTCCAGTCAGCTTGGTGACCTCCTCAGCAATCTGCTCGGCGAATCCCTTGAAGGTGTTAAGGCCAGTTCCGACGGCAGTACCACCTTGGGCGAGTAATCGCAGGCGTGGGAGAGACGACTCCACGCGGCTGAGGCCGTACTCCAGTTGAGTCACGTATCCAGAGAACTCCTGGCCCAGGGTCAAGGGGGTGGCGTCTTGCAAGTGTGTACGGCCGATCTTGATGATCTTTTCGAATTGCTCGCTCTTCTTCCTCAGGGCCTCAGTGAGATTCTTCAGGCTAGGGATCAGGACCTCCTCGAACTCGAGGACCGCAGCGATGTGCATGACGGTGGGGAAGGTGTCGTTGGAGCTGGCAGACATGTTGACATGGTCGTTCGGGTGGACGGGCTTCTTGGTGCCCATTGTACCTCCGAGGATCTCGATCGCGCGGTTGCTGATGACCTCATTGGCGTTCATGTTGGACTGAGTGCCAGAGCCGGTCTGCCAGACGACGAGAGGGAAATGGTCAATCAACTTGAGAGATGCGACCTCAGCTGAAGCCTGCTGAATGGCCTCGCCGACCTTGGGGTCTGTTGCACAATTCAGTCTCAATCAGCAAGGTTGCACCTCAAACGCAATATCGATATATGTATGATGTGGACGAGACCTACCCAAACCGAACTTCATATTGACGGTAGCAGCAGCGCCCTTGAGCACACCGAAGGCCTTCACGATCGGTGGGGGCATGCGGTCCTGGGGCTGGTTGATCTTGAAGTTCTCCAACGAGCGCTCGGTCTGAGCACCCCAGTACTTGTCGGCCGGCACCTGGATCTCGCCGAAGGCATCGCTTTCCGTTCGTGTGGAGGTCATGGTTCTTGAGGTGTATGAGAAAGACCTGGCTGAAGCTGGAGACGGGCTGCGTTGCGCGAGAGTAGTGGTGTAGCTGTGGGAGAGAGGGCGCTGGGCCGAGGTGTTAAGTAGGGTCGGCGATTGGGAGTTTGTGGCTCCAGTGATGTAGCTTCGAGAACTACTGCAGGCGGGGACAGAAGCTCTGGTGACCGCGCGGCGAGCTGCTACGCCTGCGGTCACCTCCAACCTCAAGCCGGTGGAGCATCTTGGAGACAATACTCGCAACATGATGATGCAGAGAATATAACAGGATGTAGCGGATTGGGTGAGGGAGCTGGTGAGGGGCTGATGGGCAAGCTGACTGCAGCCTCAGACACAGGACGAAGCGGGACACGTCCTCTTTGGGAGTCTTGGGAGTCGACACAGAGTCTGGGCAAGTGATGGATGCAGATGATACAAAACAATTGTGAGAGTAGGAGATGGATATCCTCTGCCCTCTCGCGTCCCTATCGCTCCCGTAGCAAAATCATTTGCCATTGGCGATTCCTCCGAGGGCCGGCGCTAATGCTTGATAGCTCTTGGCCGGCTTTTGCCGAGACCTTTCGAATCGCAGATCCCCTTGGCTGGCACATTGAAGAAGCATTATTATGCTTTGGTAATGGGGATCGTTTTGTCGTCCAAAGAACGCACGGATTTAGGCAGAAGAAATCATTGCCTACATTACGTATAGACAGCTATACTAGGGTATCATCTCCAAAGTCATTGCACGTGTCCACAGTCTATGCTGCAGCCTTCTCCTGAGCGGATCCGTTATTTACTGCAGCACCATTCTTTCTAGAGTGGTCGTCAATAAACACCTTCTTGAACCTGAAGTGCAGGAGGTCGTTTGTGGTCTCCATAGTGCCCTTCAGGTTATGAGCGATAATCTTGCTTGTTGGCTGTTGGAACAACAGATCGATCTCTTCTAGCGACAGGTTCTTCGTCTCTGGCATAAATATTACCTGGTAAAACCAGCCGAGGACGGCGATGCCGCCGTAAAAGCCCAGCGCGAGACCAGTAGGGGTGAATGCATTCTGCATATCGGAGAAGTTGTAGGTCACAACGAACGATGACAGGAAGAGCAGAGCAGCGCTCGTAGTCATGCCGTAGGATCGCAGATATGTTGGGTATACCTCGGACGGGATGACTGGACGAAGGTTAGCCTCGAGACATGATCGATGCATAAAGGGAAAGCCAACTTACCCCATGTCAAACAGGCGTATGATCCGAAGAACATTTCATATATGACCAGACCGGTCAAATACACACCCAGCTTGGCCCCAAACCCTGTGAGGTGGTAGCTCACACCAACCAAAACCAGGCCGACGAAGAAGCAAGGCAACATAGCGTTGGCCCAGAACCTGCGACCACACCTTTCCATCAAGAAAATTGCTGGGATGGTGCCGATGAGGAGAGAACCGCCACCAACCAAGCTCATGTAGTTGGCCTGGTACGCATCGAAACCGACCTGCTCCATGAGAACTGACAGGTAATACATGATAGCATTGATTCCAGTGAATTGCCCAAGGAAGATCTAAGGAACAATACAGTCAGTACCGGTGAGGCGATAAGAGAGCGGGATGTACTTACCATTATGTTGGCATAGACGATGGCGCGACGGCAGCGCGGCTTGGTGATAAAGTCCATCCAGGGGAAGCGACGTGTACGGCCCTGAGCAACCTCGGCCTCTTCCTCGTCGGTGGCAACCTTCATGACGAAGAACTCTTCACGGGCATCGAGGTCACGAGTCCCACGGATGCGCTTGTAGATCTTGTAAGCCTCGAGGGTTTTACCCTTGTGAAGAAGGTAACGAGGGGATTCCGGCATGAACAGCATACCGACCAGCATGATAGTCGAGAAGACCAAGCTGCTGCCGAGGATATAGCGCCAGTTGCCGGGATTGACCTTGATGAATATGGCAGCCACCGCATAACCGAGGACTTCTCCAAGTGCGATGTTGAACTGGTAGAGCGAGACCAGGTTTCCTCGTAGTCTGCGTTCAACCGTCTCGGCCACGTACACTGGTACGGTGCCACCCTCGAGGCCAACACCCATACCAAGGATCACACGGGCAGCAACGATCATGCCGTAGTTGATGGCACCGGCTTCGAGAGCGGCGCCAATGGTGTAAAGGATGCAGGAGATGAGAATAGACCAGCGTCTGCCGAAATACTCATTGCAGGGAGAGATCAAGAAGGCACCAGCAACGGCACCAAGCGGCATGCCAGAATTGACGAGCGAGTTCTGCTGGCTGGTGAGGCCGAGGTCTTTGGGCAAGAAAAGATTTGCTCCCGAGATGAGTGACTGGTCGAGACCAGAGAGCAAACCACCCATTGAAGCAAAGATGACAAGAATGATGGTGAATGTTTTTGGGTTCTTGAACTCAATGTCGAACATGCCCTTTTTCTGGGGCCCAGCAGCCTCAAGCTGGCTCTCCAGGTCGGCTATCAAAGCTTCTGCCTCCCAGCCACCAACGCGAGCAACGTCGATGGCCTCTTGCATAGAGATATGAGGAACGCTTCCTGAACGGATGGCCTCTTTGATGTCTGCAGCTGACATATTGCGACGCTCGTCGAAGGTGGACTCATGGTACTGAGCACTCGTCTCGGCGGCAGCCGCCTTTGTGTCCTTCTCAGACATGATGACGGTCGACGATGAGCAACGCTGGAGGCGAGATTTTGGTTGAAGAAAGACAATGCCACAGGAGGCTCAGCCAAAGTGATGATCACTTCGAATGGCAGATACGAAGGAGGGTGAGGACAAAAACGAGAGGTATGGGAGGTTGACACAGAAAGAGCACGGCAGACATGTGAGGACAACGCTGCTTTTGTAGGTTTTCCGACATGACGGACACCTGCCACCCCAAGGCAATACCGTCAGCTGGGCAATACATACTATGGAGAGCCCCCCATTTCCCCATAGCACTCCACCGTCGATGGGGAAGTCTGGAGAGGAAATCGAGGGGTGGTTAACCCACGCAACAGGATGTCACGGACTCCACGGATCAGCGTTGCAGCGTACCCAAGCGGGAAGCGAGTCAGAAGTAGAAGACAATCAGTTGGGCTGGCGCCAATCAAGCCCCTCGGACCGACTAGTGGCCGCCGCCTTGGGCTAGTTGTGGAGCTTGTCGCTGCTTTGGCCTGGCCGTAGTCTTGCTCTAGCGGTGCTTCGGCTGTGCGCCAGAAGGCTTCGGTGCAGCTTCGATTGGAGAGGTGTGTGTTCGTCTCGTCTCTGATCATGCCGATGCACGTCCCGTCCTTCCTTGACCATGTGCTTCGCTTCGCTCTATCTGCGCGATTACATGGGCCCAAGACTCCGAGGTTTGATCTGGCCCGGTGTCGTGCTTACAGGTTCCTGTACGTCGCTTCATTTTGTCGAGCTGGCTGTAACAGACGGTCTGCCACGTCTCTACAGTCTGGCTCGCGCGCACTGTATTGGAGACTGTATTCTGTACCGCCTTCGACCATGGATGCCGCCCATCCTGAACCGAAGAGCCGCACCATCAATCCCACCATTTTCTCTCCCGGCAATTAGCCGCCATCTTGGCGTCTGTTCTGGCGCAGCCAAAGGAGAGCCTCAACCCACTCTGGTAAGGCGATAAGGTTAGCACGGTATGAGATTGGCTTCTATTGATGACACCATTCCGTCAAAGGCGTTCTTAGGCCCTATCCAAGCATCACTTGTCACCACCCACCCTCTTCACGCCCTGTGAGCCGCTACAGACTACCCGAGACAGGCATTCGCGTGTGGCCTAGCATGGTAGGAGTCGAGAAGTAGTCGCACAGCCCTCCATTCGTCTCATACGGTGACGTTGACCACATGACTGTAGTTTGATGGTCACTAGCGAGGGCTAGCTATGCACTGGATGCATAGCGTAGGGATGTTAAACAAATGGAATTGAAGGTGGCCCGACCGGTAGATGAAGTTCCCAGGTGGGGATTGTTGGGACTCCAATACCCACAGCCCGCAAACACCCCAGGCGGGGGAAGACCCGCTCTCTCCAGTCGTCTCCAGCTCTCTCCAGCTTTGCTAGTCAAGTCTTCCTGCCTACTGTAATTACTACTAATCCACGACCCGCTTTGGAGATAACGTGGAGTCTCCCTTTTGTCTCACGTAGACGTCTGTACATGAACACCAGATCTGTGCTTATCCAGTGGCCATTTGGAGTCGATTCTGCGAAAGCCTTGATGGACACCATACGAAAGGTCTCATGCAGGATGATAATACTTCAACTGCCCTCTTTGCATGGCCGCGTGCCGTGTATTGTGCGTGAAACGGTAGGTTGGGGGATGCGAGCGCAGATGTGTGGCGTTGCCTAGTTACGCTAAATGGCTCACCGATGGTGAATCGACAGGGATAGCAAGTTGCTCCTTCATATCACAACGTTACGGCATCGATGAGCAGGCTAGTAGCCGTAGTAGTTCCGGCCGGATGTGCTACGTTAGGAATGGGCAAGGAGACTGTCGCATTTGCGCAGGAAACCAGGGGGGGGGGGGGGGGACCATCCCCCTCGTGACTCAAGAACTACTGCGAATGCGGCAACCCTTGAAGATATGATAGCCACGTACCGCAAGAACCTTGCATGATGAGGCGAAAGATCGTCCGCGGAATTGCCCAATATGCCCCACGTAGGTACGTATTACGTGCACGGATTGATATCCAGATGTTGGAGAGCGATGATACCACCGCAGGCCCTTTTCCAAACCGGGCAAAGAGCCTCCATAAACGAGGTCTCACGTGGACGAGATGCGGCTCCAGTCGTTACTGTGTGGGTTCGTCTCGTGAGGCGTCGTCAGCATGGTGAAAACAACATACAGTGACAGGGCGGTTCGTACTGAGAATATTGTACTGTACAACAATGGGGCCTGCGTGGCTGGTTGCTTTCCAGTACAGCGGCTACAGCACCGTTTAGTGCTTAGGGCTCTGCAGTCCGTCGAACCTCGCATGCTAGGTAATACGGCTCAACTTGGCCGACTTTAGACTTCCACTGCGCGACAGTCAGGAGGTAGCAACATCCCATCTTAGGATTTGGTGCTTGGCTACGTTTCACCTGCTTTCTAGGCAAAATCCTGGCCAGAACCTCACAGGTGTGGAGCAGATTACAAACAAATACTAGTTGACCGTCGTGGGTGAGACGCACTGCGATAACGTGTGGGCACACATGGTGGATTTGCCATGTCACAGTGGTATTGTTGGTATGCGTCGCGGCTTATCATGGATCAAGATTACAACAAGACATTTGATTAATGGAGATGGTCGGCCAGCATGAAGCCGCAGATACTGTAGTGCTTGACTAGTGCCTGTTCAAGGGCCACGTTATATCCAGTTTTTTGTGGTGGCTCTATTCCAGCAATTGTAGGGCCCGCTGCCGTGCTTGCTGATCCAATTGGAAATTGGGAAGGGTCGAAAGGCGTCCTCATGTTGTTAAAGTATGTGTCTTCAAACGACCTCCTCTGCATACTTCCTCATCAGCTCACCTACCGGGTCAGGATGCTGACCACCACCTTCTGCTTTCAGATGAGCCCAGGCTCCTGCAAAATGAACAACAAACATTCCCTTCTCCCATGGCTTTTCTTCACGCTCATCATAGCAGGGGATCTCCTTGGGAAAGGCGTTGAGCTTCGTTTGTAGCACCGACACGGACTTGTCTTTCATGCCCATTGTGTTTTGCGCAATCATGTCCTGGACTGCACATCAGAAAGCTGTCATCAAGTTACTAGTTGGGGCTTCGACCTACTCTCAAACAATCCTGCTCGCTGGGTGGCCACCCGTTCTCGTCTTTCCCACCCCCACAGTCCCGAACATGTTTGTAGAGGTCAAGAACCCAAGGCGTTACCCTGAAGATCATCGAACCGGCATTCAATGGAAAGCTAGCTCTTTCTGTCAGCGTTGATGATATGCATTGAGAAGATGTGGTAGTTAGGCCTACCAATCAGGCGTCACGATGACATCCACTTGCTCGGGATTGGAATGGCTTTGAAGGGCTTCCTTGATGACATCTTCAACCCTGACCGTTGTGTTGGTGATGAGGATGTCATAGTCAAGCCACCAAAGCCATTCATATGAGTTCTCGCCTCGCATGTTCGCTCTGATGGCATTTTCGATATTCGTGAGCTTATCCCAGACCTTCGACTGAGTTGGGTTCTGATCAAAGTCCCATATCATCTCATAGCCGTGCTTCTTCGCATATTCTAGTGGCTCGGTCAGTAAAATTGAGCGGCTAGACGCCCTGAAGACAACGCCTCCAACAGACTACAGCTGTCATGTGTCCATTGCTAGCCCTGTATACTGGAACTCTTGTTGAGATTGACTACTACGTAACGGAGGTGACAGACGAGGGACATACTGTGCTTGTTTGGAATGGCGATATTATCATAGGACGTGTCGAATGTCGTCATGGAGATCATGGCGATTTTTGGACCGACTGCCATGACTGGTTGTTCCTGCATAGATGGTATACCGCCATCATGAGCAGCAGGTAACTGCGTTTGGGAAGCTCTGTTTAGACCTGCATCTGGCGAGCCGGTAGTGCTGGAAGCATACTGAGGAGGGCATGCAGCCCGATCCTGACGGTAGATCACCACAGCTAGTAGAAAGGTGATCAGGAGAAGTAGTAGCCTAGTACTGTCGAGAGAGCGGCGGATCATGTTTGATCAAGATGTAGAATGGTAAGCTGCCATGGAAGTGATTGAGGCAAGGTGCCTCACGGCTGAATAACAGCTGTTGAGGCAACCCCAGTCATAGTCTTTTCTTGGGTGACGTTTCACTCGCTGTTCAGTCCAGGATGCGATGATCAAAGAGACTGGATGTGATATCTGGATGCGGGTGGTGTGCGGGGGAAGCTGAAGTGGGAGTGGCTGGCGCAGAGCACGATAATGTGGTTACAGGACAAACAGGGGAGCCGATCAAAAATTAGTGCGTGGCGGATACTTTGTGGATGCAGCTTCAGTGAGGAAATGACTATTTGGGAAGATTCTGTAGATGTACAATGCAAGCTTGCCGAAACACGGCATCAGCACGGCGCCTTGATAAAGTGGTACAATAAAGTTGACCCTGAGTGTGGAGGTATCGCACCTATGCATGGTATTCTTGATCATTAGCCCAGACTTTGCCTCTTCTATAACTGAAAGATCTTTCTGTCTACATGCCCACAGCTATATTGAACTTATAGCATATTTAGAAAAGGGTTAAATATGGCATAAAGCGTTGAAATGGCTGCAGTTGCAACGATCGGCGAATTAATAGCGAGCCATCACTCAATGGCCACTGCACGGCTATATGAATGCCCGCCCTCTGGGTCTGGGGTAGCCACGTTCACGGGAGAGATTATATGATGTCCAATGGTAAGCAAGATGAGCAATGCAAAACACGCCAGAAGCTTAGAAGTTTCAATCTCGTGCCCTCCAGATATGGTAGGATATGATCAACTTGTGAACCCAGCTGATTTTTAGTCGTGGGACCTGAACCTTGAGTTTCATCAGGATTGTTCACATTGTTGCGCACTAGACCAACGAATGACAGTATCCAAAGACTGCAACAGCATAAAGTATGGGCCTAAAAAAGCTTTGTTCAGGCTCTGGCTTCAGGCGTTGCTGGTTCTCTTGACGAATGTAGCCAGCATTGGGTCTCTGGTCATGTGCTGAGCGTAGCTGTCCGGCTTTCAATGACGCTGACTGCCTCAGGAACGGTAAGACGACAGTCCACACATAGTAGCTCAAGTTCGCTTATAGTCCAGGCCAAGCGAAGCAGATCGAGTGTCGAACTGTTCAGAATTGAAGCAAACGATTCTGCTTCAGCTTAAGTTGGGATTGGTAGGAGTGCGAGAGATAGTGGTTGGCGTACTCAGGTCGACTTTGAATTCTCAGCTGCCGATTTGGAGAGCAGTTTGTCAATCTTCCCTTGCAGATCGTCTCTCTGCTTGACAAGCTTGCTTCTCGTCACCTCCATCTGCTCTATTCGCTCTACCGGCGTCGCCTCAGCAATCTTCCGTTGCTCCTGTGTGGTATTAGCATTAAAGACTGATGAAGAATTAGAGTCGGTAGTCAATGCTGTACCTGAGCGAACTCTTGACGGTATTTGAGCCCAGCACCATACAATGTGGCGGTCACGGTTATGGCAGCCACCGAAATGGTTAGCACCCATCGCCGTAATGGAGAGGCTGCAGGTACAGACATTCTGTATTATTTGTGGATAGCCTTGATGGGCGAAAGAGGAGGTCCTGATATTCTATACGCAATGCTAAGGGTAGCCCAGCTGTAAGGAAAGGCCCGAAGGTAAATGACCTCGGCAATTTCCGTCGCGCTTGCGGTCGAAGACGGTTGGATGGGCGGTGGTGTTTGCGTATAGACAGGACCTCACGCCTATCAGCCAAACGTTCTGACTTACCCTGCTCACATAAGTTTCAGATCGCCGGTCCATACGTTCCCTACATCCCGTTGCTCGATCTTCCCGAAATGTCCACCCAACACACACGCAACCCAAGCGCTAGCCATTCGCGACTCTCAACCGTGCCGACTTCAACGTCAAAGAGCAGGCAGCTTTCACATCTCCATGCACAGCTGGCACAGCTGACTGCCAATATGTCAGATCTTGAGAACCTGTTGAGAATGACGGCGGTACAAGCAGAGGGCATGAGAGGGCTTGGAGGATATGCGGGCGGGATGTTCATGGCTGCCTCAAAGGTCCTTGGAGAGGAGCACGTTACTACGACAGATGCAGCCGAATGAGTCGCTCATGGCTAGTCCTGGCTGATAACCCTGGGCCTTCTCAAACATCTAGCCTGGCAGCAATGCTTCAGTGATCGAATTGCCGACCATCTTCAACAATGACTCCCACAGATCCCGACACGCAACAAATCCTCTGAAGACATTAAACACGACTTGATGCAATTGTTTGGTCAGCGTGATTTGATCAATTTCAAACCTCACAACCCGGCTATTCAAGAAATGTCGGGTGCGACTATGCCCTTATTATCAAGTTACAATTCAGATGCGGGACGCTCTCCAGGACACCGCCAAATGATTGACTCAATTGAGTATCGAGGCAGCTCCAGAGTTATCGACCGAAATATTGACGATAAAAGAGAATTTCGGTGCTCTCTATTATCAAAGTCCTCGGCACTGCAGTGACGCGGTGTCAAAGGCCCGCCAGAAGTAGCACATTCGGCAGTCAAGCTACTGAGCTGTGCTTCTGGTGAGAGCACCAAGTTGCAATGCAATTTCTAGGGAATTCTGGAAGCCATTTCTGGCTACAACGCGATCAACGTCAACACGACCAGAATTTCCTAATCCTCGTTAGGCTGACGGTAACCTTGCTGTCACCTCTTTCGTATGAGGAGATCGAGGGACAATTATCCGGTGTTATTCTTGACGACGCCGGATTCAGTCATACTTAAGTCGGACCACTGATGGTGCTGTTGTCGACCCACCATTTTTCAACCGCAAGATTGCAGCATGAAACCTCACCGGCTTATAATTTAGGTAGCGCTTGATTGAATGATCAGTGACGAAGCATCCATTCGGCATACCAATCGCTGGGGGGAGGTCGCCTGGCTATACCCCATTTTTGCAGCGTTTGCCTTCCGTCTACGATCAGGTCGGCCGTCTCTTGCCACGTCTCAAAATCTATGATTGAGCTGTGTCAAGAGGTCAGCTAAACTAGCTCCCTGGAAAAATAAGGTTGAGCTCACTTCATACCAGTTCTTGGTTTCATCATCCCACATCACGTTTCTCAGGGCACAGTCAAGTGGCTGTATGCCAGTCCGCTGAACTTTGTCCAAAGCTGCCAGGAAGGCTTCCTGTATCTCAATCTGCTGCGCTATCGTAAGACTCCAGAACCCAAGGTCATATAGAGTACGCCCAGGCATCTTGGTCATGGCTGTGTAGGTAATGTAGCCACCAGGAAAAGGTCCGTCGGGACCTTGAACTGCATGTTTGAAAACTTTCAATTGAGGCGCTGGGAATGCTGAACCTTCTCGACCAAATTTCCGTAACGCCTCCAATTCTTTGAGCGTTGTGTTGCTCGGCTCCAGCTGTGGAACCTGGGAATGTAGACGGGTCTCATGGTATACTCTAAGGCAATCAGCTCCCGCAATGGAAATGGCTTTTCTCACTTGCGACGGCGCATTTTGGGGTGGGTATGCATACTGAAGCTTCACTTTGACTACGACCTCTTCGCTTGTTCGTGACTTTGGTGTCCTCTCCTTGTATAGGAAGAGTATTCGTGCTTCAGTTGGATGGCCATCGTGGCACTGTCGAAAATCCGTGATAGGTCGGCCCCTTTCAAAGCAACGGCCGTCTGGAAGCTCCAGTGTCGTCTCGACAATCGCCTGGGCTTGTTCTGCACGCAACGAATCTAGCCTTTGGCTTTGGCCTGATGTATTTGCAGTGCCAGCCACTGAGGTTTCCATTTAGGTTAGATAATGATACGTGTCTATGTTTCTAAGTTGGCACGCCTCAGATTTGGAGGCAGCGATGTTTGGTCATTGGTTTGTGATCAATACCTAGTCAGGTTCTTATGATAATCTGTGAACTGAGGACGAAAGAAACTCATGAGCAGTGGAAGGCGGGTTAGGGTTGTCCAGGTCTATCACAGTAATCATGATCGCGTGCAGCAAATTCATCCCGATGCATTTAGCAGTGACATTGCAAAACAAACAAAGTGAAGGTGACTTGGGCTACAATGTCCGTCGGTTTGCACGTCAGGGCCTACTGAGACGGAGACAACGTGGGAAGGTTGAACGGTTTCGTTATAATCTTGGACGATTCTGAGCCTTGACAGGACCAGTTGAAACCGTAGTGGAACATATGAAAGTGTAAGATCATCAAGATGCACACTTCCTTCGTGCCAGAGGAAGACGGTCCATTCCTTGAGCTACTCGTCTGTCAACCCGCTTTTCACGAGTGGCGACAATTGCTTTCGCTCTCTAGACATACATACTTGCCCTGTGACAAGATGCAAATAGCGCAACCCGATCTCAAAAGTCATCGAAAAACGCCTCGAGTGCCGCAAAGGTGATCCCGGTCTCCATTCATCAACCCTCCATCATCTGGGAAGATTTATCCCAACAATTGACTTTTCATCTCGATATCGTAGCGTGGAGAGGTGGAGTTGTTTACGAAGTTGGGTTGGGGTTCATCTTGCGCTTGCCGCCAGTCAGGGTAACGTTGACGAAACGACGAGTGTAGATGATTCTCTTCTTCGCGCGGCCCTTGGGGGTCTTCTTCTTCTCCTGCTTCTCGACCTGTGGGTGGGGGTCAGCGATATGCTCTCAATCTTCAACACACCCGCTTTAGACAGCCTCTAAACCATGTGCAGCACGTCTCATTGCTGTGACATAGGCCACCCTTCTCCTGATTTTCGATCTATTCCTCTATCTCCGTTCTTCAGGACCAGTGAATCGTACCTTTGGTGTCTGCGACTTGACTTTACCGGCACGTGCCAGCGATCCGTGAACCTTACCCATGTTGGCGGTTTATTGAGGCTGTGATCGATCCGAACGGTATCAAGGTCTGTAAGGTGGCGTTATTCGTCAGTATTTTGGCAACACTGGTTGATTGGACGGCAGTTCGCAATCCGAGAGATGTTTTGCTCAAGAGGCTGCGCGAAATGTCTTTGAGGATAGGGCGACTCACGATCGGGTGGATTAGGTTGTCGATGAATTCCAGGTAACCGTCTCCAAACTGAGCTGAGTCGATGATGTTGTGCGCAAATTGCTGCAAAGCGGAGTCGGTGCGGTCTTGGCAGAGATAAAGCACGTGACACGGCGGATGGAACATCATAGGTCACCTGCATGGCTCGGCGGGACGGAGTTAACTACGGCGATTACCGTCGTCCCGATGCCCACGCCACTGACCTGTGGAGTAGGTAGGTCTGTGGTCTAGGTCTAGGTAGGAGGTAGATAGACTGCGTGTGTAGACGTCGAGCAGAGGCGTGGTTGCATGGGCTCTCACCTACCAACAATTTTATTACTAACGATTCACTCGGTGTCAACATGAAGTCGTCCGAGTTCGTTGGGTTGCTTGGGTTTCTGGGTGTCGGTACCACGGCCCTGTCTCTCACACGACATGCGCCCGCTCCGGAGCCTTTGTTGGCAAACGAACAACAGCAGCTAGATCACAGCGCCTCGTACGGCTACGAGATTCCTACCGTCTATGAATCGACCGTCATGGCCCGGCGCATCCTCCACCTCACCAAGACAGGTACACTTGTCACCAGTTTTCCAGACGACTCATCCTCTGGATCATCGAACAAGCTTGATGGGGATGTCACGACTCAAGAGAACAGGCCGGCAGGGCTTGAGGGTATACCGATTGGGTTGATGGAGTACATTGCCGACTGCCCGGACTCAGAGGGCAAATATGGAAACCCCACGATGCTTGCTATCAATATTGCTACACCGTACAAGAATTACAACCATGGCAGCAACATCTCCCTCTCTGTGAGATGGTGGCCTGGACAGACCAACACCTATCTTGCGAGCGGCATACCTACGCCACACACGCCTGCTGCGTTGCCAAGATTCTCTCTGATCGGTCACTTGGAGGATATCTACCTTCACAGTTTCGAGGGAAGGAAGGCGCAGGCGTGCTACCTCAGGCAACACCCAGACTCTGTTCTTTGGCAGCCAGGGAACGACATCCATACCAGCCACTATGTGAGGTTTGTCGTGGATCATGTATATTGGTTTGGGGGATTTGGGGATCGTGCGAGGATTGGCTGGCTTCCCATTGAGGATTGGAGGTCCATCACACAGGAAGAAGTGGACAGCATTCGGTTACCGGGCGAGAAGAAAGAATCCAGCTCGTGGTGGAGCAATTGGCTGTGAAGTGTCAGAGCCATGTTGCAAAGACGGCTCGACTGATGGTCCCGAGAGATCGAAGGTGGTACCTCCGAGCTATCAGCGGTGACTTCACATCCGATTTTGTTTTATGAAGATCTGTTGAGACTTACCTGCTTGTCTGCTTGCGAATTTCGCGATACACCTTCTAGCCTGAGCCTTATGCCTTACTAAATTTTTAAAGCCTGGAGTTCTATACTATGTTTTCCAGTCGACCACACGAACGTAACACCTTTTGGATGTAACCATGCACTTGTATCAGCCCAAGCAAGCTGACTTTTCACAGACGGGTCGCTGAATACAGGCAGATACACTCCCACTCATATCAGCGCACTTCTTGAATAGGACTCTTGATAATAGGCGGCGGCCCTACACCATCTCAAAAATATCTATCAACGATACTTAGTGACATGTCGCAAGAGTTACTGATAATGCGCTAAGCAACCTCATTTGGCACATCTTCACATAGAGACAGCCTTGTTAAGATGAAGTCTCACTGGAGAATGTTTCAAAGTGGAAGGAGCGAGTAGAGTCGGGCCCAAGATACTCAATTATAGAATTATACCAAATGTGAATTATAACGAACCTGGAAGTCGTTAAGGTGATTGAGATCTAGGGGAGTGAATTTCAATGCTGAATGTTTACAGTCGTGAGACTTGCGCATGGATACAGTACAATGATAACGTGATAATACCTCGATCGTATAGTGAGAAACGCATAGTAAGAAACGAATGCCGTTTATTATATGTCACTGTTTGCTTATCCTGTGCATAACAAGTTACGTAGATAATCAACCGTAAAATCGGGTTGCTAGCAAAAATTCATTCCCGATTCTAATTATCACTTGAATCGTGTTTCTGTTTGTTACAGAACAAACTAGGTACCTACCTAGATAACTACGGCTATCATGATCTGTTGATAATTGTGCCTGCCAAATCTAGAGCCTTCTCTCCCACGTGCATAGGCTTGTCGCTTCATGCGCTTAGAAGGCATTCTTCACATGCCTAGCAACATACCTCTTCTCTATGAATGAAATCGCAGCCTGGTGGGCGGTTCCTTTAATACTTCATATTAAGCAGTTCAACAGAAGCAGGACATAGTTCGTGTCTGTTAATCTATTCGGACATTTCAAGAATCTGCTATATACAATCGATCCGATAACACTGTTTATTTATCATCATGAGTTCAAAACATCACATCCACAATTGGGACAACCCTCGCGAATCAGACTCAGTGTCTGAAGTATGTGCCCAGCAGCAGTTCCTCAAAATTAAGGATCATATTTTGCTGCAAGACTTCGATTTCGTTAAGGTCCTTGCCTATCATGGTACCGAAGAGAGGCCAGTTCTAGCAGGTAACGAAGCCTCCGAAAAGATCATTGACGGGCAGAGTCTTCGCGTGGTAGAAACTTTGAAACCGGCAGCTGAAGCGAAAGAAAATCCTGCCAACGTATGTGAATGGATGGGTAATAACGGAAGCCTTCAATTGCTGGAGTATCACACAACTATGCCAGAAGAGAAAGCAGAGGGTATCAGGGAGAACGCGCACGACACCTTGCAAAATACAATGTCGGCAGTGCATGGTCTTGACATTGGCGACTCTCAGATCCTCAGTCACTGGACTGCAGCTTCGGCAGCGGTGACTATGTCCACAAAGGGCGAGGGAAGAAATGCAGCTCTTTCACGTAAGCCGGAGCTGTCTGTGAGTACACACGAAGAAGAGATTATGGCCACAACAAGAGGTCATTCGGCTAGTGAGTTGCCGGCGAATGGAGATTCTCCAGAGGTTAGCCTCAGTGCATGGTCAGAAGGTGCATTGCCAGCCCACGACTGCGAGATAACTTGTCAGTGTCGACAGCAACAGGTCGATTACCTCCAGGACCTTCTCGCAAAGCTTCGTGCTCGCGATGCCGTTCCTTCAACGGAAGAGGACCAAGGAATGTCTGCCTCAGGTGTCGACAACCCAAAGGTGGAGGATGTCGGCTACAAGGGCAGCATTGGTGAGGCCTGGGTCAAGGTCAATGATGTGCATTCTATTATGGCAAAGGCAGATGGGAAGGACGACGACTGGGTGTTGGTCTGAGATCGGATGCGGTGCGGTCGAGAAACGATCTTCCTATCCAAGGCCGAATTGCCGGTAGACACAATTTGCATATTCACGATGATGGTCAAAGGACCGGTGCATACTCCTTAATTGGGAAGCTTTTGATTTAAGTCTGATGGAAACCGATCCAGTATCTCAGAGTCCAGGAATCTAGTTGGTGTCATGAGGGACGGCTTGTAACAGACCTGCTATGTAACACAAACTGCGCCATACAAACTGGCTGTCGGTGCAGAGGCTCTACAAGCCGTGATGAAACTTGAGTGCAGGTGAACACATGAGTGATTTTGCATACTGGAGGAAGTCCCCGAATCGGCCAAACAAACAAGCACGGGACGACTTCCACCAATCACGACGCGGTATTTGAATCACACCCGACGTACACTGTGTACCGTATCCTTATCGGGGGGTTGAGAGCCGGAGGGAGCGAGTGAGGGGCCAACGTTGCTGAGATCAGCCAAATCCCAAAATTCCCCTCCAGGTGGGTAGAGGCGGCGTCGAAACTTTTTTTNGATCGAGACGTTAAAGCGGTTGGCAAGGCTCTTGATCTCTGTATCAGTCCCTGCACGAGCATTTCTTTCGCTCACTCTCCACTCTGTGCTGGCCACATCTCTCCACTCATTACCTCTGTTTTCTGCTCGTCGGAAACCCTCTCCAGCCGGATCATATTCCACAGCGACGTAACCACAGCAGAGTTACTTTGTCCGTGAGGCTGACAAGTACTGCTTCTCTCATCCGCCAGTGCTTGCGTCAGGTCTTTCCTGCCTCGACCATTTACAGGCACATACAGTAGAAAGACCCGATCTCAGCGACTATCTCACCATCGACGAGATGCCTCACCAAGAGTCGCCGCCACAGATCATGGTCACGTCCAAGTCCGGCGCGCCCAGCGCCGACGACGTGGCCCAGCTTCAAGACCAGATCTACAAGTCCAAGACCTCTCAGCAATCGCTCGACGCTTCCTACGCCCTGACAGACCTTCTGCTTAACAGCGTCGGTTTCCGTGGACTTACCAACTATGGTGTCCTTAGCGAGATCGTCAAGAACGTCACGAACAAGAAGGATACCGGTAAGAGAGAGGGTGCTATGTTCGCCCTCGGAGCGCTCTTGGAGCGATTCCCACCAAAGCAGAGAATCAGTGAAGTTATATTCTTACTTCAAGTCGACGGAGTCGTCACATCTGCTCTTGACCTCTTGAGCGACAAAAGCAGCGCCGTAAAGGAGGGCTCGAGATATGCTCTAGACCAGCTGTTCAACCATCTCAACAGCGAAGGCAAAGTCTACGGTCTCCTCCCTAGCCTTATGCGATACCTCGCAAAAGCCACTGGCAAGTGGCAGGGTGCCGTCGGCGCATATGAATTGATCGCTAGAATGGCCGATAAGGCCAAGATGGGAATGGAGAGCGCCGAAGTGGAAAAAGAGAAGGATATATTGAGAATTGCAATGGGCAAGAAACTGGAAGGTTTGATTCCAATCGTCGAAAACGGCATGCACGATTTGAAGGCCGAGGTCGGCAAGCAGGCCCACAAGACAATGGTCTCCCTTTCCACTCTCCTACAGAACGATGATGTCGCACCTCGGATACCATTGCTTATCAACAGCATGGAAGACCCAAGTACCGAAGCGCAGAGGAAGGCCATCCATGCTCTTTCTCAGACTACTTTCGTGACAATTGTTACCTCGCCGGTTCTGGCACTGCTCACGCCTCTTCTGGAGCGAGCACTAAACACGCCTACCACCTCGCAGGAAGTCCTCAGACAGACAGTGGTTGTCGTGGAGAACTTGACCAAGTTGGTTCACGATCCTATCGAGGCACGCGCCTTCCTTCCCAAGCTGAAGCCTGGTGTGCAGCGTGTGCGCGATAATGCTTCTCTTCCTGAAGTTAGAGAAATTGGCCAGAGGGCTCTTGACGTCATGCTCAAGGCCATGCACCTGCAGAGCACCGATGAAAACCCTGACCAAGAGGATCTCGGCGAGGCCACAAGAATCACGCGTGACGATGCCATTGCAAAGCTTGAAAAGGAGATCAACAGCAACGGTGGTTTCTTGGACTTGCCAGGTGATTCTGAGACATGGTCTTTGGCAAGGGAGTACGTCGGTGACATCCTGGCTGAGGATGTCAACCAGCGTGAGTTGTCCAGGATTGTGCCTAACACCGCGCCCTACCTTCAGCAATTGATGGATTCCGACAAGGCAAACGTTGTTGCTGAGAACTTGAAGGCTTTCTACACTTCAGAGGATGAGCGCAAGTTCGGTGTGCCCGTCAAAGAGGACGACGGCGAGACTGAGATCGTCAATGCCACATTCTCTCTTGGGTACGGTGGTATGCTTTTGCTATCGCATTCGAATCTGAGACTTCTAAAGGGTCACAGATACGGCCTCTGTGGGCGTAACGGTGCTGGAAAGTCTACCCTCATGCGTGCCATCGCGAACGGCAAGCTTGATGGCTTCCCCCCTCAAGATGTTGTACGGACTTGCTTTGTCGAGCACAACCAGGGTGAGGACGCAGACCTTACCATTCTCCAGTACTGCTTGAAGGATCCAGAGCTTCAGGGAGAGGGTCAGGAGCGTATCAGCGCTGTTCTGGAGGAGGTCGGCTTCACGGGTGGACCTGAAGGACGTCAGCAACAAAATGTCGGCTCCCTGTCCGGTGGTTGGAAGATGAAGTTGGCCTTGGCTCGTGCCATGTTGATGCGCGCAGATGTCTTCCTGCTCGACGAACCGACGAACCATTTGGATGTTGGCAACGTGAAGTGGCTCCAGGAGTACCTGAAGGCCAATACTGAGATCACTTCCCTTATTGTCTCTCACGACTCAGGTTTCTTGGATGAGGTTTGCACTGATATTTACCACTACGAGCAGAAGAAGTTGGTCTGTTATAAGGGCAACCTTGCAGCCTTTGTGAAGCAAAAGCCTGAGGCCAGCTCTTACTACACATTGAGCGCAACTCTGCAGTCATTCAAGTTCCCCCCACCCGGCATCTTGACTGGTGTCAAGTCCAACACCCGCTCGATCCTAAGGATGACCAACTGCGGTTTCACCTACCCAGGAGCACCAAAGCCAAGTTTGACAGACGTCTCGTGCAACCTCAGCTTGAGCTCTCGCGTTGCCATTATCGGGCCCAACGGTGCTGGTAAATCTACCCTCATCAAGGTCCTGACTGGCGAAGTCATCCCTCAAATTGGCAAAGTCGAAAAGCATCCAAACCTACGTATTGGCTACATCAAGCAGCACGCTCTTGAGCACGTTGAGATGCATCTGGAGAAGACGCCAAACCAGTATCTCCAGTGGCGTTACGCCAACGGAGATGACCGCGAGGTACTGCTTAAGCAGACCCGTATCCTTACTGCAGACGATCAGGCACAAATGGACAAGCACATCGATATTGGAGATGGTCGCGGCGCAAGGAGGGTTGAGGCCCTCATCGGTCGTCAGAAGTTCAAGAAGTCATTCCAGTACGAGGTGAAGTGGGTTGGGCTTCTACCCAAGCACAACTCCATGGTTTCCCGTGAGACACTTCTGGATTTCGGCTTCCAGAAGTTGATCCAAGAGTTTGATGATCACGAGGCCTCCCGTGAAGGTCTTGGGTCCCGCCAACTTGAACCAAAGGTCATTTCCAAGCACTTTGAAGATGTCGGTCTCGATCCAGAGATTGCAAACCACAACGAGATCTCTGGTCTGTCCGGTGGACAAAAGGTGAAGGTAGTCCTGGCTGGTGCCATGTGGAACAACCCCCATCTGCTTGTGCTTGACGAGCCGACCAACTTCTTGGATCGTGACTCATTGGGTGGTCTGGCTGTGGCCATTCGCGAGTACAAGGGTGGTGTTGTCATGATCTCTCACAATGAAGAGTTCGTTGGCGCGTTGTGCCCAGAGCAATGGCATGTTGATAACGGTCAGCTGACCCAGAAGGGTCATCTTGCCGTCAACCTCGACAGATTCGAGGATTCCTCTCGCCCAGGCAGCTCCCTCGCATCTTCCGCAGTGGCCTCTTCGAACGTGTCAAGCGCTGTTACTAGCGCGGCAGCGACACCAAGCGGGTCTGCGGTGCAGAGCGAGACGGAAGGCGGCGACATGAAGTTCAAGGCGAAGAAGAAGAAGAAGTTGACCAGGGCCCAGCAGAAGGAGCGTGAGGTCAGAAGGAGGCTGCGTCACATCGAGTGGCTGAACTCACCAAAGGGGACGCCACACCCTCCTGACACTGATGATGACGAATAATTTTGGGGGAGAAGCTCGATTGCGGGATGAACGAAGGGATCATAACATCCGTCGATGGGCATGACCGCATCCGTTTGAAAGTCTTTTTGATAAATTCTGCATCTACCTGGCGTTTCCATTTCATTTTGCTTATACTCAAGGGAGCACTGCAAGTCCTTCCGCTGGTCTTGTTGCTAAAGTTAGATTGTTGTTCAAGATTTGCATAGATCGTCATGAATATCATTAACTGAAATGGTCGCATACATCGCGCGTATGCAAGCACTGCCCATCGGTCAACCCACATACAACATCTTGAGCTCATGTAATAGGTGACACGCGCCCGTATATGACCATGACCCATCTGCGCCCCAGCCGCACAATCACTGATGGTTAAGTATGCTCTAAGCCCCATAGAAAGACGATTCCTATCTCCAGTGAAGTCTTGCATCCATTCATCCGTCCAGAACTTTCCAAGATGGAAGAGGACGACTTACTTCTCGACGAGCTCCCACTGCGACGTAAGCCGCGCGACTTTGAAGATTCTATTTCTCTGACAGCCGAAGAAACCGACATACGAGGAGACTCAGCAACGCTACAATCCAGCCTTGTGCAGAATGATGGAAGTGCGGTTATTATGATTCCTGGACCAAAATCGCGTGCGTACGACTTTGTCAAGCCTGGCCTTTCCGTGACAACCTCGTTCGTGCTAGAGTTGCTTCTGAGCAGAGTGAATTGTATTCCTTGTTCGGACGTGCAGCCACTGGCGTCGTCGGCCGAGTTCACTGGCTCAAACTTGAAAGTGAAGAAAGCAACGTGGAATGGCTCGGTCGTTGCTATGAAACGCCTCCTCCCGAAGGAAAGCTCCAGCAAGCACCTTGAAGCCCTTGGAGATGCGCTTTTCGAAATCCGCGTCGCATCACACAAACCGCTCTCGACGCATCCCAACATTGTCGCTCTTCGAGCAGTGGCCTTTGAAGAGGTTGTCGAGGACCCCCGCCTAGCTCAGACGGACACTCGCATCTTGCAGCCTATTATGCTCGTGGATTGGGCCAGCGAAGACCTGGAGCTTCATCTCATCTATTCTAAGAACGTGACAGTTTCAGAGCGTGCAGAGCTGGTATCTGACATCGCAGATGGCTTACAAGTGCTGCACTTATATGGCATCGTCCACGCCGACCTCAAGCCCGCCAACGTCTTGCTTTTTCCCAGCGCTCAAGCCCCATGTGGCCTCGTCGCAAAGCTCGCCGACTTTGGCCTTTCTGGAAGCGAAGAGCATAAGCTTAGCTACCGAGGGAAGACTGATTGGTGGAGGGCTCCTGAGCATGAGGATTTTAGCATGGACCGTGGTGAGTGCCCAGCAGACGTGTTTTCTTTTGGGTTGGTAGCCATGTCCGTAGCTTTGTGGAGGGAATGGGACCAAGACCTTCATGGACCGATGCAGGTTGACAGAAGACGAGCAAATATCGAGAGCTCGCTTCGTCGAGAATACTGTCTCTCAGACGACTTCAGCAAATGGAGCTCAGTGCTATCCTCGACCGTCACATCCTGTCCTGGAGATCGCTTGACGACTGAGGGACTTGGTCGTGTCAGAGAGACCTTGCTGGGAAGGTGAAAACTCCCCTCATTAACCATTCTCGATACTTCAAGAGGCTAACGATTTGATCAGTGATTGTTTTGCAGAGAGACGGCGGGAAATTTTCATCAAGGCCGTTCCATTCCGAGGAAGTAAAGGTTGGCAAGATTTTGTAAGTCTCTGCAAGAATGGAGAGTCGAATCTTACTGACGTGCTCGTCAGGCAACACCTGCCGTGGAAATTTCACGAATGTCTCCTAATCTTTCAGATACTGGACGGCACATGTGGGGCGTACTACCATCCTGGATCACTCAGAGCATCTTGCGCGATCTGGATTCGACAGACATTAGCTGGTCACAATACTTCAGCCGATACAGGAGCCCGGCAGATGGTCAAAGAATAGCAGCGGTTTGTATTCTATCATCTGTGGTGCCAGCCGAGCTGCCTGGAGCTCAGCACCGTGGGTATCTTGCTTTCATGGGGTTGAAGGTCAAACAAGACGGTGAGAGGATAGGTGTAGAGGACGTTCAAAACCGGCCGTTGGTTTGGCAGCTTGCGGTCAAGAACAAGTTCGAAGAAGCCATGGACATCTTGCAGCAAGATCCAAAACAGCTCTATTACAGGCATCGCGGGCACTCTATGGTTCATTACGCTGCGCTCTGTGGCAAGGTGGAACTTCTCTTGTCACTCTTGGAGTTCGAGCCAAATCTGGTGCATTCTCAAAGTTCGCAAGGTTTCACGCCACTGTTCTATGCGGCAGCGACATCCAACATAGGCGGTACAGAGTGTATGCACATCCTCTTAGCGCATGGCGCAGACACCGGACACGTCTCCTGGCGAGGGGAATCTTTGCTCAGCTATTTGTTTTGGGTCTGGTTGCAAACTGGAACATGGTTACCAGTTTCTGGAGCTGTGGATTGGGTACTGTTTTCGGTTTTCAAGAAGTACTGCGCATGGATACCTAAGCTCGAGCCGGCATCCGAGGAAGAATATCGCCAGCTGTGTTATAGAATGGGTATGGGCGATCATCACGAGAGGTATCGTGCAGGCATCCTTGAGCGTCGTGAACAGGCCGTCAACGATCTTCGCCATGAACATGGCAATGTTCTCCTGGAACGGATTGAAATCGTTCGTGAACTCACTGGGCCTTGTGATGATATGCTGACGTTTCCAGCAGTTCTTATGCTGGTCATGCATTTGGCCGCTCAATTTGGCCATTTCATCGCTTTCTTAGGATGCCTGATTGTGGTTACAATATTGTTGGTGCATTTCGTCGTGGAAGCCTTCTATGAGGGTAAACGAGATGGGTTCATCGCGATCCTATGCGTCTACGAATATGCTGTCGAGTCATTTTACACCTTTTGCGCAATATGGACAGGTAATGAGCGATGGCAAATTGGGAATAGATGCTGCAGCATCACTGGGACCATTGTCCAGGACTTCATCATCGGTGGCAGCAACTTGCTCGTCTTGGGACCCCTATGCGCATACGTTTCGTTGCGCAGAGCTCAAGCCCGAAAACAACAGTTCATGAGAGAGCTCGAATGGGTTAAGAAGTCATTGAAGATTGAAGGGGATTTGAACGAATCCATCAAAATCGAGCATGCCCGCGAGAGCGTTATGTATGAAGTTTTGATGAGCCTGTGGAGGACTGATGCCGGCCAGACAATCCTGATGTTCCTGTATATTTTCATTGGGCGTCCTCTTCGCAGCATGATGCGGCCGATACGGGTTGGCCTTGGTCTTCTGAAGAGGCTCTTCAGACGGCATGATCAGTACAGTCCAGAAGATATTGTGTAGATAAAGCAGTAGCGCATGATGTATATAATCTTAGTCAGAGGCCAGATAAAACTATCAGGTGAGCAAATGTTCAAAAGCGCTTTACGACATTTTCGACGTATTTCGTGGAGAATCTGCATCACGTTGCAGTAGGCAGGTGTCATTTCACGGTGAAAGATGCCTTCAGCCGATACATATTCAGCTCCGCCTCAAACGAAGCCTTCTTGTAGAGACCCCAGATGCATCATCTTGCGTCTGGATGCCATTCAGAAGACAGTTGGGGCGCAGTAGTAGGATCTGCAGGTGGCGATGCACAGTCAAGCTGCATATGTCGATCGACGCTTGCCAAGGCTAGCTCGATGGTATTTAGGAACGGCCTTTTCATCCATCTCAAGACTGCTGAACTGCTGGATCTCTGCCATACTATCCGCCTGGCAAACAGGAGCCTTCTCGCCATGGCTTCAGTTGGGGATATCAAGGATCTGATCGAGCTGTCAGTGGAGTGCGCTAAGCTAATCAAGACATTTGTGTCCGATGTGAGGCATGCGAAGAATCGACAAGAAGAGCTGTTTCTCGAGGCAGCATCTGAACTGGGCGTCATCGGTCTGTATGAACGATTTCTTGGAAGGCTTCCAGCAGAGCAGGTCGATGCCATAGGATATCGGATTCGACGGATGCACGATGGAGCAAAAGAGCTTCAAGGCTTACTCGACAATTTGAAGAAGTATGGTTCGATTGATTGGGCAATTCGAAGGAAAAAGAAAGTTGAAGCGATTTGCGATCAGATCAAACAAGACCAAGACCAGCTGAGCCTTCGCCTAATTGCACTTCGCGTGTTTGCCGAGGGTTCCGATAGTGGTAATGGGTCCAGCGAAACCGAAAAATTGGTCAGCTTGATACAGAAATCTATAGCGAGGCGCCAGAAGTCGCTGCAACAGGGAGCCCACAGCCTGGAACTGAATCCTTCGATGCTACCAACTCATGATCGATTGAGCACACTTGAAGGAAGTGAGCTGCTCGTGGGTACAGGTTCGAGAGGTAGTCAGATGGTCATTGAGGAATATCCGTTTGCAAGCCACAAACAGCGTGAGCAGGCTTTGGAACGGATTGGTGATGTGGCGAGCGCCTTCCATGCCGATACGCCTGAAGAGAGGAGCACCCAAGCATTGACGGCAAATGTTTCAAACTGCGCTGGTTATCTTACCCTTGCAAAGAGCTTCCAGCTAGTCTATGAGATGCCACCAGATGTTGTGCAGGTGCAATCCCTACGCCAGCTGCTCAGGATGCCAAACAGTCATAGCCTCAATGCCCGACTTGACCTGGCAAAATCGCTGGCTAAGGGCATTTTCTTCACGCATGCGTTCCGGTACGTTCATAAGAGTATCAGACCATCAAACATCATCGTGGTGCACAGGGGTGGGAAGGATACCAGTACCGCCCAAGCTGATATTATGGGCCACATCTTGCTGGCCGGCTTTGGTGCTGCAAGAGCTGAAAAGGAGAAATCGACGCGAGAGGGAGAAGGCAAGAAGCAGTATGAGTTAGACCTTTATCGCCATCCATCCAGAATTGACGAGGAGGGAGGCGTTGTGCTCGACCGATACACCTTCCTCCATGATGTCTACTCTCTCGGAGTCTGTCTTCTGGAGATAGGTCTTTGGGAGGATCTCCTTGACCACCAGCGATTCAAGAGTCTGCATGCTGCTCAGCCGTTGAGGCGCCAGGCATGGTTTGAGGCCCGAGCCAGACGAGACCTTCCTCGTGAAATGGGTCAGACATATTCGAATGTAGTGCTCAGGTGTCTGCAAGGGGTAGACGGTGGATTTCTCGAGGTTGATGACCATACGGCCGATGAAACATCTGTTGGCTTGGGATATATCGAAGCTGTACTTGATGACCTTGGCAAGATTTCTTTATGAAGGGTGGTGGTATATGATAGGCGTGTTAATCCAGGTGATATCTGTTATCTCTCCAGCATCTAGCCAATTCGGGCGCTCGGCCATGTCAGACATACTTCGTTATCTAGATTATTGTTAGAAGGAAGATGAATCACGACTGTCCAGACGTTTAATTGTAAATGGACAGTTTGGTAGTGTCAGCTCCCCAAGAGCATGTGCAGCGGAGGGTACATATCTTCAGGCTCTCGTTTCCCGACTAGTCGCTATGGAGGCCACTGTCCCAGAAGATTTAATAACATGCCCTAGGCTGGCGATCAACACCCCATAACTATAACAGCTATTTATAAGACCTATCAGATGATGCACAATGGAAATGGCGAGTATGTATACTTCGCACATAGCCAGGCCAGGGCGGCCAAGGCATAAAGAAAAAGGCAACCAGCGGGAGTAGCCGCGAGGGACTGATCTGCAACCAGGTATGGGGAGGGTCAAGAACATCACGAAAGCTAAACAACACCGCCGGTGGAGGCGTACCCCTTGGATTTCGTGCAGGAGGAACCGCCAGCATGGGACGATCGTGGTTTCCACAATTAGGGCAGAGATGTCGCCATCCTCCCCTAGATGCAAGACAGAAAACGACCCTGAACGCCAGATTGGTTGGAGTAAGAAATGTGTACGTATAAGAAACCCGCCTAGGCCACTCGCCCACAACGCACTATCTCCCATCCATCCACAGGAGCCCAAAGGCCGCAACACGTGCTTGCTTGAGCGTGATAGATCGCCCAGGCTTTGGCCTTGTCTTGCCCTGTGTGAACGACGAGAATAGACGCATGGGGGTGAAGAGGGGGCCGGATACCGTAGATGGAGTTGGCGTTGCTATCTTTGAGCGGATTTTTTCCTGGCTGATCTGCAAAATCTCGCCGTCGGCCACTTGCTGTAGTATGCTGTAGTACTGTAGGTATGCAGGAAGATCAGATATCTGCGTCGCTAGCCAACAAGAGAACCACAACCAATGCAGAAATCCCCTATCTTTGACCAAATAAAGATCTCGCCAGCGAATCAATGGCGCGTAGCAAAGCCGTCTTATTGTTTTTGTGTTATCCATCACATTCTCGCCTGGACGGCTTGATCCGATGCTGCACGACGTTTGTCGGCAACATTGGCCGCAGGAGGCCGGCGGTGGTGGTTATCTGATCTGTTTGGCTTTCAGGGAGAATGCCTTCTAGGCAGGTGGTATCGTACCGTACCGTACCATATCATGTCATGTCGTATCTTGCCTGTATCTCGTCCCTCCTCCTCGCTGCTTGGCCTTACTGATATCGAACTGATATGGAAAGTGCTCTGCTGCTGGCCAAGACGGAGACAAGATAAAGCGCACAGGTACTTTGGTATCACGGGTGAGACAAGGCGAGACTATGTCTAGGTCAGGTCAGATAGATATGCAGGCAGGTTATCAAGACCATTTCTTGAGGTTATAGACTATCTTCGGTTGCAGACCGGCTGATTGGCAACGATGCAATCGATGTAGGGCACACGACTTATTCGTACTATCAAGTTACCCGGGCCGGTTGACGAGAAGGTGGCTTCATGGTTTCACACTGTTCGGTTAACCAATTGTCCATCAATCCGATGTGGTGTTGCTGTCGGTGCAACAGATAGATACACAGAAGGACCGGGTTCATTATCTATGAGATGCTATCTCTCTGATAGGAGAGGGAGGGATTCATGGGTCTAGAGGCAGGAGATATCTCGAATGCGGTAGAAACAGACGACTATCAGCTGCAAGTTGCAATCAGTAGCATCAGCCGTATGCGGCATGTTGCGACAGTGGTGGAAGGTGGTATTGGCCAAATCATGTGCGAAGCTACCGCCATATCGCCATATCACCACGACCGTCGCCATCTCCGTCAAACACGACTGGCGAAAATGCACGCCATTCGTCTGGGCTTTGGCGTCTTATCTTTTGATATCTATGGTTTCTGCGTCTTTGTATCTCTCAACCCCCTCTTTTCCTTTATTCTGCCTTCTCCTTCCCCATACATAGGTGAGGATTTTTCTCCCTTGGAAGGCAGGGGGGAGGGACGTGCGTGGGCACAATTGCGTGCGTTTGTGTGCGTGTGTGCGTGCTCTGCTCGCCGACAGGACAGAGATAAATACTTCTGTGCGCATTGCCACATCTATCGCCTCGCTTCCCTCTCCCTTGCATCAGACACAGGGTAGAGAAGGACGGAGCATGGGTGATGTTGATTGTATATAGTGAGGGGTTGACTCTCCATCTCGCCTCTCGTTCCTTCTTCTCTACAGACCTGTCGGTGCCGTGCCATCACCTCTGGGAAGGTGGACTGGGTGATGGTACGGCCTGTCTGAAAACATTCGCAACCTTACTCCTGGTGCTGCACGTGACAGCCTTTCGCATACCAACGCCAACAACATTGCTACGAAATGCCTGCGTCCATGCCCACGCCCACAACCACGCCCTACGCTCACGCATACATCCATGTCGACTCGCACGACTCATATTCTACTTGTGTGGATGTGGAATGAATGCCGGATCGTTGGCAATTCGCCGACGATACGCAAGCAACCTGACACCCATACGCATACGCACACGACACCGAGACCGAGGATTACACACGACGACTGGCCTGGCCAAAGCCCGATCCAGCCCTGTCTGGCCATGATCTGATGCGCTCCCGCACTCGCTTGAGATGGGGCAAGCGGTTGATATTCGGGTCAGGGTGTGGCAGTGGAAGGTCCACCACATACCAAACCCTAAGAAATGCCTCCAGCGGTCTGGGCTGGGTGACCTCACCATCATTACAGGGTACCCTGCACAGTAGCAGCCTGTTGGCAGTGCACGGCAACGCACATCACATCAGAACGAAACGCGACGCAACACAACACAACACAACACCAATGAATGCTGGGATCGATGTCATCAGGACGGTATCGATGCCGAGTGCGGCCGGCTCGATGTTTGCTTGTTCTCTCAACATCCCCAGGTCGGGTCAGGTCAGCATCGATTGAGGAAAGGGGGCCCCATCATCGAGAAAGTGGGACTGGGAATATGGTGATTGTTGGTGTTGGTTGATTGGTTGGTGGGGGAAAGGTGGGTGTGCGATTGTGATGGGAGTCCTAGGCCGAGATGGTTGTCCTTCTAACGTTACCCAACGCGCTACCGAGAGGCACATGCGCAGCTGCTGGTGAAGGTGGATGTCTGAACTCGAAATCGAAGTTCACCCTTCTGCCACGGCTGGGCCGACAGTCAACCGAACACGGGAGGAGCTGCAAGTGTGGGTTGCGTGTCGTCCGGTCCTGGTCCTGGTCAATAAGCCCTGGACCTTGGATAGCGGCGGCAAAGCCAACGCTAACCCTGAAGCATGAAACCGCACTCCAATACGGCTGTCGGCCAACCCAGTAAGCAAGACCGACGATGCTGGCAGTGGTCAATCACTGGGCACTCACGCCGCCTCCATCTCATCACGATGCATTCTGCAGAGACCCCAAGGCAGGCACGCGACGTCCAAAGATGGACCGAACCGTTGCGAGTTATTGCCGTCCAGTAGTATGACGGAGAAGGCAACGCCTCGTGGACTGCCTTTGGGCCGAGAAGCTGCAGATCGGGCTTCGGCTATGGCGGTTTTTGGAGGAAGGTAAGTCCAGCGTGCGTAATTGTATGGTAAAGTCTGGTGTGGCTCTGGAATCGCCAGCCATCGGCATTTGCAGTTCGGCATGGCATGTGAGAGCAGAACGAAACGGTCAGCGCTACGCAGCGACCAGCTAAGAAATTACCTAGTTCGCTGCAAACTGTGTGAAGTCGAATCTGGACATGAACGTTGAAATTAGACTTGAACCGTATTATTTGCTTCGCCAATAGCGAAGCCGGTAAATGTCTGGTCTTGAAAGAGCGTCCCGCTCGCGTGGGTGCGTTGGCTTCCTTCACTCACCTTTCTTCGTTCCTTTCCGAGGTCTGCCCTTCGAATGTATTGTACACACAGTACATGGCCTACAGTAGGTACAGTAGCTGGTAGGTACCCACAGTGGCGCTCGGAAGCGTACTAGCTCTGCCAAGTCGTGCTAGCCATAGAGTTCGGCATCACTTCGCTCCTTTTAGAGCCTGCAAGATGATGGAGGTAGTGGTTTGCTGTGGTGCCGGTGATACTGTGACTGGGACGGGGTTGGGGATGGTCTGTTACTGCACACTGCGCTGAACCACACCGTACCCACCATCGACATCGAACCTCAGTTGCTGCGCAAGGCAATCGAGTTGATCACAATGGGCCGAATACACGGTGGATCCGAGGACTGGGAAAGCGAGACGTAGTGTGGATGTTTGTTCTGCACCTCGCCTTGCGCTGGCTTGACTTCGCCGCACTGCATTGCATTGCACTGCACCGCGGTGAAGGTACGTGACACTCCTTCCAAGTACACGCGACAGCAGAGCCGAGTTGGAAGGGCACAGCCAATAGGTGAAACGGAGGTATGACCGTAGGAGGAAACGATGCGTGGGGGAGTAAGGATGGCCAGGATGGAAAGCAGGCAAGCAAGTAGGCTGCGAAAGGTCGATGGTCGGTCCCGTTGCTCAACCGCCTTCAACATGTGAATCTGGATCCCTGGACAGGCGAACAGACACACACACACACACTACACCACATTGTCCTCTCGCCTCCGCCACATTTTCACCCTCCTCCGACTTCGTCCATGCATCTGTCCATTCCTCCCACTGGCTGTAGGTCTTTTTTCCCCCTTCCAAATTATACTGTATTATTAAACACGGTTAGGAGGATTGGCAATGACGTTGTCCATGCGGAGGGAGGCAATCCCACCATCTCCCATAACCTTGCACATTCTGCAGCGCTCGCGTGAGAAGTTTCCATCTCGTCTCGCCACCGATGTTGACAATAGTGGATTGAGAAGGGGGATCTGCACCTGGGCCCGATCTAGCAGCTGCGATCCTCGACCGACATGAGGGACACGGTCGGTGCTTGGTGCGAGGGTATAGTACAACACAGTACGGCATGGTAAACTCTCACGAGGCTGGTACAGCAGGTTGGAACACGGCCGTACGCACGCGCGACAGACAAGTGGGCGGGTGGATGAGTGAATGGATGGGTGAGTGAGTGCGCGAGCGAGCAGTCTCGGTCAGATGAGTCCGTAGGAAATCCAAACTTGCACATTCCACTTTATTACCGCCCTTACCACCACCTCACCACCCTACACAGCAGCACTCGCCTGAAGCATCCCGGTCTCAGACCCACATGAAGACCTAGTGCGCGTCCAGATCCGAGCGTGACGACCACTGCCGCCACAGCTACCTGCAGCCGTGCAGTAGTGGCAGCAATACGGCATCGTCTGTGTGGAGTGTCGTGCGTCAGGCAATATGAGACAAGATGAGCACAAGCACAGGCACAGGCACAAGCGCAGGTATAAGCGCATGGCAAGGCAAGACAGGGCACTCCCCATCACTTGCCATGCAAACTTCCTCCCTCCCTCTCGTCGGTTCTCCTGGCCCATGCGCCGCCTTTTCAAGTCTAAAGAAGACCCTGGACCCAACCAACCTCCCCAGGGACGACCGACTACTGTACTCCGCTAGTGAGACAAGAACGGACGGACGGGAGCTGCCCAGGGAAGCGTGGTCCAGCCGTTGTCGCGTGCCTCGTGAGGCAATGCCAATGTACTGTAATGCCTCGTGAATGCCTCGGCTAGGGTGTGGCAGCGTTCGTGGCATTGCGTTTTGCGACGCTGCGCTGTATCGCCATCTTCGCCATCGTCATGCCGTCCATAGTTCATTTTAAGCCAGGGCACCCAGCCCTGCCCTGCATATGATCCTGTCGTCCCTCGTGCCTTTCCCTGCCGGCCTCACCACATTTGCGGTGCGCGTTGCAGCACAGCACTGCAATGCAACGGCAGTAGTTCGGAGAGGTCTTGCTGACTGACTCTCGTCTGATTTATTTGGCTATGAAAGTTTGGTTCGAGAGCGCGCCAGAAGAAGAATAGAAGCGATGAAAGAACCATAAGGTCGTTGTACACCAACCGGGCCAGTGGCTTACGGTGAGAATGAGCGAACTGCCAATGCGAGATCTTGGCCAAGTCTTCCTCAACCACTGGATTCCCGCCGCAAGGAAACCTTGGTGTCGGCAAAGGAGAGAACAAGGGAATGTAAGCAGCGTTGTGCGGCGCTAGGTGGCTGCATCTAAACAAATCGTCCCGTGGTCGAAGTAGGTAATTGGTAGGGGGCTGCGGTACAGTACTGGATACCTGGGTGGTGTAGAGCTGTACTTCCGGTCTCGCCGAATGGGAGGCAGTCCAGGTCGCATGGTGGGATGGGCATCATCCCAGTCAGACATGCGACATGCGACATGCGACACTGCCATTAGCGGCGTTCAGTGGATTGCGAGGTCTTCTGTGACCCTACCTCCTTGGTAAGACGGTTTTTGTTATTTCAAAAAANGTCTCCAACAGTCGCGATGGGCAACCGCGATGCAATTTGCAAGACCGTTGTCGGCTGGTTGATGCCCGGGAGGAGTCCCCATATTACTAGTAATACTACTAGCCGAGGAGACAACATGGTCTCTCAACATGAATGGGTTGTACAGACAATCGTCCTCTCCTGCCTTGCCCCCAATCTGGACCTCAAAGTGACCTGTCTCGTCTAATGCAGAGCTGCATGCTGGACCCACGCTGAAGGTCCCCATCATACCCGGCCTCTTGCACAACTTTACCTCCCGAGATGACGAGTACTGCAGATGCGTACGGTAGTGGGCTGTCATGGCGGTATTCCAGAACATCTTGTCCTGTCTGGCCGTGAAGCATTCCTCGCCTGTGTCGTTCCAGACCTTCACGACTCATGCACCGTCAGTCTCGTGTCGCGTCGTGTCGTCCCCTCCCGGCCCGTCCCTGCGTAACATGCCATCCCGTCTGGTTCCGAACGGCGTCGTCTCGTTCCCTCTCGCTTCCTCCATCTTCCTGTAGAGGTTAGTCGGACCGGCAGGACAGGCAGTAGATCAAAGATCAAAAGGGTATGCGTTTGAGCTAGGTGGTTAAAGGTGGGAGGGGCATGAGCAGCGCAGCCGCAGCGCAGCCAATGACGGTGGAGGGGAAGCGCGACAGCTGGGAGGTAAGCAACCAAAGATCAACCATTTCCCTTCGAAACAACCCACCCCCCACCCCCTTTGACTCCAGAGACTTTCGACCTCCCACTTCCCTCTTCCTTGACCCTGGAGACCTACAGCATGACCTTCGGCCCTAGAACCCTTTAGACCTTAGACCCATTAGACCGGCTTGAGCCTGATGGTGGGGGCCGTGCAGTGACGGATGACGATTCCTGGCTCTGGCTGTTCTGGCTCTAATTCTGGCTCGAGGCGAGTCAGGATGAGGCATGGACGGTTGAGATTGGCCGTTTGCTGATGGCTGGCCTTCCATCACACATGTCTACTGTACAGTTGGGTACTATTGTAGGTAGCAGACGGCGGACGGGTTCATCCCGGCACATCCTCGTGGTCGTCTCGTACAGAAGGATGTGAAGGGAACGGAATGTCACTGTCGCGAAATTGGACAGCAGCACAGGGGCGGGATTGGGTTGGATTGCAACTAGGTTCACGGTAATAGATCGGAAGGGTTAAGGTTGAGGGCGGTACCATTCGCAAAGTCGGTAGTTCTGGAGGTAGATGGTACAGTATGTACAGTACAGTTTAGCAGTCCAGGGTGGTGCTTTTCTTTTTTTCCCCATCGGCTCAATAACGACTGTTGCTTGTGGCTCGTCCGTCTGTCTGCGTGTGCAACAGCTGCTGCATCTACATCTCCGTTGATGACGATAAATCCGACAAGGATTGGGAGAATGGCTTTCTTTTTCTACCTTTCGACTCTCTCCCACCATTGCCTCGCCCGAAGGTGGTTGACCGCATAGCCTTACAAGACCGGAGGCGAATCCTGCTGTGTCTAGCGTATTGGCATGCTTTTGCACCACTTGCTTTGCAGCGTGTACCTATCTGCAATGTTGTATAAGAACATGGCGAGACAAAGCATCATCTATTGATACCGTACTCACGACTGACTCGTTACGCGGACAACCAAATCTGACGTGTGAGGGCGGCGTAGGCGTTGGACAGCCAAGGGTTCGCGTCGCACTTTACCTACCTATGGACTGACTGTCCGTGTGCGTAGATGCGGGTTTTCGATCATTACACATGCGCGTGCCGTGCAGCAGCGTGTGCACGGATACACGGCTGCGTGTATGCATGCGTGCATGCATGCACGCAGCCAGCCGTCAAGCCATGAAATACATGTGTACACGAGCGGGTATGCTGTAAAACGGTGCCAACTGAGATGTATGATGGTAAAATATGCAAGTGGGCGGACGAGCGTGAGCGGGCTAGAGGCGT
This sequence comes from Leptoxyphium fumago, assembly GCA_001660795.1. NCBI lineage: Eukaryota > Fungi > Ascomycota > Dothideomycetes > Capnodiales > Capnodiaceae > Leptoxyphium > Leptoxyphium fumago. The sequence continues at coordinate 235,836 of LSHF01000008.1, forward strand.
ACGGTGGTGGGTAAAGGAATGTATGGTGTGCCTCTTCCACAGTAGCCTGCAGCAATGAGGTATGGTCGGACCCTTTTCACTCTGATGGACGCATGTCGAGGCACAGTACTGTACTGTACGTCGGTGGGGGGACCTTCATCTTGGATTGTAATTGGATGCTTCCTTCCAGATCCATGACCATGGCCATGATCATGACCTTGCCCTTGTCCCTAGATCATGCGGTACAGTCAGTCTGTACCTGCAGTGCTGGGAGTGTGTGATTGCCGTTATGGTCGTGAGGGTCTGGAGAGATTGGTGGATTGACGGATTGATGAATGTTTGGTTGGAAGGTGTCATGGAAAGGATCAGTGCTGTCCAAGGCCAGTGAGGTCGTTGCCATCATCCTGCGGGTGATGTAGACACTGTACTCATCTACAAGCAACAAAGCATTGCGATGCTACTACCGGCAGTAGATGGCAAAGATGGTGGAGCTGACCGTAGTCAGTCAAGCGTTGAATAGAGTAGCGTTCTGCTAGGCAGGCGGCCAAGGCCGCTAGTTGTGAAGCTGAAGCTGAAGATGATGCTGGAGACGATGCTGGAGTCGAGGTTGATGCCAGCGTCGACGGGTGCGATTGGCATTGACGTCGATGTTCGAACGATGAACAGCTGGTGGTGGTGATGTTGGAAACGTGCCCACACCCAGATGTGATCGAGCATTCCGTATTGCAAATCACCACAGCCACTCTGGATAAATGCCTTCCCGTACCTGATCACTGCCCTCTTCAGTGCCGGCCGTGGCTTGGTTTCGTCTTGCGTTCTCGTTTCATTCTGGTGGACGATCTATGCCCAACACCATCTGGTCCCCAGCTAGACTAGGTACATGGCGGAGAGGGTGTGGTGAAGTACAGTATGTACAGCACAGGCAGCACGGCGGAGGATGGATGGGTGGATGAGCGAACACAGCACGGTACCGTACAGTACATGGCGGAGGGCTGGGTGGGCGAGTGGGTGGGTGGGCTGGCGTGTGTGTCTGGGTAGGTAATCTGTTGTCAGTCTTATTTAGTTCTTGTCTAGTTTGCCCTGCTAGTCTTGTCTCCACGCCATTAGTTCGTCCGTCTGTCGTTGCGCTCAGCATCCACTTTGCGCTTCGCCTGGCCGCCGTGTCTGGCATAGTAGAATGATTGCGGTAACGGCAACGGCAGCGCCGTAGGCTCGTAGGCTCATAGGCTCGTAGGCATGGGTAGCAACGTCCACCTCTGCTCGACTGCTGGCCGTCCTGTCTGCCTTCGGCCGCAATAGAGAGGGAGTGTAGGGTGGCGTTTGCTGTCCGAGGCGGAAGAAGAGCTGGATTTTCCACCACCTGCACACGACTGTCACCCACTCCCACTTCCACTTCCTCTTGCAACGCCTCTCGACCACCTCTTGCACGCCAGACCCTCTCCCACTCCCACTCCCACTTCCCATTTCCATTTCTCGTCCACCGCACTAGTTCCAAACCCACCCCGGCTAGTCCAAGGCCGGATCATCGCGCTCAGGCATCCTATTCTTGCCCCAAACATCGGTACATCCGCCCAGCCAGAGAGAAAAGAGGAAGCATCCCTCATACCCTCCCATTCCGAGCTCGTTCCCATATCATCATATCTCCCCAAGAGGGTTCACTATCTCTATCTGTCTATCTGTCTATCAATCGTCCTGTCTAACCCAACCACACCCAACCGGCTTATGCTCCTTTCCTGCAGTCCCTATCGGTCACCCTCGCAATCAGCCTGAGAAGATAGACTTGGCCAAACCTCCCGCTCCTCCCTGCACCGGCTGGATGTCTCACCACCTCCGGTCTGGGCAGGCGCCGCAAGGAACTGTCCTGGACTTCCCTCCAGACCGTGGAATGCACGCCTCGTCCGCCGCCTGGGACATCTCGCACCGCTTCCAGGATCACGACCAAGACCACGACAACCACAACCACAACCTCGACTTGGCCTCATCACCCTTCGCATACGACTCTGTAGATCACGTCGACCCCTCCTCCACAGCCGCCAACTCGGGCCTTAGCACCTCCAACACCTCCTCCACCACAGCCACCTCTCCAGGCCACGTGAGGATACCAGAGAAGCGTCGCGACCACAGCGCCTCCCAAGCATCCTCTGCCATACATTCTCTCACCTCTGCCAGTACCCTCAGCACCCTCGAGAGCAAGTTGGACCTCTCACCAACCGACAACGTTGCTAGGAAAGGTCTGCTACGTGATTCCTTTTTCGACCAATGGAAGGATGATGCTTCCACTGTAGAGGAAGAGAGCCCTGAAGAGATGCAAAAGAAGGATCCTTTGGGTACCCAGATATGGAAGCTTTACCACAAGACTAGGTCGCAGCTTCCCAACTCTGAGCGTCTAGAGAATCTCTCCTGGCGTATGATGTCTATGAACCTACGCAAGAAGGAACTCGAGAAACGCATGCTAGAGTGCGTCACTCCCCCCTCTTCTTCCACCCACATGTGTTGTCATTCGGATTGGATCTCATAGCCCCACTGTCCTTGTACTCGAACTGACCTTCATTTCACAGAGATTCCAGCAAGCGAGGAACCAACGCTCCTTCCGGGATCGCCCAATTACGAAAAACAGCAGAAGCTCCAAAGCCTAACAGCACAGCTGGCATTGCTAAGAACGACAACACGATCCATTCTGATGATCATATGAACCTTGACGACTTCATCGTCCCTTCTTCTATAGGCTCACCCGCTGGTGTCTCACCCGCACCTTCAAGTGCCGTGCAAGACACTGAACTACCAGACGCTAACGGCCACCTCGCCATCCCCATATTCAACAAGCACAGGCAGAAAGTACAGGACGGCGAACTCTCAATTGCGAGGGCTTCTGCTCCATCTGGGCCCTCCAACCACAAGTCTCGTGCCGATACCGAGTTCGGTGACGTCCCACGGCACGTCCGAAAGACTAGCATTGACGAAAGTCGAGTGAGTGTTTGTTCGAGAATCCTTCTGTGGTACATGCCTAACCTATTCCTAGCCGCTCAAGAGACGTGCAGACGCATCGCCACTAGTCCCACCTGTCAGCAACAGCGCCATGATGTCGCAAGATTCCACTGGCGAGGCAGCCTTGAACAACTACTCTCTCGACCGATCTCACAACCAACACACTATGGAATCGTCAGATTCACATCACCCCAACATCCCCTTCAACATCGACACCTTCAACCTTGACGCCGAACCTATCCTTAACTCTGCCGGCCCTTTCCAATCCAACTTTAATTTCTCCCCGATCGGCTCACCGTCATTGCACAATGGATATGGTGGCGTCTTCAACCACTCCTCATCCATGTCGCTTCCACAGAGTGCAGCCAGCTACCAATCACCGCCTGGGTCCAGGTTTGCCTCTACTGCTTCCACACCACAGCCTATTCCAGAGGGAGAAATCTTCTTCGGCAACAACCAAATACCCCACAGCTCCGTGCCCAGCTTCCACCACCAATCCCACAGCACTCTCTCCGCTCCATCACATCAACAACAATATGTCTTTAGTCCTAACAGCGATTCGATGTTCAGCGCTGTCCATACATCTGGCCCTGGGAGCTCATTCTCTCAGCCTGCCTACAACATGTCTGGCCACATGGATCCCTCACAAGTATTGCCGCCTGAATTCCAGCACAATGGTCTACCAGAGTACAGACACGGTGCAACTTTCACATTCGGCGCAGATGATGAGGATGAGGAAGATGTCGCATTCGACGGTAGCACATTACAGGCTTACTCGCCAATGGACGATATTTCCATGGACGTGCCACAGGGAAACTTTGGATGGGAGGCTTCTTCCTTACCGAACAACTTCAATGGTCCTTCAAACTTCTCCTCTCGTCAAAATGGGAAGGGCGTAAGGATTGGTGGTACCGAGATGATCCCACCTCCAAGAGACTGGAATGGACTGGACCTCAGACTACAGAATTCCGGTGCTTCGGTGAGTGACTTTCGAAACCGGCAAGACCCCAGGACACGAAAGGTCCCTCGTACAACATCTACACCTGGAATATCACAGACTGGCATGTTCTCTATCCGAACACATCCCTCATCCAATTCACCGCCAGAATCCGGTTTCAATTCGGCGATGCCTTCCAGACCCAACAGCCCAAAGCCTGGTGAATCTGGAGTTCCGACCACTTGCACCAATTGCTTCACGCAAACTACACCGCTTTGGCGTAGAAATCCCGAAGGCCACCCTCTGTGCAATGCCTGTGGCCTATTCCTGAAGTTGCACGGCGTTGTACGTCCTCTCAGCTTGAAGACTGACGTCATCAAAAAGAGGAACAGAGGTAGCGGTAACAGTGCACCCGTTGGAACTGCATCAAGGTCCAAGAAAGCTGCCAGTAGGAAGAACTCCATCGTGGCGAATACCCCATCGGCCTCTACCCCTGGTCCAAGTCGCAGCGCGGTCGATGCTGAATCGCCCAAGTCTACCGGAACCGTCGGCACAAACACTTCCGCCAACACGCCTGTGAGCACCACAAGCGAGAAACCTGCTAAGCAGGTCATTGCAATTGCTCCAGGGCCACCAAAACCGCCACCGCAGCCTGCAACCTCTGCGCCCACAAGGTCGATAGTGGCACCAAAGCGGACGAGACGTCAAAGTAGGGCTGCTAACAACCTACCATCTCCGCAATCAGTGGAGGCGGATGGTGGCAATGACAACGCAAGTAATGTGAGCAGGAGCGATGGCGCACCTACACCACATTCTCAGCCGATCCTACCAGCATCTACCGCGCAGCAACAGTCGCAGCCACCAAGTGCTATGCCTACGATTCCACAAGGCCAGGTTGCGCCATCCGTTACATCCTCTCCGTCGAACACTCGACAGCCTAGTGCCAACCCATCGGTACCATCGGGTGCTATGAGCGGCCCCCAAGAATGGGAGTGGCTGACAATGAGCTTGTAAAATTTTTGGCAATGTTTTGGAGTTCTGTAGGATGTGGCGATACAGCCTTTTGTGAAGCGGCTTGAAGTCGAATTTACAGAGCTGTGATGATGACACTGCGATTTCTGCTGAGGCGACTTGGGATGAAACATGAAGATTTCGCACTGGTTCATGTGCATTTATTTGCCTAGAATATGGCTTGGATGCCTGGTTCGAGAGGGGAATATTATATCCAGGGCGATGAAGGAGCTTGACCAGCCGAGACGACCAGAGAGACGATGACTTGTCCCCTAGCGTGGCGACTTACGAAGAAATTTGATGATACCCCAGGGCTACGTTCGCAGTATTGCGAATGATCCCTCAATCTTTTTATTCCCCATGGTTAATTCTCAGACCGCTTTACGCGTCTGTTTCTGCCTCATGACCCAGATGTTGTCACGATTTTCCAAGGATGACTCCATTGTTTAGAGATATCTGTATTTCCATCTTCATCGGGAAAGCACCGGTATTGATTTTTTTTCTATATCTGATAAATACATTCATATACCGTCCATACTTGTTCACAGATGCTGTGTTGCACTCTGCCAATGCTGCTCTCAACCATCGTCGCTTTCACCCTCGCTTCGCTATACTTGTGCATTTGTTATGCCTCCAGGCGTTACAACGTTCCATCCATTTCACAACACCGCCTACTTCTCCAGCATCAGCAATCTGTAGCTGCAAATATAATCCCAGCATATGCATCGTCCACGCCCATGTCCACGGGAGACAGTGACAGATTGCCCCCTGCTGTTCGGAGGAACTACAGGCCATGCCCAGCCAGCCACCCGAGAGATCGACCGTGGGGGTTCGTGTGCAGGTCAGGTACTGTACTGTAGTTTTAACAGCAGCTGGCTGTACAGATTGGAAATCCAAAAACATGTACATTAGAGTATGTAGCTCACTGCTCGGTTGAGCAAAGAAACCCCACCAATCCCAGCAGCCAAACCCTTGGAAGCCAGTAAACTCCAGTCCTGGTCGTCGTTGGTCAGCTTCATATTTTCTTCGATTCTATCCTTCCCCTCGTCTACCTCGGCATTGCATAGCACAGCACAGCACAGCACCGCGCTGACTGAACAATTCATCCCACTTTTGCATCTGCATGCGATCAACCCGATCTGTCGACGTACTGCTCCGTGCCCTCACCATTCCACCAGCTCGCCTATTCGTTCGCGCGCTCGCTCGCCCGCNTCGCTTTTCTTTTNNTCGTACGGTGAAACCGGCTACGACGCTTTGCCACCGACCGACCGACCGACCGACCGAGCGGGCGAGCAAGGGCCGACGCATATATGGTACAGTATGCACCCACATGCAGTACATCCATCCATCCATCCATCCATCCATCCATCCATCCTCACATGCATGCATGCACGCGTGCTGTAGCACTACGATCGATCAGACCCTCAGTCTATAGATCATCCCTGCGTCCATGCCGTCACGATAATCTATGCACTCGTTTGATTTTGTTGACACCAATGATTTCATTGGACCGTCGAGGTACATTACTTACTGGATTGCCTCTGATCTTTTACAAGTACTATTTTGAAAAACCGTGTCACCACTGCCTGCATTGACCACTTAACCGCCTTTGCAGCTACTTAGTAGAGGTACACCCCACCTGGAGTCAAAGCAGTGGGGCTGCGTGGGGAAGGAAGGAAAATGCAAGGCAATGCAATGCAAGGCAAAGCGAGGTAAGGTATGACCAAGTCAGGTAAGACAAGGCAAAGCTCACTGCTGTTATAATTACCATCCGGATTGTGAAGGCCGCATCCGACCGAAGGCTCAAGGTGCGCTTGCTAGATGGCCCTTTTCTGGGTTCGGAGAGGGCAGATGCGAGGGCAGATGCGAGCGTTGCTGCTGCCGCTGCTGTGGCTACTGCTGTGGTGCTCGAACCCATCCACCTAGTTGCTCCTTTGCAAGTATCGTATTAGACAATAAAGTTGCAGCAGAGTCATCTGATGTGACGACGGTATGATTGGGTTGAAAAGTGGTCAAGTGTTGCCGCCGTTTCTTTCTTCCAAGGTCTTTAGTAGGCTGTTGCTGAGTATTATGATATGGCTTTCCTGACTTGGCAAGAATGGTCCATTGTGCTTCGACGGCGGTGTTGCCAGATATAACGGACGTTAGTCCGCAAAATTGGGTCGCCATACCCTGTAGACAAAACCTTTCACATACTTACTGCATGCTATGGCCGTTTAAATAACTGGAGTATCCCTTTCCACAGTCTCGCTTGGAGGTCTATGAGAGGAGGGGACAAATACTTTCAGCACATCGACGAGGTGAACGGTTTGAACTGATTCAACCGGCTGCTGTCACTCATTGTGGCTCGCTGCAGGTCAGGACTGGTTAAGCCCCAGGGACAGCAAATAAAACGCATGGTTCTTCACCTTACTTACAATCATTCAAAGGCGTACACAGCCAGCCAAGCCAGCCTCGAATATGCAGCTACAACTTAGACGTGCGATGGTTCATGCCAATATGATGCTATAGAGCAGAGACTCACACCCGTGACGGCGATATACGAGCTCGATTGTAGGATCAGATGACAAGACTGTCAGACTGAACGGTCTGCAGCGGCCCATATTCCCAGACACGCCTGGGTTGAGATACTGTGCATTCATGCAGTCTCTGGGGTATGGGGCAAGTGACACTTTGAGCATTGTCTGGGTATACACTGCGTGGTACCTATCCGTGCTGCAATACCCCTTGAAAAGGAAGAGATTGCAGTGGATGCCCAGGCACAGCTCATGACTGCTTGAAAAGAGAATTCCATGGTGACCCGTCGATGTGAGCCCATTCGTAGAGTCATGAGCTTTTGAAGATCAATCTGATGCGTAGCAAGAGGTGATATGGATCGCTGCTTAGCATGAATAAGTGGCTGTGCACTCTATCCATCAAAGAGGGTATATCTCCTACACGACTGTCGTCTCGTCTACATGCTTGGCATGAGAGCTGGTTACCCTTTACGGCAAGCCGAAAAGGTACAGCGGTCAGGTAGATTAAGGGCGGGCAAAGAGTGACATCAATCATATCCAAAGGGTACGATCAATCGGCGACGGCTCTGCAGGCCAAACGACACCTGAGCTTCATCAACGACTGTCGTTCATGTCATCATCGATCCGCCCGCAGTTATGACATGGATGCGTAGCGATGCCGTGCCTTGCCATGCCTTGCCATGGCTTCAGAAGCCAGCTGCAGTTTGCTCCAACGGACCAAGTAGCACTGCTATCATCACTGTGCGATCGGCAACATTGGTCTCATGCTGCCGCTTGACGGACTGTTGTGATTGAACAGCTTTTCTACGTCATTTGATATGCTTTGCACGATAGACGGGATGCCGGGATGCCCTCTTGTTGATTTACCTACTCTATGCTTCTCGCTCCCAGTCTTGCGAAGGCGACTCCTGTGTCCTCGAGTTTCGGCACTGCATGATCAGACACTTTGTTCAGCCCATCATATACTTTGTCGTTGCTCGGGTTCACCTGAATTACATCAGTCATTGACGGAAGAAGTCCTCAACGATGGGGCATGATGTTCGCGGCTCAAGCGAAAGACTAGGACGCGACTCAGACTCGTCCAACACTTTTCTCGACGATGCGCGTCCGGAAAACAAGCCAACCAGTGATACTGAGAAGAATGCAGAGGATCCAAGTCGAGCCGAGTTCCACGAGATACACCCCGAAATCCGACGAGGTAGTAGTCTGGCCGCCTTGTCCGCTACATCACAGAGTGGGAGATACCACATAGATGGCAGGAGAGTCATGACGGAACATGACTGCTACGACAAGCTTGGGTATTCGTGGCCCAGCTGGAAGAAGTGGATGCTCCTCTCCTCCATCTTCGCCGTCCAGATGTCTATGAACTTCAACACCTCGATCTATCCCAATGCCGTGCCTCTCCTTGCTGAGCACTTCAGTGTCAGCAAACAGGCTGCAAGAGTCGGTCAACTGGCCTTTCTCGTGCTCTATGCCTTCGGTTGCGAGCTTTGGGCCCCTTGGAGCGAAGAGTTCGGCCGATGGCCCATCCTGCAGTGAGTCAAAGCCTTGTTAATATTACCAAAGATCCTTGTCTGACTCGGGCGTTTAGGGTTTCGCTTGGTCTTGTTAACATCTGGCAAATATTAGCTGCTCTAGCTCCCAATTTTGGCAGCTTGGTTGTTGCACGCGCTCTGGTTAGTTTTGAATGCAAGTGGATTCAGAGATCGCCTTACTGACACTATATCCAAAAGGGCGGTCTTTCTTCCGCAGGTGGATCTGTCACTCTTGGGATGGTTGCCGACCTCTTTGATCCAGATCAGCAGCAAATGGCAGTTGCCTTCGTGGTGCTGTCATCAGTAGGCGGCACATCGATCGGTCCGATCATTGGAGGTCCAGTACAAAAGTACCTGAGCTGGCGTTGGAATTTTTGGATCCAATTAATATTTGGGGTGGTCGTACAGGCAGTACACTTCTTCATGCCCGAGTCACGCTCCACTATTCTGATGGACCGCGAGGCCAAACGTCGCCGTGAACAGGGCATCGAGGAGATCTATGGACCGAATGAGGTCAAAACCCCCAGGATCAGCATGCATGAATTCCTCATAACTTGGTCTCGTCCTTTCGAGATGTTCTTCCGCGAACCCATTGTGCTTTCATGCTCGCTGTTATCTGGCTTCAGCGACGCCCTCATCTTCACATTCCAGGAAGGCTTCAATCCAGTCTATGCTCAATGGGACTTCGGCGTTGTAGAGACAGCATGGGCTTTCATTCCTATCGTGATCGGGTATGGTATTGCTTACCTGAGTTACTGGCCTTGGATCCGTCACGACTGCAACATCATTAGTAAGTATGGCAGTGACGCCCTCAGTCCCGAACATCGCTTGTATTGGTTGCTGTACCTTGCGCCACTCGAGACTATCGGTTTGTTTGGATTCGCTTGGACATCTCTGGGCCCACCGCAGACACACTGGATAGCACCGATGATCTTCTCTGCCTGTATCGCCATTGCGAACTATGCAATCTATATGTCAACAATCGACTATATGATTGCGGCTTATGGAGCCTATTCTGCTTCTGCCACTGGAGGCAATGGGTTCGCGCGTGACTTTCTCGCCGGCATTGCTGCATTGTACTCTACTCCCTTATACAGCAATATTGGAGTTGATTCTGGTCGCAACTTGGAGTATGCTAGCACCATACTGGCTTGTTTGGCTTTTGTGGTTACTATTCCCGTATACATCATTTACTGGAAGGTAAGTAAAGCATTTGCGCGTCCTCAAGCTCTATTGAGTTTGGCTGATATGCGCAGGGACCCCAAATTCGAAAAGCATCCAAATTCGCTCAATCTCTTGAAGACGACCGTAAGGAGTTCAATGAAAGACGCATCAGTGCAGCCAAACCTGGGCAGTTGGAACCCCATAAGCTATAGTCATAGCCAGCTTCATCCCCATAGTAATAAACGCCACGAGGTAACAAGTTGAAGGCATATGATACATATCGAAACACTGCTATGGACATAATCACATCAGAATAGTCGCCAAAGCGTACCTAAGTGACCTCAAGAAGACGGTGTGCACGGACCCTTATGACGCCAACTATAGCTGCTTGGACAATTTCTTGGGTTGATTGGCAGGTACTCAAGTAGATGCGATCAGCCCCGTACCCATTAGGTATTTACACAATTCGGTTATCCCACCTGCCAGCCTCAGCAATTCCAGATATCCTTCGCAAGCTTCGTACTCTCTAAACGCAGCCAACAATCAATCATACTTTCACCGGCAATGGCCGTCATATATTGCGCTTATACCGAGGCGATCAACCCGGCAGATGAGTCGCCGGTGTTGACGAGGGACCAGATATGGAAGGGTCTACAGCGTAAGATTCGGAAGGCACAAGACTTTGTGCCGGTAATCCACGCCACGGATGTGATTGAAGAGAAGGGAAACGAGGTCATTAGAGACGCACACTTCCTCCAGTTCCATGAGCGGCCACCTCACACCGTGCGAGAGGTCTGCAAGAGCTACTACCCTACCAAGGTCAGTATATTGCTTGCCCCTCAACTTTCTTTTGAGATGATCATGGCAGTAGAGAAACTCCCTGGCGAATGGCTGACTTTGTCCAATGCAGGTGGATTTCTGGCAGCCAAGCGGTGCACTGATTACCAACACTATATCTGATGGACCTGGTATGACCGACAGCGAGCTACACATGACTTATACTTTCGAGTGGAGGTACCCTGACGTCGAGGAGGGGAGCGAGAGGTACAAGAAATTGGTGGAAGATCACCGAGCAGGTGCAAAGTCGGCAGTGCACAGCTCGATCGTGAACATGAGGAAGATGGCTGCAGCAGGCGAGCTGGACTAATTGGAGTTTGTGATGCTGTGGCTAGATGTCAAGGCTTGGATAATGTGGCAGACTCATCTTCTGGTGACTAGCCTCGAGTTTGGAATGTTGTGGTAACGTATGTAGGGACGAACCATGGCTCTTGAGATATGATATTTCTATTCCTCATTCAGGTATCATTACGGAGTTCTATCCCTTAGACGGCGCTGACGCTCTTCAGCAGCGATGGTAGCTGGCTCTTCTTGGCCTGCAAGTCGGAATTGCCGCCGATGTGCTTCTGACCGATGAAGATGTTTGGCACAGAACGCTGAGAGGTGATGTCTTCGAGGGCATCCTGGATGGCGGCACCGTCATCTGTTTTAAGAGTCAGCCCCCAGAAAACGCGCAGTTTGATATTCTCCAAAAGGTTCGCACATACCGACTTGATCGAGCTCAATGGTGTAGTACTTGGCACCTAGCTCGGACAGCAGGCTCTTGGTGGCCTTGCAGTATGGGCAGTAGGACTTGGAAAAGACGGCTTTTGGGGAATTGACGTCAGCAACATGATCCAGAGGGGGGAAGACTCGGACAGGGACATACCAACGGCATTGTTGTCGATGATGTCCTGGGCTTTGGTTTTGGCGGCCATGATTGAGTTTGGCGAGGCAGGACGTGCGCCTGTGAAGATAGAGCGGATGAAGTTAATGGTGGGCGAGTGTGAGGCGGGGGAGATGTGTCCCTCGCGATGTAATATAGATATATGCGCCGGTCGACAGGTATGATGTAGACTGACAGAGACGGTGCCTGGTTTGTCACACTATCATCACCTCACAGATGGGATCTGTCAGTCTTGACTACTTTAGCCGGGTCTTTGCTTAGGTAAGATTCCACCGCACCGTGTCGGGTATGGCGGGCGGAACCCTGGACTTGGAAGTGGTGAGGAAACAGCAATGACGCAATCCAGCTTCTGGAACCGCTCATCGGCCGAAGTCACGTGCTGGCCATCTGTTATCGCCACCAGCTCGTCTTGGCAGCCGCCATGCCGTGTGTAGTGGGGAAGCCTCGACGCACCTGAGGCACCCCAGGTCTTGGCATTTCTTGCCTTGCCCTGCTTGCCTGCCTGCCTTATCTTGCCTTACCTCTGTATCTCCATATCCGACTACAAGTCCCGACCCGGGCTATCCACAGCCATTCGACCTCCATCTCCATGTTGCCTTCCGTCGCAACAAAGACGAGACGGAAATATGGGTGCCATTGGATCTGTCGACAGCTTGGCCATCGGTAGGACGTGATTTCAACGGTATCTCGGCGTCAACGTCCGTTCAATGTCCATCCGTCGTCATAATCATGTCGTTCGCTCCACGTTCACAGCAATGCTTGGCCACGTAAGTCACCGTCCGACTTCCTCAACATCCAGCCCATTGCTCGTCTCTCCGCCCTTGGCATACCATAGGCAAGGTGCGATGGACTTCGAAGGCTCGGCAAGAGATATGATGTGGTACTTTGCCTTGCTATCCTTCCCTTCTCTATGGTCTCGCCGCATGCAGACCCCTCGACAAAGACTATCCCCGCCTTCTATACCCGCTTCGCTTCTAGACGCCGCCTTCGTTTTGGGCCAGCAAACGCTGGCCATTGGATTTTTTTCACAAAATGCTTGTGTCTCGAAGACATGCAAACATGCTTGACGGCGTATGTGCGTCGCACGCACCTCAAGACCTGTAGCCATTGCTTGTGTAGTCAAATCGTATTCATTTCACTTTCCGGGAAGAAGTTCCTCGCAGCCCCAAGAGTCGCCAAGCACCAGAGGCAACTTGATGCTTGGCCGACAAGAGCAGATGAACGGGTCGACAATGCCGCATGCTGTCAAGCGATTGACTTAAGTACTCCCATCTGCCCCTTTGATGTCTACAAGGAGTTCAAGTAGAAGTTCTCAACACCGACCAAATCTCCATACTATTGCTTCTTGCAAGCTTCCGTTCATTTTTGCCTTCATCATATTGTTATCATTACATCTTCACTCATACAACAGCCACTGGACGCCCTCTAGGCTGTGGCAACTATAATGGGGGCTGTCGATCAGACTCTTGCTGTTCATGTGTCTGGACAAGCCAACAAACCGTTGTCTAAACCTGCACACAGCCTCAAATGGAACGATGTGGCCCAAGAGCTGCAGACCGATACTGATGATGGACTCGACTCTGTCACCGCAAAGAAAAGACTACAAGAATACGGCCACAATGAGCTTGGAAATGCTGCGGCAGTCAATCCTGGCAAGATCCTGCTCAGACAAGTTGCAAACGCAATGACCTTGGTGCTCATCCTTGCCATGGCAGTGTCGTTTGGTATTAAATCATGGATCGAGGGAGGCGTGGTAGCGGCTGTTATTACTCTCAACATTGTCATCGGCTTCCACCAGGAGTTCCAAGCGGAGAAGACAATGGATTCTCTGAGATCACTCAGCTCACCGACTGCCACCGTAGTGCGAGATGGACAGAGCATCAGCATCTCCACAACCGAACTTGTCCCTGGCGACCTCGTCGAGATGAAAGTTGGCGACACGATACCAGCGGATGTTCGCCTCATTGATGCAGTAAATTTTGAGACCGACGAAGCCCTTCTCACCGGTGAATCACTGCCTGTGCGCAAGAATGTTGCCGACGTTCTTGAAGAGGCAACTGGTCCAGGTGATCGGCTGAACGTTGCATATAGCTCCTCGACAGTGACCAAAGGTCGAGCCACTGGCATTGCGTTCGCCACCGGCATGTTCACAGAGATCGGTTCAATAGCTGCCGCTCTTAGGAAGACCGACAGCAAGATCCGTCCAGTCAAGAGAAAAGAGGACGGTACCGCCGGACCGCATCGCTACGTCCAAGCCTGGAGTCTGACATTCGGCGACGCTGTTGGGCACTTCCTCGGCGTCAATGTCGGCACGCCGCTACAGAAAAAACTCTCCCGACTCGCGATACTGCTCTTCTTTATTGCCATAATTTGCGCTATCATCGTCCTCGCTGCAAACGGATTCAGCAGTGAACAGCAGGTCATCATCTATGCCGTTGCCACTGGTCTTTCAATGATTCCAGCATCTCTCACCGTCGTCTTGACGATCACTATGGCTGCCGGAACCAAGCGCATGGTAGAACGCCACGTCATCGTCCGAAACTTGAAATCCCTTGAGGCTCTAGGTGCTGTCACTGATATCTGCTCTGACAAGACTGGCACCCTGACTCAAGGTAAGATGGTCGCAAAGAAGGCCTGGATCCCAGCTAGGGGAACCTATACGATTGGCGAGTCTAACGAGGCCTTCAATCCCACTCTCGGCGGCATTTCCCACTCAACAGTGGAACCTCGCCACGCATCTGAAAAGGATGATTCACAGGAAGCCAGCTATTCCGAGCTCGTATATCAGAATCAACCTCTCAGAGATTACCTGCAGGTTGCTTCCCTTGCGAACCTGGCCACAGTCCATCAACAGGAAGGAGGAGACTGGAAAGCCCGTGGTGACCCGACCGAGATCGCAATCCAAGTATTCGCCACCCGCTTCCAATGGAATCGTCGTGACTCTATTGGAGGTGATTTCCCAGCCTGGAAGATGCTTTGCGAATTCCCATTTGATTCTGATGTGAAGAAGATGTCAGTGATCTACAAAGACACCAAATCCAACCAGATGTCCGTCTTCACAAAAGGCGCTGTCGAACGCATCATCACCTCCTGCACGAAGGTCTTCAAAGAGGATTCTGAAGCTACCGACATGACGGACGAATATCGTGATCAAATCCTGGAAAACATGGAAGGTCTTGCGAAGCTTGGTTTGCGCGTGCTCGCCCTTGCTAGCCGCCAATATAGCGAGGACTTCAAAGAAGGTGATGAGGTCGACCGCAGCTCTGTCGAGCGCGACCTCACATTCCGCGGATTGATCGGCCTGTATGATCCTCCTCGCCCGGAATCCGCACCTTCCGTTGCCAAATGCCATGAAGCTGGCATTGCCGTTCACATGTTGACTGGTGACCATCCGGGAACTGCTCGAGCCATTGCTGCTCAGGTTGGTATTCTGCCATCTCGCATGCACGAGTTGAGCAAGGACGTCACCGATGCCATGGTAATGACCGCCAGCCAATTCGATGCCCTCTCCGACGACGAGATCGATCAGCTCCCTGTTCTGCCTCTCGTGGTGGCTCGCTGCGCTCCGAACACTAAGGTGCGCATGATCGAGGCTCTCCATCGTCGCAAGAAGTTCTGCGCAATGACTGGTGATGGAGTCAACGACTCTCCTTCGCTGAAGCGTGCCGACGTAGGAATCGCCATGGGTCAAGCTGGTTCCGATGTGGCGAAAGATGCTTCCGATATCATCTTGACTGACGACAACTTCGCCTCCATCCTTGCCGCCGTCGAAGAAGGCCGTCGCACGTTCGATAACATTAAAAAGTTTGTCCTTCACTTGCTCGCTCAGAACATCGCCCAGGCCTTTGTGCTCCTGATTGGACTGGTGTTCAAAGACAGCGAAAATATATCAGTTTTCCCTCTCGCACCGGTCGAGATTCTTTGGGTTATCATGATCACATCTGGCCTTCCAGACATGGGTCTCGGCTTCGAGGTCGCCGCTCCAGATGTCATGAAGCGTCCACCGCAGTCACTGAAGCGCGGCATCTTCACCATCGAAGTCCTGATCGACATGATGTTCTACGGTATTTGGGTTGCAACTCTCTGTATCGCAGCCTTCGTGCTGGTCCTCTACGGATTTGACGAAGGCACGATCGGGCTGGACTGCAATGACTCCATCGGCGATGGGTGCGACCTGAGCTTCCGCGCCCGAGCAACCTGCTTCGCCTGTCTGACCTGGTTCTCTCTGTTCCTCGCCTGGGAGGTCATTGACCCGCGCCGGTCATTCTTCCGCATGCAGCCCGGGTCGACGCGGTATTTCACGCAGTGGATGCATGACGTGTGGCGCAACAAGTTCCTGTTCTTCGCCGTCATCGCCGGCTTCGTCACCATCTTCCCCATCCTCTACATTCCCGTCATTAACGACGTCGTGTTCAAGCACACAGGCATTTCCTGGGAGTGGGCCATCGTCTTCATCGGCAGCCTACTGTTCTTTATCGGCTGCGAGCTGTGGAAGTTCGCCAAGAGGGTCTACTTCCGCCATAGCGAGGCGAGAGCGAGGGGCAGCAATCAAACCATGGACGATACCGAGGACAGGGTGTTCTCCAGATACCTCAGTACTGACAAAAGCGACGCGGATACTGAGAAGATGAGTTGAGCAAGGGTTCACGATATGAGCGACGGGCAGTATATTTTCGCCCATGATAATGTTTGATTTTCTAGGGGGGTCATCTGTATTTAGCTTAAATCATTTCCATATTCAGAACAAGCCGGCAACGATGCCAAATATCCAACAGACCTGTCAAATGGCTCAAAGCGGTAACGTCGGTGGTTGAGACTTGCATTTTCAAAGTAAAGAGGGCATCGTCTTTTAGGCGCTGTGTTCGCTAATTCGACGCAACAAGCGGCTCCAACGCTTGATTATATGCCCTTGCATCGCGCACACTTATGATCTCGCATCCCTGGAGATATCAAGCCTTGGACATATATTGAAGTAAGAAAGTTTTTGGGTATCAAAGCTGCTTCCTCAATGTCGACATGACTGTTTGGCCTGAAGGCCATCCTTTTTCTCCTCTTACATTTTCGCCTGCGCCTGTCATCCCTTCATGTCCATGTGAACCCCAATTTTAATGACTCAATGTAATCCACGTCGCCTTGTGACATATAAATCAGAGAGCATGTTGCATTGCAGGTTGAACGCGCTGATCCTCATTCAACAAGAACACAGCTCATCACAGTACACATCTAAGCGTTACTCGCCCAACCAAAAGCAAGGCCCACAAACGCAGTGCCAAGCGCCCACACAGCAGACCAGGCCACAGCTCCTCCAAGCTCAGTGCCTTGTACCGTACCGTAAGTCTTGACTAGCGAGTTGGCAAACTGACAAGCCATCACTACCGCCGTCCTTCGTGATAATACGGAGGCTTTGTGGCTGAAACCTTGGGTGCCGAGGCCCAGGTTGTACGAAAGGGTCTGCGTCAGAGTGGCGGATTCTGGGTCGAAGCGGGCGGCCTCCTGTTCAGCAGAGGGCCCAGGCTGGCGGGCGAAGCGAGCTGCTGGGGTATAGAGGAAGTCAATGGCGGCCATGCCCATGGGTAGGGCTAGGGCGGCAAGTATGAAGAAGTTTCCCTCGTGTGCCGCTGTCAGATCGCGCAGGCCGTCGAAATAGATCACCAGGTACGTCGGCAGCCAGGTGTGGTAGCTTACAAACAGCGTGATTGACCACAGGCTTGCCGCCAGAAGTGTCATGCTCAGACGGATGATGGGATCCTGGTCGATTGGTACAGTCTTGCTGTTATATTTGGCTTCCACCGAGCTCTTGTTAGGTCTTGCGATCTTGACGATTGAATAGTTGTGGCTCTCATCTAGAGGCCGCAGGAGCGCGAAAGGGAGAGCCAGAGCGCATACGTCAATTGCAAGCGCTGTAGTGCATGCTGCAGCGGAGATCGAGTAGAAGGAGTAGAGAAGGTAGAAGTAGGGCGCGGTCGCAAGTAGAGATAGACAGGCCACGTCGAGGTCTGCGATTGTATTGGGTCAGCGCTTACTTTCTTGCGGTTCTCGTACACATCACTTTTGGGCGACGTCAAGCCTTGCTAATGAGGAAAAGCGACGACATACAATCAAGGCCAGAGATCCACGATCCGTACAGTTCGGCGAATTTCCAGCCAGCGAGGACCAGGACCTGCCATGGCGCGGTTATGGGTCGCTTGATCGCTGCAAACTCTTCACCAACAATGCCTTCCGTCAGAGAATAGGACAAGGTGTTAATAGAGACCGTCAATGCCAGCGCGGCGGGGAGACGCGCCCATCTCGGAATATACGTCGCCAATGCGCCGACGCTTGCGCCAGGCTGTCGCTCGGGGGTGCTCATGGTGGAGGACGAGACAGAGTCGGATCAAAGTGTGGTCGAAGAAGCCGCAGTCGTCTACCGGTACCTGGAGAGTCCCAGGGTATCTTGTGCTAACGTTTATCGACGGGAATGAGCCTACGATAGGTGGCGGGTCTCGGCCAGGTGGGAGGAAACACGATGCGCACAAAGCTCGTGAAGCTGGCGCGCCCGGCTCTAACCGCGCCTCGACTACCATTCTGGGTAATCTGATGTGATGACATAACTCGATGTCCTCGGGATCCGACGTCGTCATAGCAACCCTTTCCTTACCACCTGCTGCATGAGGAATGGGTTCCGCCCGTCATGGCTTTTGAACGACATCGCCAACCGGCCCACCCCCCAAACTCAGCGACAGCACCTGGCGCTGACATCGCGCTTGTAAGCGGTCCCTCAACCACACGCCATCGCATAAAGTGTCCAGATCGGGTAGATCATAGGTCTTCCTTGTCTCGCATGTATGGGGCAAGTACATCTATGACTGGCAGCCTTGTCCGCTTTTTAGTCATGTCTGGTGCTAATTGCGTGGCACGGGGTCAAATGCGAAAACGAAATCGTCAATACGTGCTGCGCAATGCTGCAGAGTTTGATACGCCATCTGATAGACTCTTTTAGGCCAAATAGTAGACAGCAGCCAGGCACCAGCATTTAGGTATCATCTTTTTAGGCATGTTTGTGAGCGATTCTTGACAGTTTTCTGGGCTCTGACTAGGCGAAAGCGACTTATCCTGACAAGCTTGTATCTTCGACTGCAATACTACGCTGGGGAGAAACCCATCTTACAGCCAAGATGACGATCGAGGTGTACCCAGCAACGGACGAGGACATGCCTCGCATCTTCGAGATCTTCTCTCGGGCCTTCTACGGCAATGAGCCCTTCGTGGACGCCGTCTACCCTCTGCACTGGACACCTGCTGGACAAGTCGAGGGTACTGCACGCTTCGTCCAAGCGAAAGACAAGAACCCTGAGGTCGTTCGCTTCCTGAAAGCTGTCGACACTTCCATCTCTCCCTCTACGGAACCTGGCCAGCATCCCGAGATCGTCGGCTTTGCCAAGTGGAATGTCTACACTGGTGTCATCCCGCCTCTGGAGGAACAGTTTCCTGCCGCTGGTTCACCAGGTGACTACTGGTCTCCGATCACCCCCGATGGCGCGGATCTCTACAAATACGTGCAGGTGCTGCTAGAAGATTTCGTCGTCAAGCGGAACTCAGCAATCGTACGGACGGGTGGCAAGGTGCTTTCACTAGATATCTGTGCTGTGCACCCTGATCATCAAAGAAAGGGCGTTGGCCAAGCTCTGGTGAAGTGGGGAACCAGCCAGGCAGACACCCGGGGGTGGGAGAGTGTGGTGGAGAGCTCGGTATGTGGCAAGGGCTTGTACGAGAAGAACGGTTTCATCTTTCACGAGTCTGTTTCGCTCATGCCCGAGGCGTGGAAGGGGAAGAGACCAGCTGTCCAGTTCGCCTGGTTGACAAGACCGGCACGAACATGAGCAGGGTTATACAACGCGAATTTGGTGGAAGTGTTTACAGGAGAGCCTATAATTTGGGTTGATACGTAAACTTAAGTTCCTAAGTCGAGTTGACATTGGCAAGAGGTCTTTATTGAGAGATTAGATATCTGACTGAATTACCTCGATTTGGTCGAGAAAGTCTAGGAGAGTAGAGAAGGCTAAAATCTCCAGATACTCAAGATGCATACCCACCCAGAGCGCCCAATGGAATCTTTGCAGTCTTGCATTCCGCTGCGATGCCCTCCTGATAATATACAGTACAGCTATAGAACCTGGTTTCATTATGCATAACGTCGTGAAAGGCTTGGTGGTGCACCTACCACCAGGTGATCACTGCGGAGGACCCTGAATAGGACCATTCATGGGATTGTGATCATCCAGGAAGTTATTCCCATCGAACATCGCCGGGCCTGGCGTGAAGCTTCCAAGCCCCAGTCCCTCTGCCCAATCCCATTCGAGCGTCATGGGCATTTGCCAGAGGTCCTGTGGTACGAAAGGCTGCTGGAAAGAGGGATTGCCTCCAATCCCTCCTCCGACAGAGACGCCGTTGTTCCCTACAGAATCTGACGAGCCAACAAAATTTGGTACGCCGTTGTTGCCTGCCAGATTGTCTACAGTGGTACCTGGTACAGCCAGATTGCTGTTCGAGTAGCCATCTGCTTGACCTTGTTGAGGGACATGACCTAGGGATTGCCAGCCCTGAGGATAGATATTGTGCGTACTGGCGCTGGAGTGATCCGACACTTGGAATGATGGATTCCATTGACCAGGGTCGTTCTGCGGCTGAGAAACTTGTCCTTGCTGACCACTGTGGTGCCCATTATGCATATTTGGTTGTGTCTGGGAAAAATTGTTTTGCTGATTGGCGTCTGAGTTGGGAGTGCTGAATGAAGCAGGACTTCCGCCTGAACCCGGGCTTAATGCCATACTTGCTCGAAGGCTAGGTGTCTGGACAGGCCGCCGGTATGCCGCCTGAGTCTCAACCTGAAGCTGTTCCCAGCTCTTAGCGCCATCAAGGATCTCTCCAACAGCATGCCCATCAGGTTGACGACGATCTTTCTCTTGTTCGCGTTCTGCTTGTTTCCTCTTCCCACGTCCTTTCATGTCTCTTTCAGCTTTGTCAAGAACAACACGGGCGATACGCTCGAATTCCGAGCAGACACTCAGCATTCGTCTGACATTTCCATTTCCTTCTTTGCTGTCCCGCTCAAGCATGGTCAAGAAAACGACGACTGATGCCATCAACTTCAAATCGCTTCTCGCTCTCGCGTCTTGAGGATTCTGCAAGATATTTGCAAACAACGTGACAAGCGAGCTCACTGGATAGTACAGAATGAGCCATACGCAGGCATAGTCGCCTTGCGGGATGTAGCGGATGAGGCCGATGCTGGTTCGAGCTGCATTAACACACAGTGCGGCCGACATAAAGACTCGTGGATTTAGCGGCCGAGCGTTAAGGCCTTGCAGAGCAAAATCCGAAAGACGCGACGTCCAATAGCCGTGATGCACAGACATACGATGGATTGTAGTCAGGCAGTTGTAATAGGCGAAATGCAAGACGACAACATGGAGTATAAGCGGTGTGTGGTTTGCCCTGATCTCGTGTTCTGGCCGGAAATCAAGAGGCATGCTATCCTTCCATTGTTCAAGCATCGAGTCAAGTTCACCTATCGTATTCAGCAGTTCGCCATCAGTCTGTTTCGAGGCTTTAACGGAGTAAAGTCTCTTGTAGACCTGACTTTGGATTTGTGCGAAGGTACACATCTGCCTGAAGAGGTTCATTTTTGTGCGCCCCTGATCTTCCTTGGCAAGAGGGATGTTTCCAATGTCATCCGGCGGATCTTCACTGGGCAGGTCGACATTCATATCATCATCATCCTGGGAAGGCGGACGTCCTGATCGAAGGCAAATATCTTTGTCGAGTAGATATGCAATCCAGAATACCCGCTTGCGCTGCTCGTTCTCTGCCTCGTTCAGGTTAAAGCCACTGCCACGCTTATGCAGGCCAATACTGTGTGCCAGCCGCATTGCTGCAGCGACGAGGAAGAAGGATGGTTGTGGATTGGGAGTTCCTGAGAGGAACAACGCCATGCCCAACAGCGCCTGCACCGACAGAAGATCAGTATTGCGCATGGTGAGCTCGCTCAGTACTGCCAAGGCGTTCTTGAGATAGCCCCAAGCATGTTCGTCCTCCTCGGAATTCGTGATGTTCGACATGACCCGTAGCCTGTGCGCTATTCCAAGGGCAACATTGAGCGACGCCCACCACCCGCTGCCTTCGAAAGGGTCTAGCGAGTACTGCCTATCCACTAGATGCATGAAGGTGGGCTCGTGAAACAGCGGGAACATGTTGTTAAAGTTTTGGAAGTAGTCTCGCAGTAAACTGTAACATTCAGCTCGAGGTGGAAGAGGCTTGAACGTTCGTCGTGCGAAAAGGTCGGAAAAGACCTCGGGTTTCCAGTGGTCGAATTTCTGTCCGTCCTCTACTGCCGATGCGATCATATGTTGGAAAGAGCTGTCGCCAGTCTTCTCATTGACCCATTGGATACCCTTCGGTGAGAAGATGGAGAAACCAGAGGAGCTACCGATGTAGCGAGTCTCTCCAGCGCCGTTGGTTATAAGCGAACACATCTGATCTGCCAGAGCATCCGCCGGTGGCTTCGGTTTCGCGACCTGTGATTGTTCCCTCGATCCTGGTGAAGTCTGGTCACCCGACAGGCTCGTTCCTTTGCGGTGATCATTTTGGGATGCGCCATTATCCGACGGGGTAGGCGCAACATGCGCACCTGTGCGCTGGCTCATGGGGCTGGCAGGGCTGTCTGAGGTGCTATGACTTTGACTGCCGGGTTGAGTCTTCTCGGCCAGCTTTTTCTCCAATGTCCCGAGATCTGTCCTCTCCCATTCGTCTTTGGCCAACAATCCGCTCATTCTGAGTAGGCTCTCCATTCTGCCCAACCGGTTCTCCAACCCTTCAATGTACTTAGCGCCCTTGGGTGGGTTGCGCTTCTTCTCTACCTGTGTGAAAACACATTCCGTTTTGGAGTTCACGCAGTGGCCACACTTTGGTGTTTTGCCGTCGCATTTGATCTTCTTCTTGCGGCACAGATCGCAAGCTCTAGCGATGCGCCGTCTCTTGGAATCGCGTGCGCCATCACCGCTAGTCGCATCGTTCGCGCCGCCGTCATTCTCGTTGTCGTTGTCGTTCTCATTGTCGATATCGTCGTCGTAGCTGTAATCAAGTGAATCACCAGGGAAATAGCCCGTACCAAAGGGCCTACCAGGCGGATTTGGTGTGTAAGCTGCCGCGAAGTCAGGTCGCTGATCGGACGAGAAGTCCGATCTGCCCTGGGCTGGAGGGGCGCTCGTTCGCTGGGGATTCATGGTGGCATTTGTTCAACGGTCGGTCTGCTCTAAGATCCGGGTTATTCCTCCAGAAGAATGGGCTTCTCTCGGTCAGCAGAAAGCTTGCAGCTGAACAGGCTACCGCATGATGCCACGAAGAAAAAGGTTATCCTTTGCATGCAGACGTCACAGCGCAATAGCTAGCAACGCACGGTTTCAGCTATCTAATGGCAAGGATGGGAGGAAGGGCTGTGACTGGATCGGTAGGGGTCTTGGGCCGGGACTTCTAAGGAGGTAGTGCTATGGGCATACCATTACTACGGCAGTACCACCTACAGAAAACGCAAAGGAAGGACCGCAAGCGAAGTCCGGCAGGCTGGACAGAGGAGTGGGGATTGAGCGAACAGTTTCGTCTTATCCGCTGCCAGATCGCCTCGTTTTTATAACTACTCGCCTCTTTGTCGCCATAGCACAGCCGCATTGAGCAGACGCAGGGCATCAACTCCATGCGACGCAGCAGAGGCATCGCCACACTTGGGGAATGTCAGAGAACTGCGAAGCCTTTCAATCCATGCATCCCACAATGCATGATGCATGAGGCGTGGCGGAACGGCGATCGGCAAAGCTGCTCCGCTTCCGCTTCGCCTTGGATCACAGTTGGCTGATATCACGGCGTCGCCCACCAGCCACCATCGATAACGCGACCAGTCGCCTTTTCAGCAGATCTACACGACGTGCGACAATGTTCACACCAGCACACCGTAAATCCCCACGGGTTCGTTGAATAGAGACACGACCGAACGGCTTGCCCAAAGCTCTTGCGACTGTGTTTGGCCCGTGAAGCTTAGCGCCATGCTGTCGGCCCGGCTGTTCTCTCGAGACTGGATTTCACTTTGATATGTTGTGGCCTCTTGTCAGACCCTGGTCCAATGATGGCTTGTACAGAGGATATCTACAAATGCTAGCAAGACTGTTTAGCTCACCGTGCTTGCCTGCCATGGCGAATCAGGCTATTGTCCGCAACATTTACATGCTGACTTGGGATTACTTCACTTGCGACAACAAACAGTGTCTCCTTCAAATCTGAGCTAGATACTGCATCTTCGTCTGGCTGTCTGCAGAATCACACACTGCCGATTCGCTTTCCTCAAAACATCAAATGTGAATCGTTAGGTCTTCAAGACGGTGAGGTCCCAGTCCATCTACGAATGGAAATCCCTGCATATTAATCATACTTCAGACATTGCTCAAAGATCTTTCGCGTCTGCGTATCTTGGATTTGACATGACGTAAAGAACGTATTTGGTGGGTAATTGTGCCTCAGGTCGCGATATACCTGTGTACTATCTGACTTAATTGATGCATGACGGGAGCCGGCACAAAGTCAGGTCGTGCTTCTTTGCATGAGGGAGATTGCCATCCGTTACAGGCCGTCGGCAGGGGCGGCAACCGAGGCCGCATGGCTTGTCGATACTCGACGCTTCGCAGTTTGAACAGCTAGTTCCACGGCATCCGCAGGTATGAAAGCGTGTCTGCTCAAGCTTCTCTTGATGGTCAACATTGTGGATGGCGAATAGTCTCGAGTAAGAGACGCTGGCTTGTTGAGATCCTCCAGCAATACTCTCGCTGTTACATGGGTATGCATCGGCCTCGATGAGTAGAGTGGGTTGCTTTCATGCTCCGGCATTGAATGTTGCGGGCAAGCAAATTAAGTGGCAGAATTGATGAGGATGGTGTCTTCGACCTTTGCCGTTGAATAATCCTCCGTGCCAGCACCACCCACGGTAGTAACAGGCATTATTAACCGAGCACAAATTGCAAGGGCCAGTGCGAAGACCAGCGGCAATTCATATATGACAGCGAACAGGGCGAGCAGGCGCTCTGCGCGTGAGGAAAGTATTGGGAACATGATGGAAACGGATACTTGCAAGGTTTGGAAGGGAGCAGTGTGAGTGGTGATCTGTTCTCGTTCAGCGAGACATTGGGTTTATGAATCTTGACGCAAAACCAACATCTTTGAAACTGGGTAAACCCGTTCACATGCACCTGCTATTGGCCCTGTCAGCTGTGCAGCCGCCCCCATCCAGTGCCAGGAAAGATGCGAGACCTCTCACCGTAAATTGCGCAACACTGACCCGATGATGAGGAACAAAACATTGGTGGGCTGCGCAAGTCGGCTGCTTCCTCCCAAGAGCACTGGCGATCTTGGTTTACTTCACGCCTCAAGAAGCTATCCTGGCTACTTGAGATGGTAAAAAGATGACAAAACATATGTGCGCGTGTAATGTACGTCTCCTGACCGTTTGACACCAGTCAAGGGCGCTGGATGCCATCTTCACACGGGAGGCGGCTGTCACCTGTGCTTCGACGTACAGTACATCCCTCGTCTTTGAGGCGTCCACCACCCCAGGAGCGTACTCATGCAAGGCGGGACACCGTTTTGTAGTAATGGTATGGATGTGTGGCGCTGAGGGCGCTGAGCCGATTAGGAAGTCTCAGTACTTCATTGATATGATCTTACAGTATGTTGTGAAACTTGCGAATATGCGCATTCATGGATGTTCAATCCGATCACATTATGGACGTGATCGCATCTGGCTCCAATTGGTCTAATCTTCTATGGGCATGTCATGGGCATACCAGAAAGTCAGAAAGAGTGAGCCATCAATATATCGACATTATCATACAGATCAAGTTTGACTCGTATTATCATCTCTTTTCTAACCATAGTCGTGTCTAAAATAAAAATAAAAAAANTAGTCCCTGGCCTGTGATCCAGGTTTGATCCTAGTGAATGGATGCCTGGATGCCTGAACGCTTGAGCCGCTGATGGGGCTTCCGCTGACAACACCCGCTCACTGTTTGTTTGTTGACGTTCCGCCAGGAGGCTACAGAAGTCGATATGGATGCTATTGGCAGCAATGATGGTTACCCGATTATGAAATTTGCATTTCCATCAAAGGCACTGTAGCATGGCAGAATTAAAAAATGATTTACTCACATCATCTACATTGAACACACCAACAGACTTACCAGACCACCAGCGATCCACGGTAAAGCGAAAAAGAAAATCTGGCGATGATGTCGCTTGGACGGTTGCAAGATGTAACCGTATACTACGTTCTATCGATTCCAGAGTGGTAATCTTAAGAAATGCGGCGAAAGCCCAAAGCAACAAAGAGGGACCAACGTCAAGCCAATTCAAAGGGAATGCAATCATCAAATCCCAGGCGAAAGCCAATAAAAGAGGTGCTGATCCAGATTGGTTGCCATCACCTCGTTTCAAGGTGAAAAGGCGAACGTATGGCTCGAAGAACAGGGTGAGATCGGAAGACTCTCAACCTGAGCAGACTGGATCACGCAAGACTTTCAACTTCAACACGCCTTTTGTCAGACGAATGCTACACCCCTCATACTTGGAGACATCCGACGCCGATTCTGGTGTAGAGACTTCATCAAGCAGTATTGATATGGTTCGCCCACGGAAGTCCAGACAAGATTATATAAGAGCCTCTTCCTCGGTTGATGAAGCCCAGCGTAATCTTTTATCGGCGTTTGACATGTTTCTGCTGCAAACTGGCCCTGATGAGACCACAAGCAGGTGTGGCGTAAGGTCATTACAAAGCATGTGTGCTAGAAGGGTTCCTTATTATATCGAGCTCGAGCAGGAGCTGATCAGGGATGAAGATGATCACATTAACAATGACGATAGTGTCACCCATGAGATCTATTCGCACCTGGAGGACAGTTTTGGTTCAAGCACAGGTTGGCCAGGACTGCGTGAAGTTGTTCGTGCACATGTGATCTACAATCTGACCAAAAATATCTTCGAACAGACTCTACCATTCGAGCTTGTGGAGTCTTTGGTCGAATCATGTCAGTCAGTCCATGCAGTAGACGAGGGACAGATGCTCATCAGAGCGCTTTTGCACGTGCCACGGCCGCAAGAGGCGCATTCATACGAAAACAGTTTTGCGAAACTTCATTGCTTCAGTGTCAAAACTGACTCTATTGGCTATCTTTTTGATACAGTCAGACTGACAGCATTGCGAGATGACGAGTTGGAGATCTCTTCAATATTGCAGATGGGCTTTTGGAACAGCATCACGGCAGCATTTTCAGACGCAACCACAGCTGCCAGCGCCGAGATCTTTGTCCTGGCCCTCCTGGAGCGAATATTTGGAGGTGACGATCAGTTCAAGAGCACAGCTCCTTCTAATGACATTAAACTGCTGAATGTGGTCAGTAAAGTTCTGACCCTACTGACAGCAATGGGACTATCACATGTAATGGATTCAGAAGATGGCGGATCACGACAGTACGACACAGTCAACACCGTTCTAAGAATACTTCAAGGTATAATAATACAGCATAACTACGGCATTCTAAAGTCAAAGCAAAAGAGTAAGCTCTTGTTAATCACACACGCGGCGTTGCTTGGTAGTCTCTTAATACAGACTATGACTTTTAGAAGGGATGAGACCATAGCAATTGCAAGCATCGAAGACATTTCCGACATTCTTGCAAACCTTCACTCGAGCATTGAAAAGTCATCGCATTTAATCGGAAACATCACCAAATCCTTTGCAAGATATGATACATTCACTTCACGGACGATTTGCGAGACGCTCATAGAAAATGTGCTCGAGGCTTCCCGTGTAGTTCGGAAAGCAAACAGACATGTCTTGCAACAGATTGCATTGGAAAGCGCCGAGGAATACACGAAGTCACACTCTGATCACAGGAGCAAGGCGTTCCATTCAACAATCGAAAACAGAATCTGTGATAGCCCATCAACAGAAGTGCAGAAGACCCCTGGAAAGCTGGGTTGCAAAGACCAAGGGTTCAGGTGGGATGACGGCTTGTGTGAATTTATTGCAATGACACCACTTGACGACCGTTGCCTGCATTTGGAGGATCCATCAGTTATGGTGGATGTGACGAGAAAATCATGGTCCAGGCCGCCAAATATGCAGGGAATGAGTAGGGCCGTTGGCTCGAAATCTGGCAGACCATCTCATAATTCACCGACCCTCAAAGTGTCTCGACTTTTACGCCCAGCACACAGAGCTGAAAGGTGCGGTCTGGTAGCCGAAATCTCACCAAATGTACAGATATCTGGCGATCAAGTGACCAGGGACATTCGATCCAATCTCAAGCATTGCAATCGGGACGCAGATATTGTCCCTCAAAAGCCAGCCCACGTGACCTTGTTTGCTCGAGATGATGAGGAACAGGAGGATGAACGGGATGAATTGGGCTTTCCTACACCTGTGCGACCCAAAAGACAAAGGCGCACGCGATCGAGCTGGAGTAATCCTAGTGAGGATGGGTTTAGAATAAGGAGATCCCTCACACGGAAGTCTCTTCCGATCGCGAGAGTGGCTAACCAGGATGACATGAGCGATGATGAGCTTGGTTCGTGAGGCGTGAGTTGTTCTCGTGACAAACCAAGATGATCTGCTACCCTTTGCATTGGCAGCTTCTCGAGAGACGAGAGTCGCCACCTATTTCCTCCCTTCAACCATGATGATATGATACCCTTCGCTTGTCTTGCATTCCGCCCACTTGGGGTTGTTGGTAGTAGAGGCTTCAAGCTCAAATGCGACGTTCTCAAACTCAGGCAGCAAGGCGCCCTTTGTCTTCCAGCCTAAAGCACCGCCTTTCAAGATTCGCTCAAGTCAGTCCAGAGGTTTTGTTCCAGATCGAGACGATGCTTGTTTCAGTATAGTGTTCGAACAAACTTACCCGCACGAGCTTTGTCCTCCGAGAATTCCCTCGCAACCTCGTCGAATTTAGAGCCGGCGTTCAGTTTGGCCACTGCCTCTTCTTTTTTCGAATGCTTTGCACAGAGGATGTGACGCACGTTGATGGTTTGGGCGCCTTTCACCTTGCCGCCCTTGGCACCAGCGTCATCCTTGCCTTTACCTTTGTCGGTACCGGCCTTGTTCTTAGGTGCCATTGTAGTGTATGCTTGCGAAGAGCTTTTGACCTGTCTTAAACTTGGGTTTGAACAGTCCAATCGCTGCCAAAGTCAAACAAACCGACCATCCTTTCGAGATCGAGTGCTGGTTCAACGCACGGACCAGGTCCAGCCAAACCGTATATGTATGACACCTGCACGCTGCTCACTGAACCGACCAACGCTGTTCATTGTAACAAATCAGAGGAATTAGTGAAACGAAGCGCAATCACTGATACCACATAAATCGCATCAAGGTAGGTATATCAGCGAATTGAAGATTTGTTCAGTAGTTGAGGATCACACTGTGGATCCGAGGTATCACTATTTCAAGTGCCTTGCAAAAATTGAATATAACGCTTGCATTCCGCAGCCAGACAATTCGATATCAGCGGCATATCACATCTAGGTAGACTGCAATGCCCACCATCCAAGCGGAAAACGTGTCAAAGTTGTGGGAGGCCATTAGCTAACCTGATTGCCCTATAGTTACAGCTGTGGAAGCGAGGCGACGATGGAAGACCATGATTTGCAGAAGTACCGGATAGCGGGTGTGCCAGATTCGATGTTCTATATTCCGAACTTCATCACCGAGGCCGAGGAGAGGCAGCTGTTGGAAAAGGTAAACGGATGCTGGGGGTGGGTTTGCCTGGCTGCTTATATGTTTTCCCCCCTTTTCCTACCCATCCAGGCCTCACATGATATCGTCAGACACAGAAACGCTGGACAGGCGATACTTTGGAGAAGGAGAATTGACAGACGGACGGGAGAGACCTTATGCAAGCAGGGCAACACGCTGACAGGAAGTCACACGACTACAGATCCCACAGAACCGGTGGATAACGCTCTCGCACCGACGGCTGCAGGCGCACCCGACGCAGCTGACGGCGGACTCGACGCTGGTGGCCGCCCAGGGGTTGGCGGCGTGGCTGGCGCAGCCGGTGGTGGGTCGGCTGGCGGCACTGGGGGTGTTTGCGGGCTCGCCGCACGCAGGNCCGAATCACTGCCTGGTGAACGAGTACCGGCCGGGCCAGGGCATCATGGCGCACGAGGACGGCGCGGCCTACCACCCGGTCGTCGCCACCGTGTCGCTGGGCGGCGCCCTCGTGCTGAACGTCACTCCCAAAAGCGCCGAGGCCGGCCAGCATGAAGGGGCCGTCGCGGATGAGCAGGTACCAAAACCGCTGGCGCCCGTCTGGCGCATCCTCCAGGAACCCCGGTCCCTGCTCGTCACCACCGGTCCCGCGTACGAGCAGACCCTACATGGCATCGAGGGCGTTGACGTAGACGAGAACCTTCATGGCGGCGTTGGGGGCGTGGCTAATTGGGATTTGCTCGGTGATCGCCGTCCGTTCGAGGACGCTGGCGGGAGGCAGGACAGGCAGATTAGAGTGAGCCTGACGTTCAGAGACGTCAGGAAAGTCTCCAGCATAGGAAGTAAGCTATTTGGAAAACGGCGGGCTTGATAGAGCGACGGCTTAGGGTGGACATGTCTTTACTTGTAGCGGCCGGTGCTGGATGACACAATCACGATGAGCTAGAAATACTCAAGAGTAACGATTCAAGGCAAGAGGACAATGGATGCGAGCTCTCAGAGGGACGATAGACGTCAAGTCCCTTGTTCGTATCACGTACTATGAACCATGACCCTCTAATGCAGCCATTCTATGACATAGGGTCGTGTCTGGCATTGAGGCTACCAGAGCCTCCAATGTCACCGCTCATGGCCGTATCTTCAAATCCACCGAAAGCGTTCGGCCAATCGAAACTGCCACTGTTGAAGAGATTTCCTTCCTCAGCCACGCTCGGCGGCTGCATGTTGAAAGGGGTGAACCAAGCAGTCGAAGGGTCACCCCACATTCCAGCGCTGGCGACACCATTCTGGCTGTAGTTCTGCGGCGTGGATGCAGCAGCACCAAAGTTGCTGATGTCAAAAGGGTATTGATTGGATTCTGAAGCGGACATGGCATTCAACTGCGCTGTGCCAGAATCCATCATCGGTGCGTGAAGGTGGTGGTTCGGTTGTGCAGACGGTGTGTCGATACCTGCGTATGATGAAAGCACCATCTGTCGATCCAGCTGTGACATGATGCCTGCCGGAGATATATTGTGCTGGAAGTGCTGCTGGGCTTGTGAGGGCATCAGCATTGGGTTCATCCCAGGGTTGAAGCCTTGTGAGAAGTTTGTTGGATGTTGCGGAAAACCAGAGCCAATGCTGTGCTGATAAGAAATCCCGTCCGGAGATTGTGTCAACCCAGCACTGGTCAACCGTCTGTCCTGAGATGGTGTTTGAAGCGGATGTTGCTGCTGCTGCGTTTGCTGCTGGGACGATGGCGGCTGTAATTGCGGTGGGACATGCGACTGCGACTGCTGCTGCTGCTGCTGCTGCTGCTGCTGGTGTTGGAGTGGTGGTTCTTGTGATCGACCCTTACTCTTGTCGTCGGAGGGCGGGCGCTTTTCCTGCCGGACTACGGGATTTTTACTTTCCGTCTTGCTAGATTGTCGTTTCCTCGGTCCTTTCTTCTGACTAGGACCCAGAGCATTTGATGTAGACATGTTTCGACCGGCAGAAGGGGTCATCTTCTGAAAGAACTCTTCCACAGTTTGTAAATCACTTTTTTCTCCTAACACTGCATCGCTACCGGGCTCTGTCTTCTTTTTGGATGAGGCGACCTCGTAGACGCTACCGCTCACACCATGGGGATAACGATCGAACCAATCTCCATATTGAAAGATTGGCACATCAGCACGGCTCTTACCACGGGATTGCTCTACATCCGCAGCGGTGACAAAGGCTGGGTCATCAACATCAATGCCTGCCTTCACTGCGTCTGCCTGACGACGGTAAACCTCGCGAAGGTTCTCCGTCATGTAGTGAAACATACCCCAGTAATTCTTGAGCTTGGACAAGTATTTGACGTTTCTCGCGAGGTTCGCCTTGCTCTTCTTCTCAAATTCTTTGTTCTTGCTGAAAGCGCCTTGGACGTGTACAGTACTGCTGTAGAAGGCGCAGTAGCCGGCAAATGGCGCCACGACTTGGTAATCTATTGCTTCATTTGCGAGTGCTGAGATCCTGTCGGCAGCCTCAAGCGCAGCACGAGAAGCGTTGATGACGAAGTCGCGCGGCATTCGCTTCAGCTGCATTTGCTGCAACTGCAGCTGTGTTGTCGGTGTTGGGAGAGCGAAGCGGTTCATGAACAATTTGATCTGATTCCGCACGATATGCATGAACAGAAATTGGTTGGCGATCCTGTTTCCATCGTGACGCTGTAAATTCTCTGGCGAGTACTGTAAAGTGGCTGGAAGCACATCGTCCCAGTCGTCTATCTCCTTTTGTATTGATTGAAATACAGACCCTTCCTCCCACATGGCACGTTTATCTTTCTCCAGGCCACCCAGATTCATGTAGTGGATGAGCTTCCCCCAGATGGAGACAAGCCTGATAAGATACGCAAGAACCCCCATGTTAGCACGAGGGTCTCCAGCTTGACCCTCATTAGGATCCGAAGGGTTGGGGACTTTGCCATCGAGGTCCTCGGTCGACCCAGTGATCTCAAGGAGAAAAAACTCCTCTTTCAAGGGCAGCTGGGCCTCGATGTATTGTTCGCTGACGAAAATCGGCCGTTCAGTGCCGCTGGAGTTGAAACGATCCATCAAGAAGCAAGCCCACATGGTTCGCCGCCGGATCTCGCGATCAGTAGATGTGAGGTCACCTTTCCGTGAGTCATTGGCCTTTTTCGACCGAGGTTCATGATCAAGATCTCGGTGTAGTTGTAGCGCGTATGCCATGCGTTGGGCCATTCCTCCAAACATCCAACTTCTCCCTCCCTGGCAAGTTCCAAACTCGTGAAGTCCAAGGATTAAATAGACAATTAAAATCGTAATATTTGGGGTATCGTATCTTCGCAATGATATTTCTCTCGCAGCGCTTGCCCAAGTCTCACCTCGTAAGTATGCTGGGCCTGCTTTGAGTGAGGGGTGGGTCGAGAAACGCGCTGAGATGGCACATACAGCCAGCATCAGAACAGGTGGGACGGTTCCCTGTGCTAGTTTACGCATAAAGCTCGGCTTATGAAGTAAGGGATATGACTGGCAATAGACGTAGTCGAAGAACGTCTCCGACAGATGCTGCTGAATCTCGGTAGAAGGCAACTTATCCTTGCCCTCTTGCAGCAGACCCTGCTCCTCACTTTCTGGTGTCGCAACCTCATTGGTCTTTACAGAATCGCGTCGAGAAACAGCCATCGAGGCGGGCTTGGAGCCGGCCCATCCGTCTAGCTCCTCGCCAAAGGCTTGATCTGCATCCCGTTTCTTCGAGGTAGTCGCAGACTTTGTCTTCTCAGGCGCGGGCGGTAGCGGTGGCTTTAGCACTGCTCGACCAGTACTTGCGACAATGCTCTGCTCTTCCCTGGGTAATATTTTGATCACTCGGTCTTCCATGCGCTTCAATCTCTTGTCCAGCATGGCCATGTAATCTGTCCGAGGTGCAGCCTTCCTCGTGGTGACTTTGTAGACACACGGGATCCTCGAGCGGAGGCAGTGTTTACACGCAGGCTTCTCCCCAGAACATCGTATCTTCTTACGCCGACAAGCTATGCAGGCCAAAGGCAAGCGCTTGCGATCCTTCCCTGCTTTGGTCTTCAGTTCGCTCCATGGCGGTGCTACCTGCTGCGCTTCATTGGCTTTCTCGTTCGCGGAAGATAAGTTGCCATTGGCATCTATGGAGCCGTCGGGATTCTGTTGGTGGGCGGAACGAGGGCTTGTGGTGTCGGACAGTGCCATGCTTCCAGGCCTGTTGCTAGCGCTATATGGTTCTACGGATCCGAAGCCGTGTCGGTGCTGATGATGCTGCTGCTTCTGTTGTTGCTGTTGTTGCTGTTGCTGCGTCAGCATCGGTGACTCGACGGACATGCCAGGCACATGCGCGACACGTTGCGCGCCATCCAACGTCTGGGTCTGCAAGGCGGGTAGCATGTG
Source organism: Leptoxyphium fumago (assembly GCA_001660795.1). Lineage (NCBI taxonomy): Eukaryota > Fungi > Ascomycota > Dothideomycetes > Capnodiales > Capnodiaceae > Leptoxyphium > Leptoxyphium fumago. The sequence goes on from LSHF01000008.1 coordinate 269,847, forward strand.
GTGGCCGTAGGCATCATGGTAGCCTTGCAGGCTGGTACCAGATGGTGTAATGGAACCCACACTCGAGCCACCAGCGCCGCCACCAGCCAGGATGGTCTCTATGCTCGGACTGTTGGCATGATTTGCGATCGAACCCTGGCCATTGCTGGGCTGGTAGTCGTCGCTGCTGCTGAAGGCTGGATTAGGGCCCAGCAGGCCGAGGTTCAACAGATCGTTCGCGGAAGATTGCTGGAGCGAGTGGGAGTTCGAATGCGGGTCCATGGTCTGCGACCGTGTTCCATATGATATCGGTCAAGCGATGGCAGGCTGGAGGCGGCAGACAGGGCCGACTAGCCGCATTGCCCTCGCGTGGTTGCCAGGATCGGATCAGCGGACCAGGTATGGTGCAGGCAGGTCGGAAAATACGAGGCAGATATCGGACGTGTGCAGGACAAGGTTGTCAAGACCGTCGATATGACCCTTGCGTTCGCAGAAAGTCGAGGTCGAAGTGGAGGCTGATGCTGCAATGGGTGTGAAGAGAGCCGGGTGAGTGGGAGCAACTGAGCACGCGCGTGGTCAGGTGCATCCAGACACGGCTGGCGCAAGAGCAAAGGGGCTTTTGCGAGTGTATTGTGCTGGATTGTATTGTACTGTAATGTTGTGTTGGGTGATGCAGTGTGATGTGGTGTAGTGTGGTGTGTGTGGTGTGGTGTAGTATACATAGTATAGCTAGGTAGACCGGGGGTATGGTGTGAGAGGCGGGTAAAGTCAGGTAGGCACTGTAGGTAGGTAGATCTATCGCTGGGCCTAAACTCTACCTTCTCACCCACACTACCTACCTACCTACCTAGGTATCATCTACCCTGGCAAACTGGGCCAGGTGTACAGTGGATACAATATGCAGTCTAGTAAACGGCTATAGGCCNTGGAGTCTGGGGTGGTACGGAAAAGATTCGGTCTAATTTGCAGCTGGAGCGAGATATGTAGACACAGTGCCGTACCTACATCGCTAGAATTGTCGTGGTCCGACGAGCCGGCAAGGGAAGTGGTCCAGTACGAGAATTGGCGTTCAGTTCGTCAATTAGATTGGACGGCGAGCACCAGTCGACGCGCCAAGAGAAAGAGATGGCAGACAGTATCGCAGACTCGCATCCCGTGCCTTTCATTGTGCATCTCTCATCTTTGACGGCACAATAAGACTGCCCACAACGACACTGTACAAACAGCAGACAAGCCAGTAACGTTAGGGAACGGTACATACAGTACAGTACCTGCGACAGCTACGCAGCCAGCTGGGCATGTACAGTACATGGGGCCAAAGACCAAGAGAAGAGGGATGAAGCGTCTTTTCTCTTCCAAAGGTTTGCATCTCGCCAGGCATTGCTCCATGGCTTACCTACCGACCTACCTACCTACCTACCTAGGTACTGTATATCTCCCTATCCACAACCAGCGTTTGTTGATAAAGAGATCCCGTCGGTGCACAGAAGAGGAAATCTTCCAGAATCGCAGATGACAGGGATGCGAGACCGCCTCTGCTGTTTGTTATCTACTTACCTATCCGGGCATGTTTACAGTGCGGCACCGGCCGTGGAAGGTATGCGAGTTATCCTCGCGCCGTCTCTCGCTTACCAGGGCCAATCGCCGCAACGCTGTTGGTTTCACGGCACAAGCCTCCATGCAGGGACGTTTGCCTTGACTCTCTCCAGGGCCTCACGGAATGGCCATGGGTAATACCTGGGTGGCATTAGCATTAGACAGTATGGCATGGCATGTGCGCCACATTGGCCCGCCACGACCTTCCGTCTCGACACGGTCGGTACTGCAGCCACCTCACCAGCCNACATGTGACAGCCAGCTGGTCCGCCAGCTGATCCACCAGCTATAACCACACCTACTGTACATGCTAACCATCAGGCATTACCTTCAGGCATTACCATCAGGCATACCCTACAGCGCTGGTGCAGGTCTAGCTCCGCGTTAGGAGCATATCCGATGGCGACTTCCCGAGGTCGGCGCCAAGAGGCTCAATGTACTGTATCTCCAACTGTGACCAAAGCTGGACACGATATCCAGGCAGGACATCGCAAGGCAAGCAATCCGTCTTGAATAGACCATCCCGACGGTTCACCATGACGCCCAAACACGTAGATTACTCTCTCTACCTGGTGACGGACTCGACGCCCGCCATCCTGGCTGATCGCGATCTGGTCGATGTGGTTAGATTAGCTTGCGAAGGTGGTGAGTGAGGTCTGCCAGTCGCACAGACACACCCGCATACAACGCACTGCATTCGATCGACCGTCAAAGCTTACCATATTCCCCAATCTTTCTTCCCTCTATAGGTGCCACCATTGTACAGCTCCGTGACAAGACTAGCGACACCGCAAAGCTGATCTCCATTGCCAAATCGCTACACGCTGTCACCAAGCAGCACGGTGTGCCACTGCTCATTAACGACCGAGTTGATGTTGCTCTCGCTTCCGGTGTTGAAGGCGTGCACATCGGCCAGGATGACATCTCCTACGCCGCCGCACGCCGACTGCTAGGTCCGGATGCGATCATCGGCGTGACCGCGAGCTCGGTGGCGGAATGCCTGACTGCTGCAGAAGCTGGCGCAGACTACCTTGGTGTCGGTACGGTGTTTGCCACCGCTACCAAGGAGAACACCAAGTCCATCGTTGGCACCGCCGGCCTACGCCACATGCTGGAGGCCCTGACTGAAGGCGGCCACCATGATATCTTCACGGTTTGCATAGGCGGCATCAACGCCCGCAACGCCCAACGTGTCTTGTACCAGAGCGCCACCCCGGCCAAGAAGCTGGACGGTATAGCCGTCGTCAGCGCCATTGTCGCCGCTCCGGACCCACGACAGGCAAGCGCAGAGCTGCTGAAGCTTGTTCGCGACCCTCCACCATTCGCTTCAGCTTCCCCATCCGCGCCACGCCCTTCGCTGACTGCTGCATCCGTCGCAGAAAGCGTGCCAGAAATCATCAGGCGCATGGCGGAAAGGAAGCCACTAAGCCACAACATGACAAACCTTGTAGTGCAGAATTTCGCTGCTAACGTCGCCCTTGCCATCGGCGCTTCTCCCATTATGTCCACCAACGGGCTCGAAGCTGCCGATCTGGCATCGTTAGGCGGGTCCTTGGTGATCAACATGGGCACTACGACGCCAGAGATGCGATCCAACCACCTACAAGCGGTGGCCGCCTACAACGCCGTGGGCGGGCCAGTGCTGCTCGACCCTGTTGGGGCTGGTGCGACGGAGCAGAGACGACAGGGTGTGAAGGCGCTGATGGCTGGTGGCTATTTCGACCTGATCAAGGGCAACGAGGGTGAGATCAGGCAGGTGTCCGGCGCCAGCGGCGTCAAGCAGCATGGCGTCGACTCTGGAGCGTCACAGCTCTCGCTGGAGGAGAAGGTGCAGCTGGTCAAAGGCGTGGCGCTCCGTGAGAGGAGTGTGGTATTGATGACTGGCAGTACAGATGTCGTTTCGGACGGCGAGAGGACATTCACTGTGGAAAACGGGCATGAGCTGCTCGGTGAGATCACAGGCAGCGGGTGTTCCTTGGGCACGACCATCGCCAGTGTCTTGGCTGTGGAGAAGGAGGACAAATTGCTGGGCGCACTTGCCGGTCTCCTGCTCTACGAGATTGCCGCCGAGCGCGCAGCCAAGGTTGCGAGGGGTCCGGGAAGCTTCATTCCCGCCTTCCTCGACGAGTTGTACCTCATCAGACAAGAGAGCGCGAAGGGTGACGGGTCTTGGGCTGCTGCAGCTCGACTGACGAGCGTATAGTTTGTTGGTCAGGGCCTGCACCGCTGGCGATTCGATCTTCCAGCACTGCAGTCGTACCACATATCCTAGATGTGGTCGAAGACTAGAAAGCGTTGATGTGCGGATGTTTGCCTGTGGCTGTCGAGATCTCGATACTGCCATATCACGCAGTGAAACATCCATAAACATGCAGAATCGCAGTGAGAGATGAAATGATGAAGAGACACAAGAATTAGCGTCATTAAATCGACGTTATGCTAAGATGCAGTCACCCAGAGAGGACACACAACCAGTCACTGAACGCAATTTCCCTCAGGAAGACGTCTGCGGCTCCAACAGCTGGCGTGCTCGTCATTCTTAAAACTCCCCTTTCCTCGCACACAATCTGGCAGCTGTACGTTGTTTCCATCAAACTCAAAGTCAAATCAGCCATGTGAAGTAGTTGATAGTAGGTTGTCCGACTAGTTACTGTGCCAATGCAAAATGCAGATCATGATATCACGCCGATGTTGACGATCCGAGTCCTTGAAACCCAAGTAAGTAGGTATGCAGCGAACTGGCTGACCGGCGTCAATAATGTCAGCTCAAACGCGTCCAGCCAGATATACAGTACCCTTTTTTGCCAATACCTAGGTAGCTGGGATAAAACCAATGACAGTTACCGACAATCATACACCAATCCGGCCAATGGCCAACGGCCAATGTCCAATGCAGGCGAGTCTAACAGACAGGGATGTGGGCACGTGATACCTACGTACCGTGGCAGGTTCGGCGGTCCATAGAGAACACGCTACCTGCTGCCCCCCGCTAATGCTTTGGGCAATAGTGTGTGGTGATTGACCTAAGGTATGCAGTTGGACAGGCAGGGACAGAACAGCCGGATCCAGGCAGAATGGCGAGAGGGGGCAGACAGAGAGAGTCTCTATCACCAGACTGGCTTGAACATTGCATCGAGACGAAGCTATCATCTGCCTTCCTGTTAATCACCCGGGAGGCGATAGGTTATCCAGCATCGCTATCTGCCTCGCGATGCCGATGATAAGACCTCACTGGCAGATTCGGCCCTCCCTCCCTTCCTCCCGTGCCCCGTCCCGTGCTCCCGCGCCGAGCTTCTCCCACCTCCCGTCGCTTCTCACCCCTCAGCCCATCCCCCATCGCTATCCCACATCCACCGCATTCCGTCGTCCTGTTCAGGACCAGACGGATACGGGCCTGGCCACTACGTCCTTGCTTTGCGCCGGCCCTCCCTCCCCACCTTTGGAAACCTCCCCATCCCCATCTCGTCATTGTCCGTCCGACGACCTTACACTGCAGTCCTCGCTCCTACCCTAACCTCACCTCGTCTCGTCTTGTCTCGTCTCGTCTCGCCTCGTCCTCGCTGCTAGAGCCGCACCCAAACGTCCTTGGTCCCATCAGCCTGGCCTTGACGGCCAACCGTACCATACCCTGATCTCGCACTCACACCCTCCCTCCCCACCCCCCGTGTATCTTGCCTGATCAGACCTCCTCCACCACTCCCTCGCCGCCGGCTCAATGCCATCTCTCCACTTCCTCAAGAAGAAGCGTACAAAGGACTCGACTGGGGGAGCCGACGCCCTCGCTTCCACCCCGCCCTCTGCAGGTGGTGTCGAGCGGAACTACAGCCTGTCCAAGACCCTTAGCAAGGCCAGCACTGTCCATAGCGAGCAGGACAGTCTCGACTCTGCCTCTGCCACCGCCTCCGCCACAAAGACAAAGTCCAAGCCTTCCGGTGAGGGCATGCAGCACATCACCAGCGGCCAGCAGATGCAGGGCGTCAATTCAAATTCCAACACCAAGAATGTCCCCAGCATACAGAACCTTATCAATCAGCCCCAATACGGCTCTGCCGCCGATTCCGCCTACAGCAGTGGCACCTCTCACGATGGCCGTGCCCCTTCCTTCCAGCCTGTCAACCTGAGGCCTGTATCCAACCCATTGCGCGAGACAAAGGGAAAGTATGGCCTCAATGACTTCAACTTCAATCGCACCCTCGGTACCGGTAGCTTTGGGAGGGTTCATTTGGTGCAGTCGAAGCACAACCAGCGTTTCTACGCTATAAAGGTCCTGAAGAAGGCCCAGGTCGTCAAGATGAAGCAAGTCGAACATACCAATGATGAGAGGAGAATGCTGCAGAGGTGCAAGCATCCCTTCCTCATCACACTGTGGGGTACTTTTCAAGACAGCAAGAACCTATACATGGTCATGGACTTCATCGAGGGTGGTGAACTCTTCAGCTTGTTGAGGAAGTCCCAGCGCTTTCCCAACCCAGTCGCCAAGTTCTACGCTGCAGAGGTCACCCTCGCCATTGACTATCTCCACAGCATGCAGATCATTTACAGAGACTTGAAGCCAGAGAATTTGCTTCTCGATCGGCATGGCCATGTCAAGATCACCGACTTCGGCTTCGCAAAGGAGGTTCCCGATATCACATGGACGTTGTGCGGTACGCCAGACTATTTAGCGCCTGAGGTTGTAAACTCAAAGGGCTACAACAAGAGCGTGGATTGGTAGGTCTTGAGCTTCTCATTTGCTATCCAATCACACAATACTAACAGACTCATGCAGGTGGTCACTTGGAATCCTCATATTCGAAATGTTGTGCGGCTTTACTCCCTTCTGGGACTCAGGATCGCCCCTCAAGATCTACGAGAACATCCTCAAGGGTCGGGTTAAGTACCCTCCCTACATACATCCCGATGCCCAGGATCTGCTGGGAAAGCTCATCACACATGACCTCACCAAGCGGTTAGGCAACCTCCACGGCGGTAGCAGAGACGTCATGCAACACCAGTGGTTTGCCGAGGTCACCTGGGAAAGGCTGGCAAAGAAAGACATTGATGCACCATATGTCCCACCTGTCAGGTCTGGTATCGGTGATGCCAGCTTGTTTGACAAATACCCGGAGGAGACCGAGGCCTATGGTGCCACCGGCGAAGACCCGTAAGTACCTTACACTCACTTGTCATTGCCTGACCATGATACTGACAGCCTGTTAGACACGGAAAGCTGTTCCCGGATTTCTAGTTGTGGAAATCATTCATAATTCCGCTACCCACACATCGATTGCAAATGGTCCCTCCTGGCAAGGAGAGTTACGGCGGGATGACGACTACCGCAAACGTGGTCGTAATTATCTATTCATACTCGGAACTCGCAGGATCGTCTTGACGACCAAGGCACGCAGCTGTCGGATCGTCTATTTGCCGCGCGTATCTATATGGCACCAAATCCACAGCGATCCACAGTAAACACATGGCTGCAATTCGTTGCAAATATATGGGTGGTAGACACGGTTTGACGTCTCGGAAAACCGATATGTGGGGTGCACCGGTTTTCGGTGTGATGTGCCATGCTTCACTTCACCTGCTCTGATCTGCTTGCCGGTTGAAACGTGTCTCGCCGTCAGAACGGTCTGTCACGTCAACCCGACTCGACTTGATCACCTTATGCTATTATTATGTAACCACAGAGATGAACATGTTGATGTTAATGACCCACGTATCCAATCCGGCTCGAGAGTGCTCTACCAAACCTTGTTGTCCGTCATTTCATCGTCTATCGTTGCTCTACATAAATGCGAACCACAGTGATCCACCATCGATCCGAGTCGGAAGACCACATTACAGCACGGGAAGACCGACTGAACGACCGACCGACTAAAGCACACACATACTGCTACAAGCCCGCTCAATACGAGGAGGCATCCTACCTGCCNTGTTGCATCCTTTTGATCCTCTCCTCGGCAGCGCGCGCTCGCCGCTCACGTTCGAGCTTGATGCGCATTTCATCCGTCATGCCCCTAGCTTCCTCCATGCGCCGCTCCTGCGCCGTCATCTGTGACGCAGCCGCGCCCAGCACTGTGCCTTTGCCGAGCCTTTTCTCCCTCGTTGCAGCTTGCCGCTCGGCCTCTTCTATCCGGATCCGGTCCATCTCGGCTCGGCGCCGCTCTCTTTCGGCGGTTGCCTCCGCTTGCGCGCCCGCCTTCTCGCGCTCTGCCCGCTGGTCCGCCTCCGCCTGCGACAGCGCAGCCGGTACTCGCGCCGCCTCCCAGTTCCACCGCGTCTCGCCCAACTGCCCACGTGCCAGACGGAAGGCGTCGCGTGTCGCGCGGTCTCCAGCGATCTCAAAGGCCGTCTTCCCTTCCTCATTCGCCACTGTCGGATCCGCGCCAGCTTTCGTCAGCAACGCCGCCGTGCATGGTGCGCTATTCGAAGCCGCAGCCAGATGCAGAGGCGTCGGCGCGTGGTGATTTTGTTCGGCTGGGAAGAAGTGGAAGTCAGGGCTGAGAGAGTTCGTCTGCATGTATGAGAGCATGCCTGGCGCTTTGGACCGTCGGATCAGCGCCTGTAGCTGTGTGGTGTGTAGCGTCGCTTCCTCATCTGCCTTGGACCGTTTGACGGGTTTGGGAGTGGCGGTTCGGCTGCTGCTTGTTGATGCTTCTGCCCTTGCAGCTGCTTCCGCCCCTAATGCTGCCTCGGCCTCCCTGCGCAGGGCTGCTTCGTCAATGGTGCTGACCTTGACTCGCGTCAGCTCCACGAAACAGCGCATAAGCTCCGATTGCGTGGGTCGCCGAGTGGTGAAAGGGAAGCCTCGGATTCTAGGGTCTTTCGAGCCGAGCACTTGCCCGTCGTAGGGCCCGTAGAGGGTTCGTCTATTCGCACTGCCAGTCGCGCGAATGAACAACAGCTCTGCAGAGTCGATGAGACCCTTCCATTCGCCCAGTAGAGCCCTTACCTCCTCGGTCAGTGCCGTTTCGTTGTATCTACGAAGCTAGAACCTGCCGAGTGTGCATTTCCCTTACTATTGTCGTTTGACGACTGACTGCCACCCTGCTTGCGTCTGGTGGTGTATCGATGGAACGTCTTGTGAGCTAGTACTGTCGCAGACCGATCCTCCACGCCAGATTTTCTCACGAGCTTAGGTGTGAGCGAGACAATCATAGCCGCAAAGTGCCCACCTCCGATCATACAAAGGAAGTAGTGGGGCCCGGATGCTGATGTTCCCTGCTGTATCATGGACTTTGGCAGCGGAACGCCACCCTCGTCTAACTCCTGCTTTGCCTTCTCTTGCGACGGGGCCGGCTTTGCCTCGAGCTGTTTCTGCTTAATTGTGTCCACCAATCCATCCTCCTGACCCTGCTGTTCCACGCTGAACAACGCTCTGTACACACCAAGATTGGTGTTCTCGGGCAGGTTGGCTGACGAAAACCAGACCAGAGGGGGTTTGCCAGAGTTCCTTTTCCGTTTCGTCACTGGCGCATCATCTGCTTCTCCGTCGTTGATCTTTGCCTGTTTCTTTAGCAGAGCGCTCAATGTAGATTCTTTCTGCCGTGGCGCGTCCGAGTCGTCTGATTCACTGGACTCTGAGCCTTCAGATCCAGATATGCTCTCGTCCAAGTCTGCCACCAATTTCTCAAAATCTGCTTCTGACACTGGTTTCTTCCCACGCAGCTTCTGCTTCAAGTTGTATCCATGCAGATCCGATCGTACATGACTCCTCTGCTCTTCTAAACTGGTGAAGGACATGCCACACTGGCCACACGACGTAGCAGTGACTGCGGTGCCATCTTGGTGATTGGTATCGCCGGCGAGGGATGTGATGTGGTATTCAGGTGTAGAAAATGAGGACGCCGCAGATGGCTGCAACTTTAGTTGTAGGCTATACAGTAGCTCCTTCGGGAGGTCGAAGACTGCCATGAATCAGCTCATTGATACCGACCATCTGTCGCATGCGTTGCACGTATACTCACTGTACAATGGCCGTTGCGGCAGCTTGTCTTCCGTAGACGAAACCATGACCGGCCGTCGAATGAAAGGGAACAAAACAAATTAAGGTCTAGAACACGATCTTGCTTAACGGCAGTATTGATTCCTTCTTGATTGCAGGCCAGCCTACTCACGACACATAAGGCGATTGATTTCATCACTTTTGCTAGATACCTATTTAGGTACAATGGAAAGCCGAACCCCACGTCACAGCCCACGTGCAGACCAATTACAACCCTCGCCTGACGCTGACCGAATTCCGCATCCATTTGGGGTCCCGCGTACTACACCGGCTGTGATCGGAATTCACATCGGTGAACGGATTTCACCTGCTCTCTGCCTTGACCTCAATTGTGTCCTCACTCTTCAAGCGTCACCTACACTGCGTCTATTTTAGACCATCGGTGGTTGTGGAAGCAAGCAGTGTGGTTTGCCATTTTGCCTGCATGACGGCCGCCATCTGACTCGGATTCCGTGGTGGTGAAGCTAGGGGACGAATACGTGGCGACGAAGAAGTTTGAACCGCTTAAAGAGGCACCAGAACCAGACTTGCGAGCTGTTTGCTGTTGAGAGCAAGATCTTTTGGCTTGTTCCACTTGTCTCAATATGCCTCTCACGAATGATGAGCGCGGCTGGGTCATGACCGGCTTGAGCGGCTTGGGTGTGTATCATCCGCATCCAGTTCGAGTAGCAATTTGCTAATCATCGGCAGCCTGCATCGTTGGAGCTTCCGTCATATGTGTTGATGTCTTCGTCAGGCAGTTTCCTGGCAAGAAGAACTTCAGGATCCAAGACAGTGATGTGTTCCTCTCAGTCTCACTCAGTCTGTCCTTTGGAGTCATGGTAAGCAAGACCAGAACATGGATGAGGGCTGGTGGCTAATCTTTCACAGCTCTTTTCCAGCCTCTATAGTATGCTCCCATCTGCGAAACGATCCTTGGAAGCTGGAGGGTCGTCTCCCAAGGCTGCGGCTTGGATTATGATGATTTGCTTCATTGGTGGCTACGTAGGGATTCAAGTAATCTCTGGTATACTCCATCGATGGATGCCTACTCATGTTGTGGAGTGCGAACACTCACATGAAGACGAGGTTGAAAGTGCAACTGAAACAGAGTCACCGACATCTGACCATGGAGAAGACGATCTTGCGAAGTCACCGGGCCAAAATGAAAACACATTGGAAGCCTCTTTCTCCGACGAAGACAATCACCCGCACTCAAGACCCGGCCGTCCACTTCAACGCCCTTCTCTTCCGCAACGTCTGACCGCGAGCATAGTTTCAATGGCTTCGCCCAAGACCCAGTGTGAGGGCGATGGGTCATGTCGTGGCTACACGGAGCTTTGTGGTGATGATTGTTTCAAGAATATCCAAGCGCGAGGGGGCTCTCGATCTGTTCCTCGACGTAAGAGCTCTTTTGTCAAATCAGGGAAGCCTCCGAGTAGTAACGCTGTTTTGCCGATCTCCGAGAATACACCTCTTCTCAGAAACTCTGCAGACCACGCAAAGATTTCTGACTCCCCACTGGTTACCTCAAAAGCTGACAACGCCTTATACATCAATACTCACTCGCAGAATCACGGGGCTGATGATAACACTAGAATGGAGTCTAGTCATGTTCATGATCTCGAAACTCATCATGGCCCTCATCACCATCATGTCAACAGTCATCACGATGACTACTCCACCGATACTACAGGTGTTAATCCAGACCATCACCACCACATTCCTAACAATGCATTCCTTTCTATTGGACTGCAGACCAGTATTGCTATCGCTCTCCACAAGCTTCCAGAGGGCTTCATCACTTACGCCACGAACCATGCGAACCCAAAGCTCGGCGTGACCGTGTTCTTGGCGCTCTTCATTCACAACATCACTGAAGGATTCGCTCTTGCTTTACCGTTGTATCTGGCAATCAACAGTCGGCTCAAAGCTATGATTGTCTCCTTCGTACTTGGTGGCCTGTCACAGCCATTGGGCGCGGGTGTTGCAGCCCTGTGGTTCAAGTTAGCCGGGTCAAGCAGCTTTGCTCCAAACGAGTCTATCTACGGCGGCATGTTTGCCGTCACGGCTGGTATCATGACGAGCGTTGCACTGCAATTGTTCAGTGAAAGCCTGGAGCTGACACATTCCAAGAGTCTCTGCTTGATCGGCGCTTTTGCTGGAATGGCTATATTAGGTTTTACTGGAGCTTTGACGGCATAATGCCACATCTTGAAAGCCGGATTGACTACCTAGGTAGGCTACATGAAACTGTACTGAAACCATCGTGGATTCTGCGTATATATCAAATCGAAATAGTTTGATCCATACTGAGAATGGCTTCCGGGCAACCCTAGCAAGATGTCTTGCATCAATTTTATTCATCAATGTATCGTGTTGACATTGTGATGGCTGTTGCTTCCGACGAGGTCCTTGAACAGCTTGGGCTGATGGGTCTCGTAGCCTTAAGCCTCGTGTGCAAAAGTTTCTGCTACATCGCAACGACGCCTCTGACTGCACTCTGTGTCAACCTTGCTACCTCGTAGCTGTAGTCCACTCACTAATAACACATACGCAATTGGACGCCTTGTAGCACTGCCTGGTGATCGGCAATGGGGCTACCCCAGTCCATACCACATGACACCCCACAGCGGCACGGGCAACACTTCTTGTCAAGGATCTACGCGACACACTTCTACTGATATGGCAACACATAGGCGGCAGGTATGCATTAACTGGAGTCGTAGAATGCATCAGCCTGTAGAGATGAGAATATGTATTAGTGGATACCTGCGGGGTACTGGATGAATGACCTGGAGACGGCAAGATTGTCGGCTCGCTCAAGAGAGAGAGATATATATATATATATATCTACCTATATATTACCCTTTCGGACCCATTAGTATTGGTGGTGCTTTTGGATAATGCCATCATATGGGCTAACATATATACATGAAAGACCTCGTATCAACATTCAAATAGGACATTTCAATTGTCCCTACACAAGCTCGGGACCCACCGAGAGCATCCATTAAACAACGAAACAACAAGCTGATAGACCGAATGGCATACAGAGCTCCAAGTGCCGACGTTGGGTCGCTGGCACCACCAATTACCACAGCTGGTACGGACACGCAACATGGCACATTGACAGGCAGACCGTAAGAATATACCCTGCACTTTTCTTACTCTTTCTTGATGCCCTCTTTCCTTTTCAATCTCTCTCTACCCTCGCTTCCTTTATACAATCCGAAACTGTCATAGTCTAGCTGGATGTGTTTGTTTCACAACAACTATCGATCGTACCATCGTTACTAATGGCTCATTAGTCCTCTCGAACAGCAGCCGGATTCATTGACAAGTATAATGGGTGCTGCCGGTGCTGCAGGATTCGCTTTAGGTAGCGCCCCAGCAAACACTGCTCCTGTGCGCTACACGGACGATAGTATAGTGACCATTCCAATCCCACGTAAGGATCTACCTGATCTCCAAGTCAACGAGTCATCTCCGCAGCGAAAGCAGGGATCTTGGCTCTCACGAATCACCAGCTCCAAGGGGAAATCAGAGGATGAGTTCTTTGTGGTCAAGATGACTAGAGGCGAATATCTACGTCATTGGATCAAAAACGAAGATGGAAATTACCTTGAGGGGGTTGAAGAGCCGTGTGAAGGTAGGACGCAGTGGGTGAAGGAAAGGCTTGACCGTGAGACTTCATGATTAGCCTACTAGCAAGTATTGCATTTCAGACAACGTTCTTCAAATCGAATGCTTCACTTACAGTATTGGTGTACTCCAGAATATTGTAACCTCTCGATCACACTCCTATGCGAGATACAGTAGTATTTCGACGCTTATTTACCCTACGTGAATAACAGCGATAAGAGTATGGCCATGTGCAGTAGACATGCGAGAGATATCAGTTGTAGTTTCGCTACATCGATCAGTGTAGTGTGACATAATAACAGAAATCATGTTCTCCCACAATGGTAGCCTTCCGGTACACATGTATGATGCAAAATGCTACTACAAGATCTAAAAAGGCTATCCATATATGGCAGGGCAAGAGCGATGAGAGGCATAGTATACTGTCTCTTGTCCAATAATGAAGGTCTTGGACTAATCAAGGGGACCACATCGTTAATCATGGCGGTAGTTTTCTCTCCCTTCGACCAAGTGCGGTTCCATCACGTCGAGTATTCTCTCGGCTAGCATAGTCTAGTTGGGCCTACCTATAAATCGTTTACGCCGAATTGATGGGATGCTGGAGTAAACCAAGCAGTAGATTGATTAGACTGATCTAGCCAGTTTGTTCACTTTACCCACGAGGATGAATTATAACACCATAAATTGACTGCTCGCTTTTTGCTTGGAACTTCATTATTGGCACAGCGTGGGATGCATGCTATGGTTCCATGGGACCTGAGATTATAAGTCTTACAGTAAGACGGACCGCAACGTCCATCACAGTGGCACTATGTGATGGACTGATATGGATCAGACGGACGGGCAATGGGCTGGTACGAGAAGTGGGCTGTCGAATTATTTTATTATAAAGACATTTTTGGGAATATGAACATCAAACAGCGATGACGTTTGACGGTGTGACATCCACAACTTCCTCAAGATGTGTCGCCAGCACACAATCATCCGACTAGCTTCAACGTCGTCCTCCCCTTCCACCCCTGCGGCCCGGTCTGAACCTGTCGCCACCGACCTTATTGCGACCAAAATGACCAAAGTCAACACCTCCATCCACGATCCGATCACCGTCTTCGAAAGTGTAGCGCCGCAGCTGTGCACCAGGCCGCCGGTAGGACCGCCTCCGTCGATGAATCCGTCCCATTCGCGACTGGTCTCGGTATCAAAAGCATCCAGGCGCCGCACCGCGATCTCTTTGTCGACAGGGAGGAAATACAACTTTGGCTTGGTGGTGGTGGAGGGGAAGCGAGAGTCCAGGTCGAGGAATGCGGGTGTTGGTGCAACTGGCTTTGTCGCTGCGCGGTGGTGTGAGGGTGGACCTGGTGCCGGGTGCTTCCTGCTGTCACCTCTGGGACCCAGCGGCGCACCTGGCATGCCCATACCATGTTGCGACTCTGCGTCGTTCGCGGGTCCACCGTGGAAGCTTGATCGCCGGTCACCGTGACCGCCGCTCTGCTTGTGTGCTGGAACTTCCTGGAGCTCTGCCACGACATCTCCCTCAGCTGTGTGGTCATACACCACTTCCCACCTCTTAGCATCGCCTGGCCGTCCACCTTCGCTGCTTTCGATCTCAACCCACTCAGACATCTTGTCTTCAGGAATAAAGTCGACATCTAGCGGCTTTCTATTACCTTCGTCGGGCCATACTTGGCCATGCAGCTGGGCTCGAATGTGGGTGGCCACAGAGGTCGACGCACACAAAGCAAACGCGTGCGTCTTCAATGCGTCGAGGTGTAATTTCTCCACAACATCGACGCCTTTCGTCGATCCGCTCTGACCGGCAAGATCAATGAGATGTCTTTGCAGAATAGATTTCTGCAGTGGCCGAAGAAGATTGCGAATGTAGAGCGCACGAGTAGGGGCATGGACTGCTGGAATGACATTTGTATCGGATTCCGGATTTTCAGTGTAGGTAACATCGTCGCTGGTGCCTGCAGGGATCACAGTGGCATGGCTTTGGTCTCGTTGATTGGTGGGTTCTATGGGTGCTGGCGCATCCTCCATGGCCTCGTCTTTTGATCCATCGGTGCGCGGATCTACATTGCCCGTATTGTCCTCTTCGCCAACAATTTGTGGTATGTCATCGCCGGCAGCCTTCATCTTTTTGTTGATGCTTTCCTCAGTCGGCGGTGGTGTCTTGCTTCGTTTTCTCTTTCGCGATTCCGGATTCGAATCATCTACGGCGGTGTCAGAGCGCGCATCTTGCGCTTGGGGTGGAGGTAAGGATCCATTGTCCTCATTAGATTCCAGGGGAGCGTTTTCATCCAAATTACGCGATGTGTCTTCATCTTTAGGTGTGACAGAACCAGGATTTTCCAGTTCTCCAGCTACATTGTCCTCTTGCGGCGGATCGGCCTCGGGAGCCTCTTCATCCTTTGAGTCGCCCTCTACTTTTCCATCATTGTCGTCACGAAGCTCAGGTTCGGGCTGGGTGTCACTCGTATTTTCGGCCGTGTTTGTGTCGCTTATGTTTTGGTCTGCCTCATTCGAAGGCTCGTCTGGGGTTTGCGCATCCGAATCGTTGGTTGGTTGTACGTCAGTCTGCCCATCGCCTTCGGCTTGAGCCTCAGCGTCATTTCGTTCAAGTTCTTCTATAATTTGAGCTTTGCGCGTGAGGCCTGTAGACGGGATGCCTCTGTCTTTGAGGAGCTGCCTCAGCTCGTTGACCTTCAGGTCGTGATATGACATGACGGGCGTACTGGAGCAGGCACGGCCTGTGAGATGGAATTGGGCAGATTTGGAAAGGTTCTTAGTCAATGTCGTGCATTGGGTGATGGCGAGCCTTCAGAGGGGCAGCTTGTAAAGCTCTGGTTGGAGTTTTGGTGTTTGCAGCCGAGAGACCCAAGCGCACACAGACACACACGCATGGCCCTTCCGCGACGCGAGTCAGACCGCGCGCGCTAATGATGTCATGGGAAGGGATGACGGAAGCTGCCGCGTACCCGTGACGGCCCTCTCCCGTCTGCCACCGTTGTCGCTCACGTGTATACGGACGACCAGGCCTAGGCTTGTGCTTGTGTACGAGAGATACTGGTGTCGCAGATCTCGGAGGCTCGCTCGTTGCTGCAGTCTGGCGCTTTACTCAGGTTGTCAATTGATTGTGCTTTCCCTGCAGCTTCTACCCTTGACAAGACTCCCAGCGAGACATTTGCGACAGAGTCAGTCTATTGCTTGGGGCTCGGATCTTGTTTGTCTAATTTGCGACTCTTCCAAGCATTTTAAACTACGTCACCAACTTTTGATCCGGCTGACATTCCCTGGCATTGAAGCCTCGCACCTGGGCGCTCAGTGAAAATGGCAGCCAAAGGCATGTGGGAGGTCGACCCAGAGACCAAATCGAAGCTACAGCAGATCCAGAAGACGAACGACAACAACAAATGCATAGACTGCGGCGCACCAAGTCCACAATGGGTACATTCATCCCTCCAACCTGGCGGGTCGCCTTCGCAAAACGGTCATGTTTGCTGACGTCTACGCAATGCGAAAGGCTTCCCCCAAACTGGGCATATTCTTCTGCCTTGCTTGCAGTGGCATCCATCGTTCGCTCGGCGTGCATATCTCCTTCGTCCGTAGCGTGACGATGGATGCTTTCAAGAAGGCCGAAGTCGCACGCATGGAGTCTGGAGGCAACAAGCCATTTCGCGATTTCTTCGACACTCACGACAGCAACACCCTCATCGGCCGTACATTCGAAGACTGTACTATCAACGAGCGATATGACAGCGAAGCGGGCGAGGAATGGAAAGAGCGGCTTGCGTGCAAGGTAGAGGGGCGGGAATTCGATCCACAAGCATTCAACAAGGCCCAGGCAGAGCTCAAGCAAAAACAGGCGGAAAGGCAACAAACCCGTCAACAGACACCAACAGGCTCGGGTAGAAGCACACCTTCACAAGTTGGTGGGGTCTCATCGGGTGCCAACCGTGTGAAAAGTCCTGCTGGTGGACAGCAATCACTGTCTGGGGGCCAGAAGGAGAAGAACGAAGCATACTTTGCAAAGATGGGAGAAGCCAACGCAAACCGGTCTGAAACTCTAGCGCCTTCACAAGGAGGCAAATACGCCGGCTTTGGCTCAAGCCCAATGCCGCAATCTTCAGGCAATGGTAGTGGCTGGCAGGAAGACTTTCAGAAGGACCCGCTCGCCGGCCTCACCAAGGGGTTGGGATGGCTGGGCCAGTCATTTGCAAAGCAGGCAGCAACTGTCAACAAGCAGTACATCCAACCTGGTGTCAAGAACTTTCAAGACAGTGATTTCGCGGCCCAAGCACAACGCAATCTTTCAACACTGGGCCAGTCTGCTCAGAAAGGGCTCAGTGGTGTCGGGGAACAGCTCAACAAATTTGTCGACCCTGAGACACAACAGGCCGGCTCTGGATCGAGAAAGGCGCCTGCGCGACAGGACTTCTGGGACAGTTTCGGTGCCCCACCGGATGGTCCACCACAGGAGAAGAAGGATTTCTGGGATGATTTTGCTGCTGCTGGAGAGTCGAGGACAGCTGCGCAGCAGAAGCCGAGCAGCTTGGGGACTAGTGCTATGAAGACGAATAGCAGCGGCGGTGGGCAAGGGGCGGGCAACAAGGCACATGAAGATGGATGGGGTGACTGGTGAAGAAAGTCTGGTGGGACTCTGGGAGTCGTTTATGGAGAAATGGGAATGATGGCGGCTGGCGGATGACTTTGAACCTTGCTGTCGGCGCTTGGATACAATCAATACAGTAAATGCAAACAACCTTAGGAGCGTGCTGCGCGACCTGTTGCGTTGGTTATGCAAACCCACCCACATACGCTCACATCGATTGGTATAAAGTTGCGAGTGACGGGCCTGGACATGATCGCGCTTGATGTGGTGATGCATGTACATAGTAAACGGGAAGCCTCTCAGTTGCTCTCATGCATACCTGCGATGTCAGTCTGTGAGTGATCCCATTTGTGACGTGTGACGCGCGACCCTGGCTTAGGTAATGGATTACTACCATGCCTGATACTGTAGACAGCCCTCTACCCCAAGCTCCCCGCAAATGGCATTGCATGATGCATCCTGAAAGCTGGGGTCGCCGCTTACCTACGTAATGCTTGCTGCAGGTACTCCATGTCCGACAAAACCATCGAGAGGGAAGGGTCCAACTTCTTCCTATGTAAGGGGAATGAAGATATAGTCCGTCGTCAAGCTAACACAGGCGACGGGTGGGCCATATGAGAGCGGGAGTGACGCCTACAGTTTGCACACGGGGGCGATTGCGTCAGCCATTGAAGGGTGAGACTCAAAGACCGAAGTATTGCCTACGTCCCACTTCAGCTCCGTCTTCGGTGGTGGTTTCATCATGTGTCTGACTCTGCACCATCAGACCCCAGTAGGCCGACGACATTCTGGCATTGGACCTCTTCAAGGGGAGACAAAGGCCACTGTTAGGAGCTGTGCCCCAACAGACTTGTTATCAGTGGTCATTGGGCCTGGTTGAGGGACGGGTCTTGCATTGCCAATGGGAATGGTGGGGCGCTAGAGCTCGAGCTGGATGCTGCATCGAGGTCTCTTATCGAGAGCGTCCCCCCATTCTCTTGCCTCCGGCCTAATGCGAAGAGGCCGAAACTTCCGTCATACCTGTAGGTACGTGTGGTAAGAGGCCAGAGGGCCGGTCGGCACCAGCAGTGACTTCTCAAGGATGTGAGGAGTCGTGGTAGATTCAGGGCCGGATCAGGATGGCTGCCGTCTTGGTAGAGGACGGAACGTTCGGACCCTGAGCCGACGGCACTTTGGCCCGCAAGGTAAGGGAAAGGAAGAGACAACCTTGTGCAGGATCTAGAAGTGGAGGCCGCCGTAAAGCAACGTGGGTAACGTAATGCAACATAGCAGTCACGCGACGTCCTCGTCCGCCTGAGGCGGCATACCTTACCTACCTGAACTGGGTAAGGGTAGCTTAATCCAACCACAGCTCCATCCTCCTCTCTGACTCTTCTCCCGTCCTTGTCTTCCTTTCACCATCACCCATCTCTCCTCACGTCTACATCACCAGGGCCCGTCTACATTCCTGCCATCGTCCACATCCACCACCAGTAAGTCGACCCATCATCTAGGGAGCTTGCTCTCGGTCCGTCCAATGGCTGCTGCTTGCAAGAGCAGACATTGGACTTGTAAATGAGGGAGACATTGCCACTAACGTGCTAACAGTGACTCGCACCCACAAGGCAACTGATCGAGACCACGTCGGTCTTGCTAATGGCACCGTCCTGCCAGGAGACAACATCCCAAAGTACTTTGGAAAGGCTGGCCACGCCGGCGACAATCCTTCTAGCACCAAGAAGCAGGGAGGCGGCAAAGGCAATTGGTATGTCCACTTTTCTCCCCCCTTTACGTAGTTGGTCGCTGCACTCCACTGCGTTTGGTCGGTCAGA
Organism: Leptoxyphium fumago; assembly: GCA_001660795.1. NCBI lineage: Eukaryota > Fungi > Ascomycota > Dothideomycetes > Capnodiales > Capnodiaceae > Leptoxyphium > Leptoxyphium fumago. The sequence continues at coordinate 289,459 of LSHF01000008.1, forward strand.
CCAACCTTCAACCTTCCATCTGTAACCAGGCCTATCATCGGTGATCTGACAAGCTCAAAGGGGCCAGACCGGCACGTCCGAGCTTGAGGACTTCAACTTCAACGTAGCCAAACCACGTCGTAGAACGAATAGCTTCAGCGCGGCTGCCGGCCATCGGTCCATGAAGACCAAGTTCGAGGCCGTCGATCCGGAAGTGATTGAGTTCGACGAGCATACCCACGGCCCCACCCCCGCCGACTATGCCGAGCTCGAGAAGATGAGCACATCCTCCAGTGTCGACACCATGGGCAGTGTCGATGAGTGTGACGAGGCTCCAAAGGAGGCGCACCATAAATAGGACTGGTCCGTCCAGCTGGGATGTGTTTCTCAAACACAATCGTCCCAAACGGCGTTGGCGTTGAATAGCTTTCTCGCCATCCGACCGTTCCTGTAACATCACCAAGTAACGCTTTTCAAATGAAACAAAGTAAAATCCATAATCCCTTATCTTGTCTTTAACTACGTGGATGGCACGCTGCTGGTGTTTGCTGGTAACCGGCCACAAATATCAGCTTGCAAAAAAGCCGTAGACTATCTCATTTACCACATCTCACAGTGATGGACCACATATTGATATATATGCCAAAGAGATTCGGTATTTGTAATAGCTATCCATACAGTATGCGAAACCGGACGACCACCATAAGCCAGGCGTATAGCCAAAATTCTCAATAGAAGGGTAAATCCTCAAGGAGCCGTAAAGGTCAATATATGGCCCTAACTCATTACGGCCCAAGCACTCACTCGGGCTCCTATGCGCCCGCCTCTTCGTCCACAATGCTCTCGCTATCACCGTATGAAGCCTGCTCGACACCATCGTAGTGCCCGTTGCCGTTCATCTTGAAACCTCCATTCGCGATCTCGGTCGACTCTTCGGCATATTCGGCCTCAAAAGAGCGCTCTCTTTCCAGTTGCTCGGCCAGCTCATCCGCCTCACGTTCAGCCTGGTCCTTAGCCAGCTTGAGACAAGCCTCCGCCCAATGGTCTAGACGCCGGTCCGTGACGTACTGCTGGAGATTCTCGTCCTGCAGCTTCTGGTCCGTAACCAGCGCGTGCAAGATCTCCGTGTCTGCGAACCGGTGGCTCAGGTCCCTTGGCGAGCAGCCGGCACCAAGGCATTCGCTTGGTAACAGAGGTTTCACGAAGGTATCTTCCGAGAGAAAAAGGCCGTCTGCGAAGCCTGTATAGAGTGTGCGCCACGCTGCCGTCGGCTCGATCGCCTGGGCAAGGTCGATGTCGGATTTCTTCTGCGACATCTTCGAGTTGATGCTTACCCAATCATCATGGATGTAACACCGCTTCCAGATGATGCGCAGCAGATCATCGAACCTCCTCTGATCGATGTTGCGAGCGACCGCGTTGAGCGCAACGAGAGCATAATAGTACTCTTTGCCGTTCATGGTATCTTCCTCTCCGGTCTCGGAACTTCTGAATTCAATGAGCGTCAAGATGTCAATGAGCTCTTCCACCGAGCACGCTGTATGCGTGGTGACTTTGTTGACACACTCATGAAGTAATTGAGATATGGCGCTGAGCCNGCTTTGCTTTGTCCCCCATTTCTTCATCACTGTCTCCACTTCAGCTTGTTGGTCGAGCGCAGATACGAGCTCTGGGAGAAACATGTCGTACAAACTCTCCTGCACCTCTGTGACTACAAGTCCTGCCGGGATGATATCTGTTCGCGTAAGTGATCCGCTTGGCGTGATACCCTGCTCGGTTTGCTCTTCCTCGTATGCCATCAGAGCAAGCTTGCTCAGGCTGAGCTCGACCTTCTTGGACCACAAGCTTGTTTCCTGCTGATCAGCGACTAGCTCTAAAGCCTTGCTGGCTTGGAGATAGTCGTGCTCTTGAGATATGTCGTTGATCCATGCTACCTTCGCTCGACTAGCATCCATTCGCAGATACCTGGTCAAAGCTTCGGGCCAGTGGTCTTTGGCGTCATTGAGAATGAAGCCAGCTTTGCCCTCTCCAAACCCCTTGTCGAAATACGCGTTGGCCCAAGCATCGCCAAACTCGTTAAAGTACCGCGTCACTCTTGTATTCATGTTGTCCAGTTGCTGATTGATGATGACATGCTGCCCTTCGGTGTCTGGGTCATTTAGATACTCCAGAAGGTACTGTGTCTCGGCAATCACCATGTCCGTAAGTGTGTGCATATCTCTAAAACTCTCGGCGAGGGCCATCCCCGCATCCGCCTGTCCAATCTCAGCCAGAGACCGACAGTTATCGTAGAAAGTCTTTTTGTAGTTGATGCGCAAACGCTTTGCCCAGTCCTTGTGTCTGATGTCGTCGCGCGAAGCACACCAGTTTACGCGTTCTTCGTGGATGTTGCAGGAAAGTTTCAAAAGCTTCACGTTCTCCTCGGCAATCTTTTGGATTTGAACACCAATTGTGTCATCCTCCCTGAGATCGGTTTCAAAGATCTCTTTTGCAGCCTGCCGAGTGCATCGGATGAGCTCTGTAGATGCCTTGAGAATATTACCTGTGGCCGTCCAAGGCTCAGGAAGTTCGACATAGTCGGACACATCGGTCAAGATTCCATTGTGTATTTTCTCCAGATCAATTCCGTATGCCGTGGCCTTGTTCGTTCGGAACGCGAATGTGGTGTCAAAGCACGATATCCACAAATCATCCACCTCGCTCATCCACAATAGTAACTTTTGAGGCTCCTCCTTATCATCTTGAGCGTTCTTGACGATCGATCGCGCTCGAGTCAAGATTTTGTCGAGCACGTCCAGCTTATACAAGAAGAGGTTACGCACTGAGTTCTCTTCATCTGCCATCGATTTGTCATCTTTAAACCATTCTGGCTTGCTCAGCTCTTCAACAACCGTACTGATTTGCTTCCTTTCGTTCGAAGCTACGTAATTTTGGTACACCCCCCACATGCTCTTGCCAGCGCTGACCCGTTCAGCATCCCAAAGCAAGCGCCACATTGTAACGGCACTCAAGGGAGGGAAGTTGCGACGTACGTGATGCAGAAGCGCCTCCAGAGCTTGAGCTCGGTAAGTGAGATTGGCCTCCATGTTGCTCGACCCGATGGTGATTAAGGTGGACTCGCTCTTCAGGATTTCGTGGCTGATGCTGAGGGCAGCACTTTCTATCTCTGTCACGTCGNGTTTTGCCGTCAAAACGTAGTGGGAATTCCAGAATGTTGTCTGGCTGCAGCGACCCGTAAAAGATCGCTTCTTCCAGCTTGGCTTTTGCTGATAGAGCAGTCCGTTCGACATCGCCGGTCGGATCGTTTGCTTGCAGTCGTATTAAGCCACTAGCGCAATACGCAATGAGAGATGCATGTCCAGCCCGACTGGGTTCTTCGTTCGCACCCCAAAATACCAGACCCTCATCTTCTCGTAGATACACGGTGTCCTCAAACGGTTCCTGAGACAAATACGATCCATATAGTTGAGCATCTGGCGTATTCAGCTCAGGATCTGTGCTGGCTGTCAGGGTGATGGCATTGCTGAAAAGCACAAAGATTGTGTGTCCAGGAGCAGGTATAAGAAGCTTTGGTCGTGTCATGCTCTGAACGCTCGGAGATTGGTAGGTCGTCAGAACATGGTGGCGTGAAACACGCACCTGGTCCCCTGCGATTTCGAGGTTCATAAGTACAAAGCTGTGTGTAGATGAGTCCCCAACTTTCAAGAGGAGCACCAGCTCCAACCCAGTGTCATTTCCCGCGACCACGATGTCTTTACTTGCTTCATCTTGGCCAGTAATAACAAAATCTTGCACGGCAAACTCGTGTGATTGACCTTGCAATTCGCGCACTCCAAGTTCCAAAAGTTCCTTTTGCAGAAGGTCTCGAAGGTCGAAGCTACCCTGAAATGTTTGCTGGCCACTCCAGTTGACATTCCACACCTGAAGCTCACCTCGTTCAGAAGCACCAATGACTTGTACAAGACCCCGCTGGCTCAAGGTTCGCGAGCGTACAGTACATATATCTCGTTTCCAAGCGCTTGATCCCAGCATGCCCTTGATACTACCGAATATTCCGCCATTGCTATTGTCTTGTGCTTTGAGCACCTGAGCTTGAATCCGGGACTTTCCAGAGCCGTCGCGAAGGGTGAGTTGTAGTATGCGCCCTGTTGATAGAGCTACTATGTATCCAGCACTCCCAGCATCTGCAAGCTCGACCACATGTTCGCCATGGAATAGTGAACCAAGTGAACCCTCTGTAGCTGCAACACCGCGTGACTGGAACAATGTAAGCGATGCTGCACGCTCAATGCTGTCGTAGTACACGACTTTGCCTGACACTGCAGAGACCAGAAGCAGGCCGATTTCGACAGAGGCGTGGCTGGTTACGAGGGCTCCAAATGGTAGCGGATCGGTAGACTTTTGTGGAAATGGCAAATCGAACACGCGAGGGGCCGCTGTTGTCGTATGTGCAGTGTAATCCCAGATGTATGCGGCGCTATCCGTAACAGCGAGCACCTTGTTACCGGGTTTGCAAAGGGTGCCCCTGTAAGCTACACCCTCGATCTTAAGTTCTTTGGGTGTGCTAGGCAATGCTCTGACTGAGTAGACAAGATTTTGGGTAAGTGTTATTCCTCCCTCTGTCCGATGTGATCTTTTAACGGTTTGCTTTTTTCCTCCCCTTAGTGTCATCTCAGTCTCGTGGCCAAGTACTGGCACGCTTTCCCTTCGATCCGTTGGACCCTGTCCATTCCTCTCTTCTGGATCCGAAACTGGTACCGCACCAGTTTGAGTTGGTTTGTTCAGTGCCGACGTGAAGGTGTCATCGCTCAGCTTGCTCCTTTTACGTCGCGGCGCGGTCTTCAAGCTTTCAGAGTCGGATTGTCTTTGTCTGCGTCGCGGATTGCGCGTCGTGGAACGGAGAGTTCTCTCGCCGACATGCGGCTCTGGTGTTTCGGAGGCTGGCATTTCCACTCACACCTGCCTTCCAGGAAGATGCGCGGTAGTGCGATGGTTCTGTACAATACGCCAAATATGATGGAGGAGAAATAATGATTTCACTTGAGCTATGCGAAGCTCGGCAACAACAAATGCACGGTCTTTTGGGCTGCAGTTACACTAAACCCGTTAAGGCCGGGATGTTGGAACATGAAGAATTGGAAGGTAGGTACCTTAACCTTGAAATTTGTGAATAGCTACGCAATACATATCTCTCATTGCATGAAGCGATATTGAAATTTGAAGATGGTATTAGACAATTGGATATTCTCGGAACGCCGAATGTTCATGACAACAATGGAACATGCCGTCATGAATGCTCTCAGACTGGTACACTCCGCACCGTGGGTTCGTGAGACATCGATCACGTGTGACATCTGGTGGACCACTGAAATTTGATGGGACTACCAGACCCAATTTACAATTGCATATCGTCATCATCATCATCTTGATAGTTACTGCTGCCAAAGCGGTCGTTACGGTCTTCGGCTTCACGCTCTTTTCGACCTTCCTCACGAGACTTTCCAATTTTTCTGCGCCGTGATTAGCCATGTGAATGCTCCCTGGCCAGAGATGTGACACTTACCTGAGTCCATCCACAACACCGCCCACGAAGCCACGCACTTCTGCAATTTCCATGCCTCCTACACCGTTCATTTTCACTCCACCTCCAGCGTCCAGGACCTTAAACCCTTTGCGCAGTTTTGACATTCTCACTTCCCTGATGTCTCTCAATAATCGTCGCACCAGATCTGCATCGTCGAAATCGTCTGCCGCATGCGTGAGCAGCAGATGGCTTAGTTCAAGCCAGTGATACGGTAGCGCATCCGGTTGGGCGCGAGAGGTAGAGGAATTCTTAAGAAACGGCGGGCTGAGCTCCAGAGTTTCCAGCCCCAAGTATTGCCCATCATCCGACGGATAGGTAGTTGCATGGTCGAGCTGTGGAGCTGGCGAGAAGACAGCGGCTGTCCTGTCATCGGTTTCGAAGTCCAGGATCTGTTGCAACGAAGTCACATCCATCCAGGGAGGAGGAGCAATGTTTGCACGGCGCTGTTTTTTCAATAGCAGCGCAAGCCATAATGGCAAAGGTGTGGGGAAAGGCGGTTGGAGTGGTTGAGTGCTGCCCTGGACATCAAAAACATCAGTATGGCGCTTAAAGTTGGGGAATAGAAACAGTCTTACTGCTCCATTGCTAGGATGCACTCACTCCTAGCAGCTCCAATTCGTGTAGTCTCTGCCGAGGGATCACGGTGACAAGCTCCATCTCACAAAGAAAGCCAACTTCTGACGGCGAGAGACCCGCGGGTAGTGGTAAGGCCATTGCATTGCTTTCTACATGCTTGGTCAGGTGTCGTATGGACAATGCTGATCGCCATTCTGTTGGTGGGCAGCGCGTTCGAGTCGTGACGGTTCACGATGGAGTGGGGCAGCGCCAATCAGAACCCCGAGGTCGAGGTCGCCTCGGTTGTTGCCGAGCCCATACTGTACATATACTAAGGGTTCACGCGGTCAACCATGTACTGTTCATCCAATACACATGCTCCCCTATCGATGTACAAAGGCACGCCTCAACTTTCAATTGCCAATATTAAGCTCACCCGACTATTCGCGAGTACAGACTATTTGACCTTTATTCCGGGCAAAACTTCAGCCAACCCAACCTATTCTGCCGCATAATATGGATCCAGATGTTCAACTTGCTTTCTTTTTCAATATACAGCAGTAACCAACCTACATGGCTTGCGTATGGCTACAATACATGGAAGAGTTTCTTTCTATCGGAACAGTATGGAGGTGCAAAGTAGTAGAACACTCCGTTCACCATCGCAGCGGCCATTGGTGCCAACCAATGTATATAATGGTATTGCAGCTCGCCTTTTGCAACCATGAGACCCAGACATCTGGCTGGGTTAAACGCTATTCAATGTCAGCCAATACTCTTGTCCTCCACAATCCGATGCAAATGACTTACAGAGACCGGTATAGCCTTCTTTGACCAAAGCCGAGCTGACAAGTCCAAGCGCAAGACTCAGCCCTACCAGGATAGGACTGAAGGCTGGGCCAAGTGTCTTTGCATTTCGTGGGTCCAGGCCTGCACCGAAAGCTATGAAGATGCTTGCTTGACTGAACATGTACTCAAGCACGAACAGTTGTCCTGGACTGATAGGGCCTGGGTTGGGGCTCAAATCACCCACTGTACACCCAGGAATCCATTGGTTCGGAAAATAGCTTTCGCTCCCAAGTCCTAGTCTCAGCCAATATGCTCCCACGATACCTCCAATGGCTTGAGCTGCGATATACATAACAGCTCTCGGTAGAGTGCACAGTCCAGCGAAAAATGTCGCCATAGTGATTGAGGGGTTCAAGTGGCCACCGCTTGCTGGTCCAGCGGCGTACAAGAATAATGCCAGGCCAATCCATGACACCATTGCGCCGAACAGAACGTTCGCTAGAGGGGGTGTTGTCAACACTGTTGTTGCTGAAGACACCGATCCAAGCACGAACACGGTAAGGCAAGTACCCCAGCCTTCGATGATTGCCATACGCCAATTTTCCCTAATAAGGAATCCAGAAAGGTCGAAACTCTCTTTGAAGGTCGAGATCGGTGCCTATTCGCATCTCAAAATGTAAGTACAAGTTGTTCCACCCTGTCTGAATTCAACATATCAACCTACAGCATCTGGTTGCAGCTTTATAGCTTCGTCGCCTGACTGCGTTGTTGGGTCCGCAATAAAACCTTGGTTGCCACCGATCCTGCCAGCGAAAGGAGCAGCTGATGCTATTCGTAGAGGTCTCCTCTGTCGAACCACGGTCGATGCCGGTAGATGACCAGAAGTCAGAGTTGGATAGCTGCTCTTATCCTCTGACGGGCCATGAGGACCAGCTAACCCGTCAACTGAAGTACTTTCGACCGTCATGGTCAGGTGGTCTGTGTATTTTAGATTCAAAACGAGCAGACTCGACGTTAAACAGAAGATCTTCCCCTCCCAAAGCCAAATAAGACTCTGGCATGATTTGAATCAATTACGGGGTTGAATGCCCAGAAAGTCATTGTCATCAGCTGCAATGCCTTCTTAGTCCAGCGGATTGGCTAGCTTCCCGAAATAGGCCAAGTCCAAGCCTAAAAATGCTCAAGCGCATGTCTAACCCTAAGTCTTGCGGGCGAACGTCAAACTCGATACTACAGTATAAACGCCGCCTTTATACAGTAGCAACCGCCTGCGTGCTTCAGAGTCTATTAGACAGCGGTTGCCTCTTCTGGTGCTATCATGTTGCGCATTCTACAAAAAGCCAGAGCGCGGTTTCAAAACTCATTCCGCTATTCAGCTCCCTAGAACACAATGTTGGAATGGGTGCCGCAGCGAGGGAGCACATACATCCTACAATTGGTACGATCGCGGAACTCCGAGAGGGTTATCAGCCTTGTCCTGGAAGTAAAAGATAGACGAGAACAGTTCAGTATGCTTTAAGTAGTACACTTCGCATCCTCTTGAAGTGGCACTTCATAATTTGGGAAACGATCTAAACCGTTAAATTGAGACGAGGCAGCTTCATCACAATGCTCTACACAGGTGCAAGTATTATCACCATGAATCAGAACCGCGACATCCTTGTGCAAGGCGGCAAGACTGTCGACTTAGGCAAGAATCTGCAGTCTGTTTACCTAGACGAGAACGCTGTAGAACTGCATGGCCGCATCATTATTCCAGGACTGGTGAATACGCATATGCACACGGCTCAGACATTGCTGCGAGGTTGTGCAGACGACCTTGAGTTGGTTTCCTGGCTATGCGAGCGCATATGGCCGCTTCAGGGTCAGTTCACGCCGGAGGATGGGTATGCTGCTGCAAGGCTCAGCATTGCAGAGATGCTTAAGAGCGGCACTACATGCTTCCTCGAGAGCATGTTCGCGGACCGGTATGGAATCGACGGGCTGTGTTGAGCGGTAGAGGAAAGCGGAATCCGCGGCTGCTTGGGGAAGATCGTCATGGACGTGGGCACTTACGCAAGCGATCCCAAATGGGCCATGCACCTGGTCTGATTGAAAACCGGGAGACGTCGTTGATCGGAGCCATCTCCATGCATGAGAAGTGGAATGGAAAAGCACAGGGCAGGATTCGGGTTTGGTTTGGTGCAAGGACACCTGGAGGTGTCTCAGGAGCATTGCACAATGGAATGGCTGCCATCTCGAGAGATAAGCAAATCCCAATCACAATGCATTGTGCCGAGGCGCCCGCCGACAAGTTATCCTTCAACTCACAAGGTCACACTGCGATGTCTTACTGCGATGCTGTCGACCTTCTGAGCCCAGACACTGTTCTCGTACATATGGTTCATCTCGAGGACAGCGACATCAACATATTGGCGCAGACTGGGACAAACGTCGTACACTGCCCCTCCAGCAACAGTAAGCTCGCTTCAGGCTTCTGCAGGGTTCCAGACCTACTGAAGGCCGATGTTAATGTCTCACTTGGGACAGACAGAGCCCCTTGCAATAACACATGCGATATGATGCAGGAGATGCGGCTGAGCGGCATCCTTCACAAAGTCATAGCAATGGATCCAACAGCCGTTCCCGCTGAGACCGTTCTGGAAATGGCAACGATCAAAGGCGCAAACGCGCTAGGGCTTGAGGACAGGATTGGAAGCCTAGAAATTGGCAAGAAGGCAGATTTCATTGTAGTCGATATGCGCGCAGCCCATCTGCAGCCGGTTTACAACCCCGTGTCTGCCATTTTTTACAGTGCCACTGGTAGGGATGTTGAGATGGTTGTTGTGGATGGCTAAGTGGTTGTAAGAGATAGCAAACTCTTGACTATGGACGAGTTAATTATCTGTGCAAAGGCTAGCAAAAGATCAAAGGAAGTGGTAGAACGAGCAGGGTTGACAAATGCTGTTGGACCTCGTTGGCCATCATTGTAGTATTTGGGACACTGGGCTGGGCCCGAGTTGACGAGCAATGCAAGAAAAGAAAACCTGTCCCAGTCGAAATACAAATAGGAGATACAACGAGTTATGACCAGCTCATGAATAGAAATGAAGCGTCAATGCGCGGATAACTCTTTGTGATGTTTCCCAATCACAAATTGGCCTTCACTGCTTCTTCTTAGGCAATAAGCAAGCCAATGTGGAAGGCTCCTAAATATTGTGGGGATCATGGTCAGACTGCCTGGTAAAACAACCTGGCCGGCCTTACACTCAAGGACTTGGCTCACGATAGCGTTGCTGACAACGTGGGGGTCGATGACCTTCGTTTTGCGGGAGAGTTCGGCGACGATTTTCCTGGTCATTGGAGTCACAGACCAGGTGGGATGGATGATGGAGCACAAGACTTCTGGAGCGTCGTAAGTGACCCGAAGCTCTTGATTGAGGGTCTCGTGTAAAGCTACCAAGGCAGCTTTCGCACAGCAGTATGGCCCTATGGATGCCGACCCGATGAAGGATGCCATGCTGGCTATGCTGACGATGTGGCCCTTCTTCGTCTCAATCATCGCTGGTAGAAATGCTTGGATAGTCCAATAGTGACTAATGAGGTTTACCTCATTGACGTTGCGGATTGCTGCCTCGCTGACTTTCAGTAAAGGATGGGTGTAGCCAACTCCAGCATTGTTGATGAGGATCGATGGAGTGCCGTGCTGTTTGCCGACCTCGGCTGCCATTTCCATGACCTTTTCACGTGACGTGACGTCGCATCTGTAGTAATGCACCTTCGCATTGTCTTTCAGGTTGGCTGGAAGGCTCTCTACGATATCCGTAGCGATGACTGTCAGACCTTTGGCAGAGAATTCCTCGCAAAGAAGACTACCGAAACCTCCAGCTGCACCGGTTACGACAACGATCTCGTCTGGCCAGTTGTACCTGTGCCTTTGCGAACTCAGGCACATATTCCTTTGGGCGTAGTCTGAGAGGATGCCATTGACTTTCCTGATAGTACCGAGGATGAAAATGGCTCTGAGGCCAGTTATGATTTGTGTTACAGTCTGTGATGCGCCAAGGAAACCCAACGACCTTTCCCGACCGTTTACGATAGATCCCGATGTTACTGTCAGAGCCCACACCAATGGACCTGTGACGATAGGGGACAAGAGAGGTGACTGCAGTAGATCAAATGATTGGAAGCCAAGGGCAAATATTGTGGCCACAGGGACAGTGAAAAAGCGTTCGAGTTCCATGTTGTCGATCTCTCGTGGAATATTTCAATGAAGAGCTCGAGATGCATGGGCCCAGCGGGTCAGCAGACCCTCTCTTATATGCGTTTCTACTCAGTTCTTTGCTTAGGACATTGGATGGTCGCTCCTGCTACCTCTAGCCTCATACAAGCGATGAATTCATTGTAGTCTGGAATTTCTGCGAGTAAGGGAGGTCCTTATGTCATTACAACTTCCAACGTACCTAGGTATCCTGCAGGTGGCATACGTCTCGCAAACAAGCTGGATCCAACTTGGGGTCTGGTGGTTCATTAAATCACACTCTACACGAGGAACGGTGCAGGAGTTCAAAGAAGACTCTCAAAGACAAAGAGCAAGGATAACAATACCTGCCGTGTGATGAGATACGAAACCTCAAAGGTCGGTGGGAATGAGCGGCAGAACACGCAGACTGCCACCTACCTGCCTCAAAGAGAAAGGAAATGATGCTCATCGAGATCGAAGGCAGGACCAAATCCTTGGAGAATTACATATAAGAAGCATTAAAGAAACCAGCAGCTCGACGGTGATAACCGCAACGATCTTTGTAGGTCATATCCAAGGGTCTGTTATTGATATGATCAAATGCTAAACCAGGCCTGTTCGGGCATGACAACTAGGTATCGATAACAAACATTGGTATCGATGATTGGCTCACGTGACTTGGCGTACTTTCCGCATATGGACGATTGGACCAGCAAATAATATAGGTAATATTTAAAGAATATCGCAAGATGAGTTAACTCTATTATGAGCACCACATCAATCCAAATCACTCGAGCCGGATGTCTAGCGGCTTAATACTAAAACCGCTGCTATCGCAAACTCTGACACCATTTCTCTACCCATGTCTTGATGGAGCCTGGATCGGTGCAAAGAGATGCAGCCCAAAGCGTATAGTCAGGAGTATCGGAACCGTCTCGTCAACCGAACGACCTGCAGTGGATGTCAACAAGTATGACCATCTCGATCCAAGTCCACCGGAATATACCACAAACCCTTTCGTCGACGCCACCACTTTGACGCTTCATGCCGGTGGTGGAGGACACGGCTGCATCTCCTTCCTTCGAGAGAAGTACATCGCCAACGGCCCAGCGAATGGAGGTGATGGAGGAACTGGTGGAAATGTCTACATACAAGCCGTACGTGGCGAGACTTCTCTTCACAAACTGGCACGCAGGAGCATCTTGAAAGCAGGAAGAGGAAAGAATGGACAAGGGAGTATGAAGGGCGGTGCGCGAGGAGAAGATATACTGGTGACTGTGCCGGTTGGAACCGTGGTGCGCGAAGTCTGGAGACAAGACCCTGTACAAGAGGAGGAAGATCTGGAAAGGGAGGAGAGACGGATGCGAAGGCGGCAAAAGAGCTCTGGGCAGGATCTGCAGAATGATGAAGGGGCGGAGCTTGATGAATCTCAAGACCAGAGTCATAAATGGCGACGCGACAAGTGGCTTCTCTTTCCCGGTGCCTTACCAAAATACTTCTCATCTGCAGATTTCCCAACTCTCCCCCGCCCACGACGCAGCTACCTAGCCATGTCGCAACCGCAGGCCCCTTTGCTTCTTGACCTCGATCGCCCGATGGAGACTCCCATGCTACTGGCGGCAGGCGCGATGGGAGGGATGGGCAATCCCCACTTCGTAACGAAAAGCACTCCTCGTCCTAAGTTCGCTACGAAGGGCGACGGAGGTATGACGATTCAAGTTCAGCTGGAATTGAAGCTGCTCGCGGACGTTGGCTTGGTGGGCTTGCCCAACGCGGGCAAAAGCACCCTGCTGCGATCCCTGACAAGTTCGAGAGCTAGAATTGGAGACTGGGCATTCACCACACTAGCACCCAACATTGGCACATTCGTATTGGATCATCACCATGGCCGACCGACGCACAACCTCAGTGGGAAGTCACCCAAGGCTGGGAACCGTCAGGATCGAGAACCGCGCACAAACTTTACCATTGCGGACATTCCTGGTCTGATTGAGGATGCTCACCAAGATCGTGGGTTGGGATTGGGGTTCCTGCGCCACATCGAGCGCGCGGCAGTACTGTGCTTTGTCGTCGATCTACACGCTGGCGATGCGGCACAGGCACTGAAGGGCCTGTGGAAGGAGGTGCGAGAGTATGAAAGCTTGCGTGAGAAGGAGGTCAATGCCGAGAGCGAGCGCAAGACAGGACTTACAGACGATGAACGTCCACCACAGCCATCATATACTTCTGGTGAAGAGGCATTGCTAGCTGCTAGCCAGGGAGAGAGCAGCCGCCGGGATCGAGCTGAGCAAGACGATGCGGTGCTCAACCCGCAAAAGGATAGAATACTTCCTGAGTTGTCGCTCCCTCCCATCAGCTCCAAGCCTTGGTTTGTAGTCGCCACGAAAGCGGACCTTCCAGAGACGCAGCAGAACTTCGTGCAATTGCAGGCATATCTGAAGGACGTTGAGAGCGGAATGGAGCAGCACCCGGCTGGGAAGAGGAATGCGTGGAGACAGAAGTTGACGGCGCTGCCGGTCTCAGCTATGAATGGACAGGGTGTGGACGGTATTCCCACCGTCGTGTTGGATCTGTTGGACTAGTCTACAGGCCCTTGTATAAGGTTAATACTTTGTAGGAATATGCATATGCCGTGACATCATTTAATGGCCTCTAAGGCGACTGGCTTGCTTTGATTTCTTAAATTTGTATGAAGACTATTATCATTCTAGTTAAAATTTTATACACCGTGTATGAGTGCGTGGTATCGTGAATATGTATCGTGTTGGTTATGAATAGGACCCCACCAAACACCTTGCTTAAGCTCAGATGGCACAACAACAAAAACGTTTTACCCAGCACCCCTGGACGTTTATCATCTGGCCTTGAACATACCCCTCTTGGCAGTTGTATCCTTCTCTTGCATGCCGCCTGCCCAGGCTTTCTTCGATCCTCTCTTCTTCCCTTTCCTGACATCTCTCCTGCTAGCGCAACAACAGCAAAGACACAGCTGGATAAGCCACGCCAGAATGGAGAAGACAGCGGCGACCCACATGAAGGCGAACATCTCCTCTCCGATGGAAGACTTGATGTTGAGCTGCGTGGCTGAGGTGATGGTGTTCTGCATGATAATGAACATGACTGTCGCGATGACGGTTGCGACGGTGGTGACGAGCGCAGTGAGAAATGTGAAGAGCATAACGACTAGAGCGCTCCAGCGGCTGTAGATGCTAAGCTGCTGGAAAACCAGCATCAGAGCGGTCAAGACGGCGCCTGTCATGAACAGACCGAACATCCAGTGTGAAACCACCTTGATCAAATCAAGGATCTGGTTGATTTCCTGCGGCAGGGCAACTGTGAGAGGTTTTGCGTCAGTCTGATACTTTCTTTCCAAATAGGGTGCAAAGGGAAACAAATGGGTAAAGAGAGGACATACTCGTTGCGCCGGCAAAGAGCTCGCTCTTGATGATCGCGACTGGGTTGAACCAGTACAGCGTTTGAGTCGGCCCACACCTCGTGACGCCCTGGGCATTGTATCCCTCACAGAAGTTCCACAGGCCGACCTGATAGAAGTCGTGGAGACCTAGAGTTTGGGCAATGCTGTTTATCAGATTGAAGTTAGGCACCGAGACCGGCACAATGTTCGAGACATCGATCTTGATGAAGTAGATCTTGTTGAGAATCTTGTTATTCGTCCTCGTGTTGCCGATTTCAACCAGGATCAGGAAGACCAGGGAGATGAGGAGGCATAGGCTGGAGATGAGGNTCCATACGTAGCGAGTGCGGGTAGCTCGTTTGATCTGTAAGGTTGTCGGATGGCTAGGAAACCCAGACTTCGCGCCGGAATTGTTCGTCAAGGTGTCGTCGCTTGACGTCCTCCCGATGTTGTCGCCGTCTGCATCGTGAACGAAGTCGTTGTCGCTGTCGGCGGCCTTCTTCTTCCGTCCAAGCATGTCGGACCTGGCTTTCTGGAAGCCGGAATAATTGCTGTAATGGTGGAGCAGCAGAGGGGGCAAGGTTTACCTCTGCGACAGGATAGAGAGCAATGGGTGGGAAGAAGTGTTCGGCGAAGGTCAGTCGAGCGATTGTCGGCAGTGCCCAGACACAGAAGGATGAACGGCCTGGCTGTACTGTGATTTCAAGCCAGGGCGACAACGAGGGAGTCGGCACAGCAAGAGGTGCGTGTATTGTACAGTAGGTGCGATGTCTACCTAAATTCTGCCCAGTTCAATCGCTGGCACCAACGACATCATCCACGCGTTGGCTCCTGCAGAACGTGGACAAGACGATACAGAGCTGGTACGGAGGTAGAATACCATACTACTGCATCACTGACTTACGTATGTGGTGTATACTGCAGCGTTAGGCCCGGCATGTAGTGCTAAACAGTAGTGAAGAATAGTGCAGTAGCTGGGGGCGGAGCGCCGTCTACGTAAGAGCAGCTAGTGTCGGGCAAGGATGGGAAGGGAAGATCGATCTCCAGGGAGAGAAACAGCCTGTGCGCACGTTATCACCCATTCCAAGACTCTTTCTTTGTACATCAGACACGCCGCGGGGATTGCGATGACCGCGTTGGTCCATTGAGGTTCCGGGAAGCCGACGGTGATGACAGTGATGCTGCTGGATTGCTTTCCATGCAGACCCCACTGTCCAGTCACAGGTTCCAGGTGAATCATTCAATACGGTATAGAGCGTGGAGAATGCGAGTCCATATCCTCCGTTATTAGAAAACGCCTTCATCTACCCACCCATTCACGGCCACGCTTTTCTGGGATTTTCGGGTATATCACGACGTCCGGATGGATTTGCCGCACGTCATGGTGATTCCTACCTACCTCCTGAGGTTTCTTTCAGGTACTGCCAATCCCAAGGTACTGTGTATCGACATGGTTGAACAAACAACAGACTGTACGTACTGTTGTGTATAATCCACATGTGGAATATGGTCATTGTCCTTGCCCACGGCGTTGCGGCTGGGCAGGGACAGGGGGCTCAACGCCACCGCGATTCGCAGTGACTAAACATTCTGCATTCTGCACTGCCGTCCACACCTGGACGCGTCAACATCGAGGCTCGATCATTTCCTCGGGCATCGTCCATCGCCCACCGTCTGGCACTTTGTCAATGCGCTCTATGAAAATCAGTTTCTTGGGTGATGGGCTCGGGAGGCATGGCCCAAGATGTCCGCTCGGCTTGAGATGATGTCGCCCACCATGTGGTCTCATGTCACAGATGTTTGGGAACCAGTCCTATCCTTCGTTGCCTCTTCCCGGTGGTAAATGCACACTTCGCTGCAGGCAGGAACGGACCCAGGGCTAGGATCAGTGCAAGAGCCAGGCCCTGGACTACCTCCGAGGGATTCAATCGGTCATGGCTCAATGCGTTGATGGGGGCAGTATCGTGAAGCGCGCTGGGAGACTAATGTATCCACCGTAGGCGAGTAGTACGTACTGTGATGGATATCCCAAGTTGGATCGATCTGGTGGATGCAATCGTCATTTTGCAAATGCTTCCATGTACAGTATACCTCCCATAAGATACAATGTGCTCGAGAAAGAGACTGTGCCGCCGCGGCCGCTACTGGCTGAGCCGGCCCAATCTGCTCTGACGTGCTGTAAAGAGAAGAGATGGAGGCCGGACAAAGTACAGTACTGTACCGGATGCCTGCCTTCCTAGCCATTCCACAATGACGCCGGTGGTGTCTCGATGAAATGTCCCTCGCTGCACGCTTCACACACGGGTCTAACGTTCTGGATCTGCGTTGCCGCTCCACTTACATTTCATTTCGCTCTCTAACATTCATCCTCACATGCTTCCATAATGCATCGTCCTTATACGAGATACTAGACTGCGGTGCCTCTCTTGCCCGGTGCGTTGCGACTTGTCTCACTTCGTTTCGTCTCGTCTCGCTTCAGACGTTTACCATCGCTTCGTCTTCTACGTATCCTTGAACCAAATATCCTCAGACTGCCGGTCAAGCAGAGCATTCTATTCATTTTTTACCGTACCATCTGTCCATTCGCGACAGTATGGTTGCCGCGTCAATATGGCTACTCGGCCTGGCAGCCATTGCGACGAACGCCCAATCCAGCTCTTCCGAGTCCAGTGGTAGCGATACTTCAAGATCAACAGTCACTTCTAGCTCAGGCACTCGTGCCAGCAGCAGCACCAGCTCTAGCGGGAGTATCAACATCGTCGAGATCATTGGCAGCGACTCCCGCTCGTTCTCTACTATCACCACAGACCTCCCGACCTCTGCCTTCACTGGCAGCCAATACACCTATATCACCAGCAGCGGCCAGTCTACCGTTACGACGACTCTGATCCACAGCAATGCCTCTACGGCCACGTCAGAGTCGCAGAGCAAAGTCTCAAGCACGTCCGTCACCCTCACTCAGATCGCCGGGTCAACTCCGATGAGTAACAGCACTGCAACTGGAACCTCCAACTCCACCCACACGGCGCCCGCAGCACCTACGAACACCATCCCATGTAACAACTACCCAGAACTRYRTGCAGATCACACAAGAGGTTGTAGTAGCAGCTGCTGGAAACTGGCGTCAAGGCGTGGAAGTAATGCAGCTACTCCTAGACAGGCGTGGAGACGACATCCAGATTACACAAGAGGTTGTAGTAGCAGCTGCTACAAACGAGGTTGAAGTAATGCAGCTACTCCTAGACAGGCGTGGAGACGACATCCAGATTACACAAGAGGTTGTAGTAGCAGCTACTACAAACGAGGTTGAAGTAATGCAGCTACTCCTAGACAGGCGTGGAGACGACATCCAGATCACACAAGAGGTTGTAGCAGCTGCTCGAAACCAGGTTGAAGTAATGCAGCTACTCATAGACAAGTATGGTGAGGGCATCCAGATCACACAAGAAGCTGTACTGTAACATCAGCCACAGTAGAATCGATGACTCGCGACTTCTGTGTGCCCGTTCTCTACAAGCTAGAGCCGGCAGCAGCAGCGGCGGCGGCGATGTTTAACGATTGTGGACTTGGTGCCCAGGGTCAAGAGTAGTTGTTGAGCGCATCAATGAGATGAGCGCCACAGGCAAGGCGTCTGGGCTTCGCCGTAGACTACGCCGTCACATCTCGGTAACTGGAGTCTGTGGGTCGCGGCCACGTTTGGACAGAACCTCTGGCTTTCACTACAGGCTCTCGTCGCTATACCTTACACCCCACTGCCCTTAACTATTCTTGTTGCCAGATTCTCCGCTCCACGGGATGGGATTTCAGATCACACACGAAACCCTTCTGCGTCACTATTGGGATTTGAATGTCAATGGCGTCCATCCTCGGGGGCCTCCCAACTGAAGCCCTCCATCGGATCTTCTCCTTCCTCTCTGAAGATAAGCAAGGCATCGGTACATGCCGACAGGTTTGCCACTCGTTCAAGCAACTCAGCTCAGCTCGCCATATCTCATTACATGGGTGGTCTTTGCGTAGCGTCTGAAGACCATCACTCGCCTCAAAGAAGTGGTAGAACACGATTACTTCCGCAAATACGTGACCGAGTTGATCTTTGACTCGAGCTCGTATGATGAGAATTGTGCTACTGACTGGGACTCGTATGTGCAAGGGGACTTGAACGCGCCACAGGCACTTACGGATGCGGAATGGCAACAGAGAAAGCTGGAGGATCAAAGTATCTAGAGCCGTATCGAAGGATTAGAAGAGACGCAGCCTATACCTCCGCAGCTGGCGGATTTTCCCAAGGCGGAGACCTTAGTAGGACTTGCCTTGACGATGGACGTGGAGAAAATATCAGCAGCGGAGATCTCTCGAGGAGCAAGCACAAGGATGATACTGAAAGCGAAGGGACCGGCGGTTCGATTGATGATGATGAAAGCGGCACTCTAACCAAAATCGATTGATTGTTATTATATTCTGTAGTACAGGCAGGTATGGGTGCAATAGGTAGTAATTTATGGATATGGGGAAATGCGGTACAGTATTGGTACGTCTTATGTAAGCTCCCGCTCCTCCGCGCTCAGCTGCAGGTGTCTACATCTAGTAATTCGCGACCTACGACAGACGTCCTTGCAGCGCGCTCCGTTGGATGAGCTATCCTGCTTGCCTATTGCTCCACCTCTCCTCGCAATGGCCTGCATCCGACCCTCGGTCGCCAGTGACTATATTCCCAGCTTTCTCCCTGCTGCCCACACGGCCAAACGACTTCGCACAACATGCTTGACGCCGCCTTGGTTCTCCCAGCATCACCTCGGTCGCTCCCAATTTCATACCCAGCCCTCAAAGAGACCCCAAAACTGGCACAAATACCCTCATGATGGGGCGCATCCCTCTACGCGACCATGCTCTCCTCGTTTTGGCAACCTCCAGATACGACCGAGGCACAGCACCTCAACCTCAAGCAGTTCGGCGACGCCAAATGGAGATTTAAACGCTACCCACGCTCGTATCCGTCAGATATGTGCAACTGTGCTTGCTGGCAAAGACTCGGACATCCCGGCTGAGCAACGTCTGCTGTATGTCTTCGAGAGTCTCGGCTCCATTGCTACGAGCCTCGCCGACGACCAAAGCATCCGAGCAGCAAAGAGCATGACCCGTGATCGCGAAGGGACGGCCACGTCTGCCCTCTTGGGATCTGTCAACCACCACCAACCACCGGTCTCCGTAACAAAAGCAGGCCTGCTCAGTATGATAAGTCGGAAGGCCGAGGAGATCATCCGTCATCCGCTCGTATTCATTACACCAGCAGTGCTGAAGAACTATGTGGAGCTGCAGTGCGCATTGCACCAACCGAGCAGCTTTCCTGACGTCTTCTCACTCTATGCAGCCAAGCCTATTCCGAGACTTTCTTCGGCCGGCAATGTCGAGTTCAAGCCAGCCTCTCCGGGAGACATCAGCTCTGCCATCGATCGCACTACCGCGGATATGGCGTTGGACGCCGCAATCCTCGCCCACAACCTGCCGCTTGCCATTGACGTGATCAACATGTCGTTCTGTGCTTCCGCTTACAAGAAAGCCAAGGTGTTACGACAGGCTCTCGTACCTCTTGCAGGTATCATAATCGCACCGTTGGCAGCTTACACCCTCGCCAGCCAATTCTCCTTGCTGCAAAACACCATGTCGCCAGCACACGCACAGAACGTTGCATTCGCAGGCATTCTCACCTATTTTGGAGCCGTAGGAACCGTGGGCTACGTAGCGGTGACGACGGCGAATGACCAAATGGACCGTGTGACTTGGGGCACCGGACAACCTCTCTGGGAAAGGTGGGTCAGAGAAGATGAACGAGCGAGCTTTGACAAGATTGCGACTGCGTGGGGTTTCAAAGATGCGTGGAAGCGAGGCGAAGAGGAAGGCATTGAATGGGATGAGCTGAGAGAGGTTATCGGGCTGCGTGGCATGATTCTGGATCGGGTGAGTTTGATGGAAGGTATGGAGTGATTTAGCCTACTCCACTTCCAGGGATCGTCCCTCAATTGCCGATTGACATGTGTTGAAAGGGTGTCACGGCTGCGCCGAGCCTATATGCTGTACTTCTGTGCTCGCACGCCAGCGCGATGTGGTGAAGGGTCTCACCAAGTCGGCAGGGTTAGAATGAACAGGATCGCAAGATACGTATATTATGCCTGAATCCCCTTGGACCCGCTCAAAGAGTTAGGTAGGTAACTTCCTCAATCGGCCCCAATAGGCTCAGATATATCTGCCTACCTATTTGGGCAACTTACCTCCGGGTAGGTGGAAACGATGCCTGATTGCCTGATGGCTTACCGGCCTCGCAGGCCTGGAGTTGTAACGCCTGTCTCTCATTTCTTCTTGATAAACCAATCACGTGGACCACAGCGACAGCGATGTGCAAGTCACACTCCTGATATGCATACTCGTCTCTTGGCCGTTTCCCCAAACTTGCTCCACAGATCCGCTACCTGTAGCAAAAGAAAAGCTCAAATTGTCGAATCTCTTTGTTCTTCATCACCATGCCTCAAGATTATGAACTCCAGAACTCGCTCGAATGGGCGACACGACGTCAGGAACTGCCCCATCCACCTTCACCAGAAGCCATGGGGTCTTCGCCTGACACTCCTCACCGGCCTACACGTTGGACAGCCGGTGGTCCTTGTCATGGAGAGCAAGCAGCATCCTCGCCCCTGCTGCTTTTCGACCGCGAGGACAACGAGGGTGAACGAGCCTCGCGCCAAATGGAGGCACCTCGAGATCGAGTCAGCGTGCCAGTCGAGCTACTGGAGTTCGCTGAAGACATGCTTGCTGGTGTCGCCAGAGATCACAGCACTTTTTTGCAACCGCTCGACCATCATGGCCGGGAAGCGAATTTCCAATACGCGATTTACGGCGATCAGTACCAAGTTCAGTCAACGAAACGAACAATCCTGAATTGGATCGATGCCAACAAGCTTCCAAAACCGCTAAAGGGCGTGGCCGCATTCCCCAGGCTGGTATCGTTGACAAGCCAGAGACGTTCGCACATGGAGAAAAAGTGGGCACGAAAGGTCAAACAGTCTAAATACCGAATGACCCCTAACCCAGGCACTCCATTCGGTGCCATCGGATCCTTCCACTGGCCGAGCAACGACGAATGCATCCCGCGTGATGCTCTCGGCCCTAATTGTGAAGCTCTTGACCCTATCCGGATGGACGAGTCTTGTTTCATTGTATGGGACCACAGCCATTCTCTTTTCAAGGTATACGGAAGTCCGGTTGGAGTTCAAGCCTGCTTGAAGCGCCTTCGCATGGTGTGCTTTCAGATTGCAGCACGACAGCTGTGTACTCAACGTCACTATACGTTAGATTGGGAAGCATGTTCTACAATCCCATCTCATGTACGCCTTCATCAGTACGTTCAAGGGGTAAAAACAATCACAGGTAGTGATGCGTACCATCAGCTCGGTTCTGTCCCGTACCGGGAGTCGTCTTTGGGCTACCTCAAAGGCAAGGATGCAGCTGAAGATCACAATAGGCAGCCCCAGTGGCTCACAGAAAAGCTACTCACAACCATTCGCAATGTTTCTTATTACACAGGTCATCTCAGGCTTCGCATACAGCTCGGCACATTTCTTGTCAAGCAACACCAACGCACAACTGATGGGCGTTTCTCGTTGGAGCAATTTGCCAACATGATCTCCCGCCCACAATTCGATGGAATCACAACCGAAGAGTGAGTTCTCTTGCGCTGCAATCACACAAGTTCATTTCGGTCGTCACCACTAACAGCAGATTCCAGACTGGGCGATCGCAATGCAGAATCGGTACTCTTGAGAAATGCACGGCTCGCAGAGCACCTATTGCTCCCACAAAATCAAGATCTTGACAAGCTGGAAGATGTGTTTCCCATCTACGCAGCTCATTTTACGTTCAGGCATCAAGCTAGCTTTATTGTTTTGTCGGTAGAGTGGAGCGGCGGCGACGGCAGCCATCCAGACTCGTTCGAGCTTCTCTCTCAGAAATGGACTCGGCTCGCCCACGAGAGACCTCTGGCTGACATCAATCTCCTCAACATTGAGAATGGCAAATCATGGCAGTTGAAGCTTGTTGGGGCGAGTAGTTTTGACGAGTCCAAGCTACCAAAGCCCTTCCACAACTTTGCCGGCAAATTGTTCGTGGACCCAAAGGCTGCACGCAGCAGCTGTACCAGCAGTGCTTTCGTCAAATTCCCAGCCGAGCCGCGTGCGGAAAAGGTACAACAACGGCTCATCTACCGCTTCGATATCAAGCCTGTGGATACCGACTATGCTCTCGAGATCTCACGCTTCCAAGACCAGATCTGGGCTAGAAGGAGGTCAGAAGTGTCAGGTCCCTCTGTGAGCGGCGGGTACACTGCGTTTGAAGCCCGTTGGGCATTGAGCGTCTACCGAAATGCATGGGACCAATACTTCTCGGAAAACGAATGCTTGAGTATCGGTGCCAGGGCAAAGTGGGCGCATGATGCATCTTCATGGTTTCCAGATGATGAGCACCTCGGAAAGAGCGGGTGTGATGTGATGATGGAAAGACTGCGAGCTGTAGAGGCCCTGGCGCGGGTCTCAGACAGGNGATGATAGCTGGCACGACGCCAGGCCGATGAAGAAGAAAATACATGGAGCGCTTCAGAACGTAATTACTTCGAAGCAGCTGCCGAGACTGGCATTGTGTCTTTTTGTAGTAAAGGATATTAATGTTCTTTTAAGGTTCTATAGTATCTACATTACAGCCTCAGCCCTTTCCCTTTCCTGTACAATCAAATTCTGAAGCTTCCTCATCTGCACCAGGGCAGCATCTCGCTCGTTCTGGAGCTCTGCAACCTCATATTGACTCTTGTTGACCCGAGAGACGACGGCCTGCATATCACCCTCGGCCTCTTTAAGGAGACCCTCGAGCTCTCGCACCTTGCGCTCTAGGGTTTGAGTTTTGCTGATCTCGAGGAGAGAAGTTTGCGATAGCTTGCTACTGAGCTTGGGACTCTTGGTTTGGAATATGGGGCTGGACGGCGATAACCGGCCGGGTTCGGGAATATCGATCTGCAAGCGCTGGAGATGAGGTGAGGTCGCCTGCTCTACCTCCTTGGCCTCGACCTCGTGTTTGACGAGGGTGACCTCGCTGTATTGCTGCGCTGCCAGGACGGACTCTTCCATAGAAGCAATCCTGCGTTGCATTTCCTCGATCTGCTGTGTGGACGCCTTCTGCTCGCGCTCTCCCTTGCTAACGGCTTCCGCAAAGCGTTGGCGGAGGAAAAGGTCTGACTGCAGCTGCTTCTCAAGGTCGCCCGCGAGCTCGTCCATGCGCTTGGCGGCATCAAGCAGCTGTTCGACAGCTTGAGCAGTGTCAGGCCCTTCGCCACCTTCCTCTTCGAGTTGTGCTGCACGCTGGCGGAAGGTATCGGCGGCCAGTCGAGCACTGTCCCTCCCATTCTCGGCGTTGGAGACGGTCAATCGAAGTTCATCGTCATGCTCAAGCCCGGCGTTGAGAGAGTGGGAGGTGACGTCCTGCTCCTCCAAGATGATTCTGAGACCCCTGGTCTCTTCCTCTGCTCGGTCGAGATCTATTTTGAGACCGCTGAGTCCCTTTTCGTACTGCCACTTTTGTTCTAAAGCGTCATCTGTGCGTTTGCGCAGGACGGCGACTTCGTCTTTGAGGTATGCGACTTCGTTTTGATAGTGGGTCCGTTGCAGAGGGTGTTGGCGTTCCGCCTTTTCCTTCTCTTTGGCGAGCTTCTTGATGGCGCGGGCATGGTCCTTCTGGTGCTTGTCAAAGCGTCTGATGAGTAACTGAAGAGCCTTGTGAAGCGCGTCACGTTGGTCCTCGATCTCCTTTATGCCTTCAGAGGTCTGGTAGTTGGTCGTGGGCATTGCATTGGTAGAGCCTGAGCGGGTACGACCGCTGTTGTCACGTAAAGAGCCAGATCTTGTGAGGGAGCTGTTAAGTTTGCCGCCGCTTCGAGCAAGCGAACCTGACCGCGTAAGTCCAGAGCGAGGTCCTAGCGGTGGTGATGCGACGGCCTGCTCCTCAGCGATACTGCCATACCTGGCCTCCTTCAGGGCCTGGTGCTCCTCCTTCAACATATTAAGTTCTTGTTGCATTTTCGTGTTCTCGTAAATTAGGCCAGCTCTTGCCTCGGCCTCGGCCTCCAGACCCTCCACCTGAGCCTTCAGCTGGGGAACTATCTCATCACGAAGATTGTCCCTCTCGTTCCTCTGCGCCTCCAGCTCTTCACGAGTGGCAACGTAGAGCACCTCGAAGTTGTCCTTAGCAAGCCGCTCTTCCCCCATGAGCCGACGAGTCTCGGAGAGAGTGTTGTCAAGGTCTTCGACGCGACGTAGCAGATCGTCCTGTCTGTCGTCTTGCTCGAGTCTCTTCTGTAGCTGCTCTTCGAGATCTTGCACGAGCTGCTCCAACTCCTTCCTCCTACCCAATTCAGTCTGCAGACGCTCTGCCATCTCAAGTTGAACCTGTGCTTTCTCCTGCTCGGCCTTGCGCCTAAGCGCCTCCACCTTCTCGATCTGGGCATCTGCATCATTCACCGGGAAGCGCGAGGAACTTGCACCTGAATCTGAAAAGTAATCACTGCTTCTCCTGCCCAAGCTTTCCGGAGGCATGATAGGTATCTCCAGTTTGACCCTTTCCAGCTCGTCTTCCAACTCCATTTCCCTGCGGATGGAGTTGGCCAGCTCTGTGCTGATGTGTTGCAACTCCTTCTCCAGCTCTTGGACATGTGCATTTTGTTCGGCCGTACCTAGAAGCAAGGGAGTGCCAGGGTTCTCGAAGTAGCCGCTTGACGGGCTTTGGGATCGGCTATTGGCTTTGTGGATGTCGATCCCTGATGGCGTCAGTCTGGCCATGTTTGTGGTGGAGCCAGATCTTTGCAAACCCGGCGAGAGCAACGGGCTCATTGATCTGTCGGAAAAGGAAGTCGTTGGGGAATCCTCCTGCGCACCTGCGCCTCTCCAGCCGAACAAGGCGCCAAGCTTCCCAGCCGGAGACCTCAGTTGTTGCGAGGTATTTGAGCGATGCGAACCAGACGAGCTCAGTGTCTCGTCGGTCAGTGTTCGTTGCACGCCATTTGTCTCCAACATCATGGAAGGAGTAAGGGTGTGTTCATGGCTGGATGCGACGCTGGGGGCCACATCCTTTTCGTCCATGACTTGAGAATGTCTCGAGACGGTGCTTGCGTCGGAAACGCTAGGGTGAGAGTTATGAGACCGAAACACGTGCTCAGTCACGGCGCCGGGAAGAAGAGGCGGTTCGGCAGGGCTTGTCGTCGCTGAAAACTCGGATAGCGTTGGCGAGTCGGGTTCGGGAGGGCTTGTGTGTGTAGGACGCGGATCGAGAGTTGAGCTAGAGATATGGTCAGAGTTCTGGCGCATCTGCCACGAGGCCGGAATTTCAGGCCGAGATTTACCTGGTGCCGGACTGCTCCTCTCCGAGCTTTGCATAGGGCGATCGAAAGGGCGGTGCGTCTAGGGAGAATGGTCGAGCATGAGGCTGGGCAATGCGAGGTGACGGCGCGCCTGCAAAGGAGTTTATCCTTGGTGAGGGTTGCGCAGAGTAGCGCTGGCGACGCGCAAAGGCGGCGGTATCGCCCGGGAAGGTAGGCGTTTGAGACCTGAAGACAGCGAAGGAAGGGGCCTCGAAGCTGGAAGGCAGGGTGGACGGGTCGCGCGCGTGGGAATGGTGGGCTGCGGCACTGGCTTCGGACTGGCGGTGTTGAGGCTCGAACTGGCTCTGGGAGTGGTTTGAGGGAGGGTGTTGAGATGAAGATGAGGTCGAGGAGAGATCGAGGGGAAGAGCAGTAGCAGGATGGGTCAGGGTTGAGGGAGGAGTGGGAAAGGAGGCGGCATAGGCAGGGAAGAAATGGTAATCGTCGTAGAGGGAGGAGGCCGAAGAGCGGTTAGAGGACGGCATGGTGATCAAACGGTGGTGAGCACGACCTCGCGGGCCATAGAGGCAATGAAGGGCGAGAGATGGGATGGGATGGGATGGGATGGGAGGTGGTGTAGTGCGTGTAGTGTAGGTAGTAGTGTGCGGTGCTTGGATGTGAGAGCGAGAGGGAGTGCTTGAATCGGGTACAAGCGCCGAGGGTGGTCGAGCGGTAGCGAATGAAAGTAGGGGTTGGAGAGTAGAGCAGAGAAGAGAAGAGTAGAGTAGAGTAGATTGGGGTTAAGCAAACCAATGGCCAATGTCAATCATTCATCGATCATCTCATCCATTCAATCTCGTCGAGCTCGTCAATCACAATTCGACCGCGGGAGCCGTAAACAGTCCTGCTCATGCCCAGATCGGTAATGCCTAGGGGGAGGATATCTCATTATCTGCCGTTTTACCGTTACAATTCATACCCGGCTGGGTAATGTACAAGCTGGCAATACCGACGTTGGTGGGAAGGACCGTATGATAAAGCTCCCTAAGCCTTTTTCACCTTGGTGTTTGTTCCGGACCGCTCCGCTCCGCGCCGCCAGCACCTCTCAAGTGGAGACGTGGAGCCAGACCGGGCCGCGCCTCAAGCCGCGAAAGCTTATCAGTACCTCCCAGCCAGCCCCTGGGCTACAGTGCCTTACCTACCTGCAGGTATACTGTATACTGTACAACACTGTATGGGCGTATAGCATATCCCTGCGTGCGTGTGTCTCTCATGTCTACTGTATTGTATGGCTGTTGGCTGGCAGCGCTTGGTTCTTATTGGCTTTTCGTTGGCGCCTGTCACCAGCTCCACCCGATGCACTTACCTCTTATGTTTTAACCTCCCCTGCACGCTGCATGCTGCATGCTGCAAGCTGCAAGGGGCGCACTGCAGCACTGGTACCGTAATGGCTGGGAAAGAAAGGGGGTAGCGCCCCAGGGGCGAAGGGTCAGTTCGGACCTGTCTTGTCTTGTGTCTCCCTAGGGTAGGTACTGCAGCTAATAACGTGATGTGTTTAGTCCTTGCAATTCACGCAGTATAATGGATCGCGGCTTACGATAATGTTGACAATGGCATCTTTGTCTACATCAGGACCGTCGTGCAGCGCCAGTCCATGGGCTCTGCCACCAACGAGTACAGTCCTTCCCGGCCCACCGAGTTTCGATCATTCTGGTGCCCTGGAGTCATCTTGAATATGTACTGTAATGAGTTGCTCATGCCCTCGTACAGTACACTAGTAGCGCAACGCCTGCCTCCCAACAGCAAGCCTCCTAAACCCAGCAAAGGTAAGGCCAGGGTTTTGGCTTTCGAAGGTGACGATAGGGTATTACACCGTTATGCCACACCGTGACTGTAGTGCCTTCTAGTCAGGGTCATGGCTGGGGTTCAGTAGGCAATAGATATCGCTTTCGCTTCATACTGTACAGTACTGTATTGCGATTGTCACCTGCATTCGACCCACCCTTTTTGCGAATGGCAGCTT
This sequence comes from Leptoxyphium fumago, assembly GCA_001660795.1. Lineage (NCBI taxonomy): Eukaryota > Fungi > Ascomycota > Dothideomycetes > Capnodiales > Capnodiaceae > Leptoxyphium > Leptoxyphium fumago. The sequence goes on from LSHF01000008.1 coordinate 317,412, forward strand.
GCGTCAGCTGCATCACCTATCCACATATGGGGCAGCCCCCTGGGCCACCCAAAGGGCACGCCCTAAAAGTTCCTTAGCCTTGGCCGAGAAAACGGTTCGTCCCACTTGGGGAGCAGTGGTGCATTTCTCCGAGATCTTGGAAGTCTCACTCTGGGCTGAATATCTTCGTCACAAGATGCCTGTGGAGCGTGTTTGCATCACTCGGCCCATTCTCAAAGTCGCTTGCTTTCAACTGTAATGTGTCAAGCCAGCTGGACACTTCCTCCCCCATGGGAATTCGTCCAGCCTTACTCGAGCCGGCAGACCCATCGCCGCTCATCAGGCTTTCCTTGTGAATTTCTACCGTGCCTGTATCAGTCACAATTGTCTTCGGCGGGAGACCACGCATCTTCATGAGCATCGCGACAAGATCGCCGAGCTGCTCCCCCTGCTGCACTAATTCCGCAGCGTGCTTGTCTGATGGCCACCACATCTTGGCGGGATCCGAGCAGGCGAAGAGATCGCACATTTCCCCCACACTGCTTAGAAGTATCACGGCCGAAACAAGGGTTGAGAACCCAGAGACTTGCTGCCTCTGCAAAAGTCGACGTTCTAGCTCGTTCAAAACCAATTTCCCAAGATGTGCACAGCGCGTCTCAATCAATGCCAGTAGTTGGGTGGTGATCAAGTCCCGACTTCGGTCATCATCGCCAGACATTGGCGTGATACTTGTGGATTGCGAATCTTGTGTTTCCGCACCGGCAAATGCACCTGGCTCGATTGAGGAAGTGCCGTGGGGATTGTACACCACTCTTGGCCTTCTGGTTTGCAATTGCCGCAAGAATGAAGTTTCTATGCATAGCTCAATCACATGTTGCAGTAACGTGTTCTGGATGGTATAGCATGATCTCTGGGATGACCTCTCGCCTATGGTATTCACGGCATCACCTGTCTCGAGCTTGACAGCAAGTTGCAATGTCCGGCTGAGAAAGGTTTGTGATGTGTGCGCTGCAAAATCCCCACGCACAGCTTTCACATATGCTTCCAGTTTTTCAACCATACCTTCACCCTCGTCAAGCAAGATGATACTGCCAGAGAGAACTCCATTACTCCCATCTTGCAAGCTCGGGTCGACCGTGTTATGGGGTGCCGATGTCAGTGCATGGTTGCTGTACTGTCTGGCGTTGAAGGACATGCACAGCTTGGAGTTCTCCACCAGGCCGACTTCTAATCGCCCAGGCAGTACGCTCCCACGCCGGCCATGCACAGATGCCGGGAGCTCTTGTCTAGCTGTGTCATGGAAAAGCCCCAGGGACCAGAGAGTGAATTCATCTACGAGTCGTGTCCTGAAACATTTCGACTTCCAAAGCCGAGCAGACTCGACATTCTCGCACGTAGTGCACGGCGTCGTTTCTGAGCATGGCTTCTTTAACATTCTGCAGCGCATGCATGCACCGCGCTTGCGAACCTCATGGACTTGTTTGCGCCGTCTCTCAGCAAACCTACCTCGGGATCCCCTACCCTTCTTGGGGTCCGCAAGGATCCCAAAACCGACATTTCCGATGTTGGCTCCCTTTGACGCCGTTGTTGTGGTTGGGGCTGTCATGCCTGTAATGTTCGTGGGACACCAAGACATCTCCTCAGCAGCTGCGTCCATTGTGAACGATCGATCGGTACTGTCGTGATGTTGGGTAGCCCCTTTGAAATTGTTGTCGATGCCTTGCTGGCCGCCAGCCGCCGAGCGAGCCTGCTCCTGCAGCCGTTCATTGGCGGCGGATGCGGTTTGTATCAAGTTGAAATCTGGCGGTACAATGACGGCTGAGTCTGTGCTTTCATCGTGCAAGGGGTCGAATTCGGGAGCGACGATAATAGGATCGAAGATGGAGGCGGAACTCGCCCCTGGACCCTCAGTCGCAGTGTTGAGATGGGCTTGATCGGAGGTTTGCCCCATCAATGTGGCGTGAAGACGGCCTTCGACGTCATCCACGTGGTTGGCCTCTCGAGATGGGTAGCTTAGATGCTGTCGCGAGACTTCTGCAAGTGTGTCCAGTGCAGACTGCTCTCGAGTGAGTGGTGTGCCTCCGGGTGCCAAGTCCAGTGCGTAGTTATGGGTGGATAGATCTGGCCGAAAGGGAGAAGGCCCGCGTGTGTCGTACTGAGCATGCTCGGCGTGACTATGCCAATTGAAGAGATCGCCATCATCAGGAGCATGATGGCCAACGGACTGGGGAATGTCGAGACTACGGTGTAGTTTTGCAATGTCCAGGTTCGACGAGCTCTGTCGATTGATATGGAGCAAGATCGTCTGTCGATCTCTCGCTGTCGCGTTGCAGCATTGTCGAAGTATATGGTTAAGAAGCGTGTCGATACGCCCTTTGGGAAACTAGCAATATCATCAGTATCGTATGCAGAGAGCGAAATCTACATTGCGCAGACCAATTGAGCACATCGCTTGCAAGTATGCTGGTATCGATTGCTGGAATCGGCTATCTTGCTGCCACGATCGAAAAATTCGAGCACCACAGGGTTTGGTTTTCGACCCATGCGAGCAGTTTGGTTCTTCTTCGCTAAAAGGAGGTCACGGTGTCACCATTTCCCTCGCTCTCCCTGGTTGCATCTGCATATGGGCAGTGTTTCTTATTGTTCGTTCAATACTGTGGTGAGGACAGAGAACAAGTTCACCGCCTTTGGCTTGGGATAAGGTTCCAGAGAATGCGATATGGCAGAACGGGACCACCCGGACGGCCCGTGCGTAATCGTGCCGCTCACCAGGTACTGTACTGTACTGTACTGCGCCCAGCTTGCCAGAGAAGATGTTTATAGTCTACCAAGCATCAGCGCCGGCAGCACTGTGAAAGGTCTCTGGCCATGTAATTGACGGCTGCTGATTGGATGGTTTGAGCATCGCAACGGTCTCTCTGTGCATCCTGCATGACAGCGATGGGTACCGAGCTCATGAGCACGGCAGGATATGGACCTCCTTGACAGCTTGCAACCAAACAATGAACCGGTCTCGCCTTGTGCCTAGATTCTGAATGATGTAGTGCCTTTCAGCCGTTTCTTTTTGTTCATCATCCAAGAAATGAGATAGATGTACAGCTAATATCGCAGATGCAGGCTGGGAACCATGGACGTGCACTTATTGATACGAGATGGCTTACGACGACTGGCTTTCAGCTCACTGTGTTTACCATGCCTTCCTTTTTTTGTCTCCCGAACAGGGTGGAGAGACTATATACAGTACATGGTGAAGCTCAGTTGGCATTCACACAAAGACGTGGACAATGAATCTTGCCCACGGCTCGCTCGGAAACCTGAAAATTACCACGCTTATGTAGTTGAAATTAAAAAGTCAGAACTCTTCATTAATGGAGGACTGATGCACACGGTGACACAGCTGTGACATTGTCCGACGGCCAGTCGAGCTTTCCAACGTACTACTTCCTGTCACACGGATTACACCGGTGCTGCCGCAGAGCACAAAGTCGCGCTGGGTCGAAGGTCGAACGATGCGATCGTAATCTACAGGGCGAGCACGCCGAGAAGGCCCGCAGCACCGGCGAGGCTCACACCATATATGGCAGTAGGCGTTGAGGCATCGTTGTGAGAGGAAGTGGAAGCGGTGGAGGCCGGGCTTTCTGGGGATGTAGAGGATGACGACGCACCGGTACCGAGGTCAGTGGTAGAGGTGGAAACACGAGATGAGGACGGCGAAACGCTTTGGCCTGGGGTCGAGTTGGTAGAAGTCGTGAGTCCAGCTGTGGGCACGACAGTGCTGTTGGCGGTGATGGCTGTGACAATGGGCAGACCAGTGAGATCGGTGCTGGGGCCGGTGCTAGGGCCGGTGGCCATGGCCGAGGCATTCGGCAGGAGGAGAGTCTTCACATCACTCGGTAGGGAAGCGTACCAGGACGGGATGGAGCCGGCGGAGAAGTCGGAGGCAAGCTCGCTAGAGACGGCAGCTGGGTTGGTGAGGACTTCGTAGATTAGAGAGGTGGGTAGAGCGGTCTTGAGTATGCTGACGACGGAGGCTCTATAGCATGGATGGTCAGAATCCAAGCACGGCGGTGGGGAGTTGCGGGACTTGCATACGATTGCTGCGCATCCAAGCTCGATGTCTGTGCCAGCACGCTGACAAAGAGCGCGCTGAGAAGGACAGTACCGAGCAACATCTTGGCTAGACGGCAGTCTGAGGAATTGATGCAGGTGTGGATCTGCTATCCACTGTGAGGTGGACACTGAACGGATTATTGTACCTGAAAGTACTGTAGGACCGCAGATATATATACCTCGAGGGTACCGTAGCTACAGTACAAGTGAGTATTGTACCCGCCCCAAGCCCGTCCCGAACACGGGTCTGCACTGCCCCACGAAGAATGATCGTGGTACGTACCATCTGAGTGCTGTACTGTAGATACCTACTGTACCTAGGTAGGTGCTATCATAGTTGTAGCAACTGACTGGAGAGTCTGTACACACAAAGGTATGTCGTACCATACCATTAATCCCTGGAGCTCGATAGAATTGCCGTGTGCGTCCTCACAACCATCTACAGTGCAGGGATTGTCACTTGCAGCTTTACCCGTAAGATTTTGGCCTTCGTAGGTGACTCCAGCCGCCTTTAGATCATACCGACTCGCATCTGGTCCTTTCGCAATCATCATTCTTTCTCCGCAAATGCGTAAGCGCATCATTGCATTGCCCAACTCCTTGTATCGGGCGTNGGAGTAGAGGACATTTGCGTATTCGTGAGTATCAGAGTGCTCTACCGGGCCATCGCTACCCACAAAGTCACAATCATGGCCGGCTAGAACGGAGCCAGTGTGCAAATAGAGAAATCACACCTGAGAGAAGCTCACTATACGGGAGAAGCCTCCAAGCCATGAGCATGTGCTGCTGGTGGAAAGTCCGGCCCGGGCGAGAGATCTCGAGGCAGTGGCTGAGGCACAAACCTCTCTTCCAGGTTTTTTCTTGTGTTGGCCGTGACGGTCTTAACCGACGCACTAGTTTCAACCGAAACGCTATTCGTGGTGATGGCCGTAGAAACAAGGGAAGTATCAATAAAGTACGACCGTTGACGAGTTAGAAGCTCAGGAACCCCGTTAACTCCTTGCGGTCCGTTGAAATCGAAAGAGGCGTTTGACGAGAGAGTGGGACACGGATAAGCTATTGTGATGAAGCCAGTCAGTACCTAGGCAACCTCTTCCATGCAAGGGTAAACCATAATAGTAACACTTTTACTTACTCGGGACGGATCTGCTATTGCTGGTCATGGTACTCTCTGAAACGGCAAGTCGTCTTTGCAAAGTTTTTCCTATTGTTGGAGGAGGAGGCGCGTCCAACGGCAAGGTCATGGACTTGTTGCATGTCGCGGCCTCGTTCTCGGCCACATTTGAGAGTCTATCGATCTCCCTTGGAGCGGACAGCCAGCCTTGGTCATTCGCGGCCTGAATACCCTCTTCAGATTGTGTTAGCCAATTAGTCTATAATTAGACGTTTTGTTCACAAATACATAGCAATTGGGGTTCAAAGAGGCAAAACAATTGCCCGAAGGGTGCATATAAACTTACGATACCAGACCTCGGCCATTTTCAGATAACTGTGGTCTGTAGGATGAGTTCTATGGGATGATATATCAGTCCGGCTGTTGGTAGATTGTAAAGATCGGTCTGATTTACCCATCTTCACTGATATCAGAAACCGCAAAATATCGTGACGAGAAGTCGACATATGTGAGCTTCCTTCCCGCAGCCTGACGGTCCTTGACAAGAGCCGGCACTTGGCGATTGAAGTTTTTTATGCGACGTTGGGTGAGGGGGTTCTTGTTCGGTAACAATGTTGAAGCAATGATAGTGACATCCGGAATCGCATCAAACAGACGATCAATCAGGGCTCCTAGACGCTTACCTGCCGCCTGGACGTCACCATCACTACCCTTAGAGCAATCATCCGTGCCAACATGCAACAGAACGACATTAGGTTGAGACCGGAGACAGGATTGGACCTCTTCCGTAACCTCGTCAATAGTAGCCCCTGGCCATGCGTCGCAATAATTGTCGGCCATAGTACCGGCCTCAACGCAACCAACCATATTTACGAGATTGCCGTTGCAAATCAGCTGATTACGTAGACCGTAGCGGAATCCATTGCCATCAGAAGAATGGGACCCGTAAACAATAGATGCCCCCAGTGGTAGTATCCTCATCTTTATGCCACTGTTGAAACTGCGCTCGCCACGGCCCATAGCTTCCGAACGGGTCGGTGTATCCTCATTGTAAGAGTCCACGTCATCTGGAAGGACGGTGCCTGTTTAACAATTCAGTGACCAATCAATTCTCTGGGATGGTCGAGGGCCGCTGCTTACCACCTACGCTGCAAAAGCATACGAAGATGCCGATCAAGCCGGAAAGGATTTTCATACTCCTCCTCAAGCAGAAATTGGTTTTGTCGAGAGCCTTTCAGCAATAGTGGCAGTTGATTTTCCAAGAAGGACTAAAAGAAAAGGGAAAGCGATGCTTCCAACCTTGACCTCACCGAATAAATCAGACAATTTAACCCCTAGGTACTTAGAGGTGCATCGTAACTAGACTGTCAGAAAGCATGACTCAAGAAGGGTCCGGTCCTTCAAGTAAGGTCCGAGATCTTTCTTAAGCTACGTAAGGGGCGATGTTGGGCTGCATTACTCAGGTGTCGTTGGCGTACAATGTCCACCAAGCTTGATGTACTCTAAATGCCAGAATACGGTAGGCAATGTCGAACACCGGGCGCTAGCCGTTACTGTATCTGTCTGGGTAAGATCAAATCACGAGGACGTAACGCCCGTGTACTATGCATGTGCGTTTTTCACATAATACTAACGAAAGAAAGAATCGATCTTGGACGAATCAACTTGTATAGTATTCTTCGACAGTGTGGCAGGCTCCACACACTATTTGAGCAATTCCAGGACCCGAAGACCTACACTAGAGTCTCTGTTAGCATTTAAATTAGAGCAGTAACAGGCCCCTATACACTTGGTACTGTAGTATACCGACGTGTATCTCTCCTATATAACCTTCTATCGCTTAGGTACATTGAGGACGGTATCGCAAGATCGAATCTCAAATCTGTATACGACTCAGGTGGGCTGCATATAATACTACTGGCTAAGTATTACGCCGAGCATGATCTTTCATGTCCTGTGTGAGGATGGTAGATTGTCTTTGGAGTGACCTAGACAACCAGGTCTTGATGTTGGAAGGTTAACTGTTGCACGGCTCTGTCATTGAAAACATGCTTGGAATCGAACTCTGCAAGGGAGATGTATGCAGGTTACTTACCTAGATTTCGGGTCAAAAGCTAAGAAGCTTTGCCGCACTAAGTAATAAGTATTCTGACGTACTATAACCTAGACCAAAGACGCGGGTTCCAAGCGGGTACAGTACTTAGCTGGCGTTCTTCTCAAATTGCAAGGGCTGAATGACACTTTGGCCACCAAAACCAGCCGTCCTCAGAATCTTGCAAATGATTCATTATGGTCTTTTCCACGACGCATGCTTCAAAATCCCATTACATCATACGAAGCTGAACCAACGCAGGGGACCTGGCTTTGCTCACAAACCGTAGAGTAGATTGGTCAATGGCGTCTGCAAGGAGTTATTCAATAGCAGACACTTTCGTTATCTCATGAATCGGTCAATGACAAATCGCAGAACTAGAAGACAAAGGTGCGGAAGAAGAACCATTGCCAGTCTGTTGTAATGGAAGCCCAGAGGGTTGCATCGCCTCTTTACAATATTTAGCATTCACTTTTTGCAAAGATTTCGTTGCCTCGCCCACTTTTGATGTCAAGACCGACTGATCAACTCATTCCTGCAATGTTGTCTCATAGAAAGCTCAAGTTTCCCCCAAGACTGTATCTATTGCTGGCTTTCGTCAGTGTTGTCCCCTTATTCTTTCTTGGCCAGCGTCTGTCAGTCAACAAGAATGATGATTCCGAGCTCGGTCTCTACTCTAGAGACGCGTTTGTCTGGTAAGTGCTTGCTCGGTACAATACATTGGCTCTATTGAGGAGAAATGCTACTGCTTTACTTGTACAGGCACAAGAGCAACAACACTTCACATACCAAGAGAGCCTTGTTTTATGAACAAGCCATATATAATGGCTGCCTTCACCTCCATATGATGAGAGAACCGACCGATGGCAGAGTTCCTCCGAGCCAATTTCTCAGCTTACCAATGGAGGAAGCTCCCTTTGATCTAAACTTCCGAAGTTGGGGATACACATGCGAGAAACAAAGAGGTGGCTTTGATGACTTTTACGAGCTGAACCCCATCAAGCGAGCTTGGAGGTCTATTGGCTTTTCGACTGCCTCCGGCCCCCGAAACCCCCCCTGGTATCGATATGATACGGAAATAGGAGATCAAAGTGATATGGTACGGACTGACATCTCCCCTGAACCTCGATTTCAATGAGCTGAACATTTTCTGACCGTGACTAGCCAAATTACGGCCGTTATATTAATTTTTACCACATATTCCGCGGGGTTATCGTTTCCCGCTACAACGCGCCAGCACGAGAAGGAAACTCACCCGCACACGTTCTGTCCAAAGTTTCCGATATTATTTTCCTTCAAATGAACAGTCTCAGATATACAACTGGAAGGGTGGGACCCTTCGACCCCACCTGGTATTTTGAGACAAGAATCGTCGACGAAGATACACTCGATATCATTGAAACAATAATCAATGACGGTGGGGTAAAATTCAATCAATGCTAGTATGGGAAGTTTTGAAACGTGAATACCTGACTGTCTACAGATCAACCCGGCACAACTGGAAGTTAATGGTCAGGGCCCTTTAACAAATCCGGATCGTTTCATTCGGGGGGGCAGGACCTTTTCAACAGATCCAGTAGATCGTCGTGAGTCTTACAAGCTGAGGATGGTCTCATGAGTGGCATACTGACAAAAGAAACATAGGGGAAGGTCGAGCTTTGCTTGGCACTCCCATGGGCCGCAGAGTAACTCTTCTTCTGGCCAAGCATAAGAGACGTTTGGGCGTCATGGATGTTGAATCAGTATCCATATACAGGACGTACGAGGAGGTCGTAACGCCAGGTGATTATTTCCCCATCTACAACTTGGCGTTCAAATTGAGAAAGTTACCCAGAGGGGGTATAGCTGGAACAACCGGAAGACGATTATAAAGTAGCTATGGATGTATTCCTAAAGAAGGTTTGCAAAAAGGCTCATGGACGAATTTTATGGCCATGACTGTTGGCCAGCCCCCGATGTGGTGTGTTAAAGATTCCATCAAGAAGCACTGAATCCTAGAGTTCCAGCTTTCTTCATCCTCTTCGCTCCTCGGGAGATGTCCTGCTGGCTGTTGATGTCGCTAATGTTGATGGCCGCGTGGACGATGATCCTCGTCGGCGCACGCTGCGTACAACTTTGACGGTGTTGCCGAATGCGATCGCAACCGACTGAGGGTTCAGCGCCACCATAGGGCCGGCTTCATTGACGAACAACTCACCCTCAAAGTTTCCACAGCCTCTACGGCCATCGGTCATATCGATAGCTTCCAGCTCTCCATCCGTAGAAAGCTTGTACGCTTCCCACCCGCTCGACGTGGAAGACGGGTCGGTCACCTTCGTCGACGTCATCTGCTGTTTCTCATGTTCCCTCTCATACCGTGGAAACCCCAGTCCAGAATCCTCCTCCCTATACCTGTGTAGACGTCTGCCCTGCGCCCTTCCAGCGCTACTAGCTGGCCGGGCGACATGCTTCTTCCGCAGCCCAAGCACTGCCTGCGGGCCTGGCCCCAGCCATTGACCTGCCCCTGGGAGCGAGATCACTTGTACGCTCGAATCTGCAAGTTGGCCACACGAAGGCTTGCTGTTCCGTAAGCAAAAGCTCTCCGCCTTGCCTTTCGATGGCGAGACCGCCACGAGCCTGCACTCGTCTGATCGGTACCCACCACTTGCAATTGTAAACGACCTCACCGAGCTGCCATTGCACGAAGCGCACATTGTTGTCTGACCAGCGACCAGCGACCCCTGCGCACTCTCCAACTCCTTGATGTTGAGTTGTCCTACCAGCTTTAGGGCAGAGCCTGTGACCAAAACCAGCCAACCAGTGGTTAGCAGGTAGATGGTTTCCATGGCTCCATCGTTAACAAGGCCAATGCTCACAGGGTCAGCCCAGCGTGCGGTAGCAGTCTCTATGGGTACTTTTTCGACTGAATGCCGGTGCCATGTACCTCCTTCGAATCGAAACGACGCCATCTGTAGCTCATTGCTCACGACATACAAGGCCCCCTCGTTTCGTTGCAGCGGTTGCTCGACGATGGCGGCCCCCAAAACCGGTACATCCATGACCTGCCCTTTCCTCACATCACCGTTCTCCACATCTAGCACAATAAATCGACCTCCCGCAGTGACTAGGCTGAAGAATACAGATGTAACACCACCCAGCGGCACGCGGAGGAATTTGGCTGAGAGCACTGGGTGATCATCCGGTAGTTCTGCTTGAACCCCCGTCATACGCTCATTACTTTGATCGTACAGGCTGACCATTCCGTCTCTTGATATAACAGCAACGAATTCCCAATGGTCATCCATGATGATTTCCTGGACTGGCCAAGCCAAGCTTGAGGCGACCTCTAGCGGCATCTTGCTCGTCTCGATGCTGTTTTGCGACGGACTCACGGTTGATAGCGCAATGGTGCGATCCAGACCGATCGTAGCTATATGGCCCTTGTTGTCGCTCGTCATCTTTACAATGTCAAGCTTATGCGGGAGAGCAAACGTCTCCACGGATAGCTTGTAGTCCGTGTTTCGGTTCGCATTTGCCTCTGCTTCGTCTGCAGCTTCGCTCCAGAGCAGAAAATTCATCAACACGGCAACAAACGTCACAACAAAGCTAACTACGACGGCGAATGGGTAGAGGTGTTCCAGTGCGAGGGTTCTCAGCGCTATTAGCCATGTCGTGTCATCAAGCGGTCGCCCCGTCCGATCCGCGTTAGCTAGGACGATTACAAGCGGCGAGTAAGCCCGGACTGCGAAGCTGTTCGCCCAAGGCTTGACCAGTTGCATGACTTCACGAGCAGAGTCAAAACCTTGCATTGCCATCCACTCGGCCGGCGTCAGGGTTAGATTGATGGACGAAGCAATTGCATCTCTTGGCGGCTCTTGTGATGTGCTGTGCGTGAACGATCGCAGTATGCCGTGGAGGTTGGCAGGCTTTTCCCTTTGGTCGAAGAAGTGGTAGTTGAGGGACAGAATGAATGTTGTGGTCACTGCAGTCCCTGCCATTCTGGTACTGAAAGGTAGACGGCCTTGTATCAAGGCGTCAAACCATGATCGCTTCACGGGCGATTTGAGACGCTTTTTGCGGTATCGCTCCGATCTTGACAAGGCATCTTGCAGCTCCAAACGTCTGATGTCGACGCTAAGGACAGCCACGAAGAATGTCAAAAGGAAAAAGGTGTCGAACAGTGTCGCTATGGCGGCAAAGGCGCAGAACGCAGCCACACCGGGTGACACCACTGTTGAAAGAGCCCAGAGCATGAGTAGATTCTGCCCCGCAGTAGCGATCTTGAGTGGTCCAATGTCGCCAAGAGCATGGCCGATTCGAAGCTCCGTTGCNATGGTAGATGGGTACAAAAGGATGGCGTTGATCAGGCGAAACATATTCTCCAGTCCAACCTATAAGAGAACTGGTCAGACGGTGGTAATCATGCACACGCTAAACCCCCCAGTCACTCTGGGGCTCATGTCTCAATACTTACGACCAAAACCACAAATGGATATGCATTCTTGGGGATACTGGCCAGATTGATGTCCAACGCTCCACATATGGTAAAGCTGGCGAGTACGGAAGTGGTCAATTGTGTGATGGCGGTAATAACCAACCCAAACCGACTGTGGAAGGCTCGGATGCGTCTTAAGCTCAACAAGACATAGAGTGCCAGCATTCCATATGCGACAGCTAGTGCAGTGTTTTCTTTGTGACTCAGGGGAATGAAGCTAAACACGTACACTCTACTGTCGCTGGTGTCGCCGTTGGGCGGTATGAATGTACAGTTGCGGCACGTTTGGGGCAGCAGTTGCATCTGCTTTCTCCACTTTGTCGACACAGGGTCGCCTACCTTGTTCATTAGCGTAAGAACCAAGGCATCGGCAGCCTTCAGCCGCCGCCCGTCAAAAGTGTTTCTGGCAAACACGGATGCTGGACGCAAAGCGATGTTGAGGAGTGACTGCGAACCCGCTCTCTCGTTTATAGTACGCAGTATATCGTCGTCGAGGTCAAGTACCGCAGTCGAGTCGTTCCAATACATGAGCGGCGAGTGGTAGCCCCAGGTCAGTCTGCCCTTCTCCGGTGGCGAACGGTCGGTCGTGCTCGAAAGTTGTGGGATATCCTGAGGATCCAACAGAGCCTGTTGCATGGCTAGCGTCTGTCTGAGAACGTCTTTCTCCAGCGCTCGCATGTAGCTGCCATGGACCCAGATCTGACGCATTTCGACGTCTGCCTTGATTGGCGAGTCGCCGTCGAAGTCTTTAGCGGTCGTCCATACTTGGTGTGGCATGTTCGTCAACAAGCTAGTGGTTGGTGTCTTGGACAGGAACACTGTTGGATACGACAGGCCTACCCCAATGGCTACTGACACTAGCATCGTCAGCAGCCAGTGCTGTGCTGTTGTCTTGCCATGGCGATAGAAGGCTCTACGGACGGGATGGTCGTCCGACAGTGTAGGAGGCTCAGTCGTTCCCCTAAACGGATAAAGCAAGTACCACAGCATTTTCACGGAACAGCACTGCGATCAAGATGCATTAGGTGAAGGTGATTCTTCAATTGGAATGTAACGGGTTTTGCATTGTCCCTTTAGTTTGCTGAATCGTCGTTTTTGAGTCGTCAATTGTCGCGGCCGTTGCACTTTTCACAGACGTCTCATTATCCGGACGATGTCGTGATCGCAGCCTTTTCTACCCGTCTGCAATCCTGCAATCATCAACAGTACAGACGGATTTTGGGACATTGCACCGACATTCCGTCGTACAATACATCAGACCACTTTGAACTTGCGACTCTAGGGTGGCGTGGCAAGGTGGTGGCTGAACCGAGACAAGCTTTTACGCCTGAGGCATCAACATGCGCGGGGGACGCGAGTGCTTGGTACCTACGAATTATGACCAGCCCAGCCAACTTCACCAACCCCCGACTCGATTATTGTCACGAGTATTCTCAACCACGACCGGAGCGCGATCTTTGAGGCTGCGCGGATACCAGACAAACCGTGTTTGACTCGGTCATCATAATGGACTATCAGAACAGAGCTGGAAGCAAGTTCGGTGGCGGAGGCGTGGCGTCGCAGAGCGCGACAAGCGCAGACCGTCGTGAGCGCCTGCGGAAGCTCGCTCTCGAAACCATCAACCTCGACAAAGATCCGTACTTCTTCAAGAATCATGTCGGCAGTTTCGAATGCAGGCTCTGTCTCACGGTCCACCAGAACGATGGTTCATATCTCGCCCATACACAAGGCAAAAAGCATCAGCTCAACCTCGCGCGACGTGCCGCGAAAGAGACGGCTCTTGGCAAAAAGCAAGATGAGGGATATGGCGCGAGTGGTGCAAATGCGGTGCAGGTGAAGAAGAATGTGCTCAAGATCGGTCGTCCTGGATACCAGATCACGAAAACTTGCGATCCGATCACTCGCCAACAGGGCCTACTTTTCCGATTATCTTACCCTGAGATTGGCCAGGATGTGAAGCCGAGAGTGCGCTTCATGAGTGCGTACGAACAAAAGGTCGAAGAACCACCAGACAAGAATTTCCAATACATGCTTGTCGCGGCAGAGCCNTACGAGACTTGCGCTTTCAAACTCCAAGCACGGGAGATTGACAGGAATGAGGACAAGACTTGGGAATGGTTCGACCCAGACAGCAAGGATTTCTTTATGCAACTCACATTCAAGACGGAGAGAGACGAACGTTACAGCAACGTACCGGGCCTGAGTGGGTCCAAAGGCGTCAAATGAGTAGAGGAGGCTTTCCCTCTATCATCAACGAGATATCATGCATTGGGCATGGGAGGCACTAAAGGNCTCGCCATACCTGCGTGGACCTCTTCGAATATGCGACAATAGCGGACCAGAGAACCTTCACAAATGTACCGGCATCACCTGGCTAGTAATGCTGATACTGCAGGCTGAATTTTCACCTGATGTGTTGTCCAGTCCTTGCATGGAGGTCATATTTGGATAATAATTGCCAAAATACTTGCGCCACCATTGAAATGATCAGGAATATCTGGCCGCCCACAGGTCGCAAAGACAAGGAATCTCCCTTCGTCACCTGCTTCGAACTCCCTCTCAGCTGTTGCACGCCACAGCAGCTGACGGTCAATCACACACCAGCCTTTGATTCGACACGGGAAGACGGTCCTTGTAGTTGGGTGAGCAGTAGCGAGAGCCAGGTCACATGAGGCCATAGGGCTGGGCTGTGCGTTTAACAGATCCGGGCGAGCTGTTCAATGATGAAGCATTTCATAAAGCTGGCCAACTATGGAGTCTCCTGCAACAGTCGCACTGTACGATAGAGCTTCTCACACCTGCATGTCTGCAGGAGGTACTCTGTGACATGCTGCTTTCAATCTACTGGGTGGCTCAAGCTGCAACCGAGCAACGCGGTGGCGCTATCAATCTGTAATTTTATTCTGGCAGAGCCCTGCCATCCGTAGAGCGATTTGCTGCAGATCAGATATAGGGGCGGCGAGCGGTGGTGGTTGTGGCAAATTAATTCATTAATATTCCCACGACGTCGAAATTGTTAAGTACGGGTTTGTTCTTCTGTGCCTCAGCCGTCAACGCCCAAGATGTAGGGCTCTAATGTTGAAGTCAACGTGATTCTTGTTTTCTGTGGTTAGTAGGCTGTCTACATTAAGCGGCGACGCTACGGTATACTGATAGATGATTTGGAGGAGCAGCAGCGATGATGATGGGGCTTCATAGCTTGGCCTTGTCACGCGTGGCAACTGTAGCAAGCTCACCGAGCTCCCGCCTGACTTGGTCCCTGAACAGGGCAGCCAATTCTGCGGCCTCATCCTCGTTCAGGTCCTCCCTGGGGCCGCGGCCGAACATTCGCCACCCTTTGAGCATGCGAGGCTGCAGGTGCCTTCTGCCTGCGATCTCTCTCCTGGTCTCCTGATATCTGGGGATGAAATGGAAGTGAATGTGAGGAACCACCTGCGCGGCCCTCTCACCGTTGTTCTGGACGATGTTCCAGTCTTCTATGCCGGTTACGGCACAGAGCGCTCTCGACAGGATCGTAAGCCAAACGCCCAGCTCTCGAGCCGTCTCTTTCGAGCCGTGTCCAGTCCGAAGGCGCAGCGGTTCTCCACTGGCGGTCTGTGGCGTCACCTCTGTCTGTGTGGGGACGGGAGGGTTGAGCTCGGAGAGTTTCCCGTAGTGGTCGCGAGTCGTCAGGAGGATGTGTCCTGGGGCCATGGGCATGATGTCCAGAAACGCCATCACGTGAGGGGTGCTGATGATGAGATAGCATTCCGGATCCAATCGGCTTGGAGGAGGGTTTGCTGGGACTGGCGATGGCTCTGGGGGATATGCTTGGGCTATACGACAGAATGGACAGTCCACAGTGTAGTCTCTGTCGTCGAAGGAGGCCATGCCCTACAGCCAAGATGGCAACCAAAACCGCTTCAACATGTGATCCGGAATCCAACGCTGGAATCGTCTAATCAGCAACGGAGCGCCACGCTCGCTTGACGATATCGAGAATAGTAACAGTATTGACACTCTGGTCAGTCACAACGAATCACTCCAGAATACCAATGTGTGTCGGGTTAGAGAGAACGTAGATACCTAGGCATATATCAAAGATACCTAGACCAGAGGTTGCCGACTGATTAAGTACCTAAGTATCTATATTTTAGGTGGGTATGGATACAGTAATTACTACTGTAGGTACGTACAATGATCATTACTGTAGATGAGTGGGTATCTGTGTTTATTAGGTACACATCTAGCACAACGGACCCTGCAGAGGATGATTATCATGGCATGGCCAACTTGCTCTTGTACTACTTTCTTTGATCCAAGCCAACTTTAGTTGGTCGTCCAACATGTCATCCATCGACTCTCTCCACGGACTGTGGACCATCCCGACCTCAGGGTGAAGCTTTGAAAGGCCATCCCGATTGTTGAAACAGAACGCATGCAATATAACAAAGGTGAAGTCAGATGCACCCCCAGTCCCTGTGCCACATAAAGAAAAAGAAAACTCCCACGATACGCCACGTAAAAAAAAAACTCCAGCCTTGGGTCCATTTCAACACACCGTGATTGCATGACTACAGCTGGCTGTATTCAGATAATGGGAACATCGCATGTTGCTTTGCACGTAGTATGGAAAAGTGCACACGTCATACAGGCCAGGTTCAACCCAACAGGGCAGTGCCGAAGCATCATGATCGCGCGGCGGCGCCATTGCTAACCGCCGGTTGAGCAACATGGCCAGGGATATATTCAGGCGCATGTTTCTTAGCCCATTGGCGAAGGACGAGAGAGGCTATATCGAATGTCAGTTACGTCGTCGTCTAATTCTGAGAGAGAATGGCACATACCCTTTAGGAATTTCTTGCTCGCATACTTGCGGAAGAAGGCGTCGTGCTGGACAGGTCCAGCAAGGTACTCAACCATGAGCTTGAAGACTGGAAGGATCTGTTCCTCGGTGTAGCCAGCGTAGACAGCTAGGGTGGCATCCCATTCACCCCTCTCCAGAGCAAGGCGGGCCAGAAACATGGCAGCAGCAGCGATGTGAGAAGGGGGATACTTCAGGAAATGGTGGTCCAGACAGCTGATCTCGAGCAGGTATTTGCCGAGGGTACGGGTCTGAATGTCGTAATTGTCGGCCTTGCTAATCCGACGAAGGAAGTTCATTGGGTTGGGGTATGACAGATCGTAATCGAGAGCGGCAAGGACGAAACGCTCGGCGCTGAGGATTTCAGTATCGCTGAAACCATCGTCGGCAACATGGACAAAGTTCTGGACGTGTGGCGAGAGGACCTCTTCGTATTTCGAGGCGATGAACATTGCCGTTACACCGACGAGCTGCAGGCGGTCGAGCTGGACGACCTTGCACGAAAGGAAGCGGTCAATTATGTTGACAGCGAGGAACAGAGTCTCGGGCAGCAGGCGGAATCGTGTGTGGACCTCGAGAAGCCAGTCGACAAGGATGCCACGCATCTTCCACTCGAGGTCATCCTGGTTGTCCATGTAGTTCGCGTTGGGCATAGTGGAGATCTCGAGTTGCTTCATGTAATCGAAAATTTCGTGGACGTACTCTGCCACCATCAGAGGGTCGTCGAGATCCTCGTGATCGAGGTCGAGGGCCTCTGGTCTCAGCTTGGCCAGTGCATCTTCCTCGTCCTCGGTGATGTCAGAGTCGAACTTGGTCGGCTGTGCGGTTGAGGAGATGGTCCTCTTCTCAAGTGAAGGCTTGGCCTCGTTCTTTGGTGGGACATTCTCTGACGGCTGGTCCTCTTTATCATGGTCGCGGGTTGAGGGCTTGGATGATGAAACGTTCCTCTTCTTGACTACGTTGTCAACAGGAGCCGTGCCAGTGGCAGGCCTCTTCAGGCCCTGGGCATTTGTAGGCTTGGTGCCTAGTACTGTGCGTGTTGAGGCGGTACGAGTAGTTTGCCGTGATGCTGCGGTTGGCTTGATGGACTTGGTGGCAGGTAGAGAGGACTTTGCAGCGACACCTTTCTTACCCTCGGTCTCGTCGGGGTTGTCGTTCTTTGCGACGTTGCTGACATCTCCCAGAGCGGCGCGTTTACGGCCGATAGCAGCGTTGGTTGTTGTTGCTGTGGTGGTGACAGTCGTCCTCTTGGCCCCCAAGGCCTTCTTAGGTGGGTCGCCAGCGGCATTATCGATGGCGGCCGCCTTCGCTCGCGTTACACGGGTGGTGGCCACATTCTCGGCGTTCTCATCTGTGACAGCACGTCTGGTAACTCGTGCCTGTGTAGAATGTCAGCGGGAATCCGAGCGAGGCTGGGACGAAGCTGTGATGGAGGAAGGTGAGCGTACAGCAGGAGGCATGATTAGAGACGTGCTGTAGCGCGTCGCGTGATGTTGAAAGCTCCTCTGAGCAAAGAACTGAGCCAGTCACAAGGGTAAGGCTGGAGGCTGGCAATCGAGGATTAGCAGTCACTCTCGTCGCGCAAGTAACACGCGTTGCACCTGTCTCTGGTCGAGAGAAGACGAAGGTGCAGAAAGCGGCTCTACAGGCGTAGCGGAATGGAGGCTAGCATACGAGGCGGGAGCGGATACAGGCTGAAGGTGAGGATCAAGCCAATGCAGAGATGTAGAATGTTGTCGGGTGAAGATGTCTAGACCTGAGCCGTGGCTGGGCTGGGGCGAGGTGAGGTGATGGCACGCGTCGAGTGGTGGAGATGCACGGCGGAAGACGACGCTGGGCGGCAGCGGTGGCGACGGTGAGGCGGATGTGGACGATGTCGAAGGAGAAGGTGACGGTGACGAGGGTGAGAAAGAGCGTAAGGGAGAACGAGCGAGAGAGAGAGAGAGGTAGAGAGGTGGGCTGGAAAGAGATGTTTGTTGAACAGGTGGAGCCGTCCTGGGATGTTTTGAGGATTGAGGTTGTTGCCAGGCGGGTGCCAAGCGTCAGAGTCGCGCCTTGCCTTACTGTTCCTTGCCTTGCCTTGCTGGCCTGCCCTGTGTTGACTTGCCCTGCGTTGTTTTTGAAGGCTTGCTCTGATCTGGTTCACCTTACCTGCGCTGCTTCCGAAGTCTATTGTTATTGTTTAATTCAATCATCGTCCATTCTGTGTTATTACACACCGGTGCTGTGCTGTGCTTTTTTCGCTGCTGCTTTTCGGCTGCCCTGCGCGTGTGCCAGCCGGGTGCTGGGTGTAGCTGCTGGAAGTGGCCCGAGCTGGCGTCACGATCGTGGAATGGTCGTGACAGGCTGCATAACAATGACAACGATCACGACAGTGACCACGCCAATGCACGCACTTGCGCGCTGGAGTCCAATCCGGCCTGCCATTCACGCCTGTCTCGCTCGTCCACGACTGTAGCTCCACCGTCACCAGACAATTGGAAATGCCTCCAGTGATGACGCAATAACCACAACCAATACAGAAAATACAAGACTATACCTACGTAATCATATAATAACCACACAATAACCGTTATTACAGCGCAGTACCCACTCTCGCCAGGGAGTAGCTCCGTTGCCTGGCGCAACGCAATGCCTTACTGCCTACTTCGGTATAGATGATGCCTAGTCTGGTATAGCGCATGCCATCGAGGACTGAGTCGCGCTACTGTCGGGTCGGGGCGTGACGGCGGATACCACGCGGGCCGCTGGCTGAGGGCTCATCCCGTCCCCCGAGGCTGCCGCTACAGGAACAGGAACAGGAAGCAGAAGCAGGCACGAGAAGCGGAGGTGTGAAGGGCTAGCTCGCGAATAATGATACCTCTGCCTGCTCTACTGCACATACACCGTTCAGGCGCAGTGTGAGGTTTTATGCCTGCTTGACGCTTTCTACCTCCTACCCTCTCATTCCCTCTGTCATCGCCACATACTCGTCTACCGCTCCGTTCACTTTCTCTTCTGCAAGGCTGCAGAAGGGGTTCCCGTTGCGGTCGGCGCAATGCTTCACCCGCGCATCCGAAGCATCTGCACCACCCAATGCCGCACCGTCTGGCCCTCATCATTACGCCGCACCACCGCCCGCTCCTACGCCACCACTCCAGAGGCCCCCATCCAGAGCTCGACATGGACCAGCGATGCCGTCGCTTTTGCACCTCCCTCAGCTCCAGCCCAGAAACAGGGCCAGTTCCAGCTTCGCACCTACACCCCTCGCACACCTGGCCAGCGTCACCTGCGGAGGCCCATCAATAACCATCTATGGAAGGGGAGTCCCTATCGCAAGCTGACCTTTGCCAAGGTCGGCCATGCCAAGGGTGGTAGGAATAACAGCGGAAGAGTGACGATGCGGCACAGAGGAGGTGGTGCTCGCCGGAGAATCCGAACCGTAGACTTCAAGCGTCTCGAGGCCGGCATCAGAGTTGTCGAGAGGATCGAGTATGATCCCAACCGTTCCGCCCACTTGGCTCTCCTGCGCAACCCAAAGACGGATAAAATGAGCTACATCATTGCCGCCGAAGGCATGCGAGCCGGCGACAAGGTAGAGAGCTTCCGCTCCGGCATCCCCAGCACTCTCCTTGCCAGTATGGGAGGCGTTATCGATCCTGGCCTTCTCGCCGCCAAAACCGCATTCCGTGGCAACTGCCTCCCCATCCGCATGGTTCCATTGGGCACCCAAGTCTTCAACGTTGGCTCTCGCCCGGAAAGGGGAGCTGTCTTCTGCAGAAGTGCTGGCACATATGCTGTCGTAATCGCAAAAGACGAGGTTGGCAAGACCGTTCGCGACGTGACCGTCAGGCTGCAGAGCGGCGAGGTCCGCAAGGTGGCTGCCGACGCTTGCGCAACCATCGGTATTGCCAGCAATCCGCACTGGCACTTCAGGCAACTAGGCAAGGCAGGGAGAAGTAGGTGGCTCAACATCAGACCCACCGTCAGAGGTCTCGCTATGAACGCTGCCGACCATCCTCACGGTGGTGGCCGTGGTAAGAGTAAGGGTAACGTGGATCCAGTCTCGATCTGGGGAACACCGGTAAGTAACCAATGCCTTGTGACGAGTCTTTGGACTTGGACCACCCCTTTGATTCAACTTCAACCAACTAACTCGTTCTCTCTTTCTCTCAGGCCAAATCAGGATACAAGACCCGCAAAAAGCGAAACCCCAACAAGCACGTGGTGCAGGAGAGAGTCCGGAATCAAGGCAAACGGAGGTCTACCAAATAGATGTGCCCTTGTGTAATATATTTGATCGTACTATACTATATCTTCGAGCAGCTAAATCTGACCTGAGCGCAACACACCCCGAATCTGGTCTGGCCGCGCTACTACAAGCGAAAGTGGCACTGTCAGAAACATGGCGACTCTGAAATCGCAGTAAACGCTGTCCATTCATACTCTTGTAGATCTTCGATGGACGTCTCCATACCAACCTATGTAGCACAATCCACCAGCTGCTTCGAGTAATACAGTGCAGTACCCTTGGCCTTGGGGTATATATTGTATATATTGCCTGGCTTTTCGATTGTATGAGCGGGTATTGCCGAGGTCGAGCGTACAGTGAATGCTGCGACTTGTGTATGCCTGAGGCTGCAACAGCCCACTTCAACGTCCCCCCGGTCAAGCAAGTCAGTCCTTCCTGGGCACGCAGTCCTGCCTGCGTCGCGATGGATCGCTGTCGCGCTCGAGTGTCAATTATTATATGATACTACTATTCGGCCAGCCCAGCACCACCCGCCCATCGAATATCACAAGTATCTCCTCCTTCCTGGCCACAGCATACCACGTCGGAATAATCTGCTTCCTTCCGCCGAGACTCCTCCAGTCCGACTCGCACAGTCTGTGGGTCACCGTTTTCCGCAGGCTCGAACATGGATGATTTTGCTACCGATACCGATAGCGACTACACAAGCTATTGGAGGGACTGGGTAAGTGACTACTGAGCAGAAGCGACGAGACGCCTTCAATTTCATATGCTCGTGCCATTGCCTGTCCATTGCTATTTTGATTTCAATCATATTTCGTGTCACGTGTGCTTCTCTGGCGGACACGATCCTGGTCTGCTTGCCACAACCGACTCACAAGACCTGGACTTGACCACTGCTCTGGCGATCATGTTCCGAGGCTTGCGAACGACATCGAGACGACGCCGCGTTGTCTCGGGCTGATGCAAGCAGTGCACGATTGTGTTCCATTTCTCTTTTGTGCTACATCGCAGCGGCTGCTGTCGTGCCTCGCCAGAGATGTCCTCGACTTCATCCGATCTCCCAGATGTTTAAATCGTGGTTGGAATTTGTCTCCTTTCCTGCTCCACATGACCACCAGATACTCTCTATTCGATCGGGCCAAATCCGTGCAGATGATGAACGTTGAAGCTAACAAGATAATCTAGTTCATCTCGTCTAGAGGCAATGAATATTTTTGTGAGATCGATGAAGACTATCTCACCGATCGTTTCAACCTGACTGGGCTCAACACTGAGGTCCAGTACTACCAATATGCCCTTGACCTTGTCACCGACGTGTTTGACATGGACATCGACGATGACTTGAGGGAACAAGTGGAAAAGTCCGCTCGCCACCTGTACGGACTCGTACATGCTCGATATGTCGTGACCACGAGAGGACTCGCCAAGATGGTAACTTACGCTCCTTGAACCCTCGTCTCTCGCATCGCCTCTCACTAACGCAATGTTTTGTTACAGATGGAAAAATACAAGCAAGGAGTCTTTGGCAAGTGTCCGAGAGTCATCTGCGATAGCCAGCATTTACTGCCCCTGGGCCAGCACGACGTACCCGGACAGTCCAATGTCAAATTGTACTGTACCAAGTGCGAAGACATCTACAACCCAAAGAGCAGCCGGCATAATAACATTGACGGTGCCTATTTCGGGACCTCCTTCCACAGCATCCTGTTCCAGGTGTATCCAACACTTTTACCCCAGAGGACCCAGCGGAGATACGAGCCCAGACTCTACGGGTTTCGCGTACATGCGTCGGCAGCTTTGATGAGGTGGCAGGAGGAGAAGAGGGAGGAGATGAAGGATCGCTTACGCCTGGCTGGACTGGAGACTGGGTTCGAGGACGAGGATGAAGAGGACGAAGATGGTAGTCTCAGTGGCGACGAAAACGGCGTTGGGGAGGGAGAGGACGGCATTGATGACATGTTCGAAGGCAGACCACCTGATGCTCTAATTGGCCTGCCATAGCCTGCCGTTGTGGCTCTTGACTCGGCCGTGCTTACGCTTTAATGCAAACTAGGATACCAATGATTTGACGCTCTCAAAGAACTGTATATTCATGACTTCCATCATCCTTCAACAGGTCTATCGTTCTGCTTGCGGCCATCGTCTCTATCTACAAAATTAGGCCGAAACAAAGGTCAGCATGCATGTGCTTCGCGGTATGGTGAGCGAAGATGGAAACAGGCTGATCGTTCTACGTTCTTAATCCGTTGCGTTGATCTCGAATCTCGTGAGTGGGAAGGCGCAACTAAACACCTAGCACCTTGTTCACTAAAGACTGTACGTGGACAGTCCATGGCCAAGGGTATTCCGCGCGAAGTTGCGTAGCAAACACTAGGGCTTCGGCTTAGTGCTGGTGGGAGCTAGGTGGGTATCGTCTTTGCTGTATAGATAGATGAGCAGAGGCGATGGCAGTAGCTCTAGCACCTGACGGTGCATCCTTGCACAATGTGGTCGAGGTTGGCTATTAGGTTTGGACGGTAGGTATAATCTCGACGACCCCTGGCTGTGTGTCCCCGCCCAGTCTAGCGACGAGACTCAAATCTATGCATCTGGCGTTTTGCAACTGCGCACATAGTTTCTTAAAGATGCAATCCCGCTACTCACCTCGGTGAGCTCGACTAAATACTATCTTCAGGGCTCGGCTTCGTGTTAGCCTCTTCGAGGCGAGATCGAAAAGTAGTCCGTTTGTTGGAGATGGTTGCGTAGTGGTTGATGTTGTAAGGGGCTTTGTGTAGTGCTGTCGCCATGCAATAGAGTTGCGAGGCTGGGCCTTCGAGACACATCCGAGTCGCGTCCGTTGGCACCGTTCATGCCTCCACCCAACTCGGCCTGCGCAAGTGTTTTCTTCAGAAGAACACAAGTACTGTCGATTCCTACTAGGAAGCGAGCCAACTCTCTACACATCTCCCAATCATTACAAGCAACTGCAGCACTTAAAAGCCTTGCAAATTCCTGCAGTTCAAGGCTGGCTTCACTTGATTGTCGCGTAGGGGACGTTGGAGACTCCAATGCTTCGTGTGCAAATGTATGTAACACAAGCAAGAACCCAGCAGCGGTCTTTAGCTTTCCATCAGCAAGACTTCGCTCAAAGAGATGTTGAACAGGTGGAAGGTGCCTGAACAGTGTTCTCCATGAACTCAGCTCAGTTTTGCGGGTACAGTTGACAACGATATCCAAGTAGCAGGGAAAGCTCGATAGAAAATTGACGACTGTCGGAAGTAAGGCTGTCTCTGTTGGCGACGGCGGATTGTCGACCTCTGCGTCGAGGACGTTGTGGAGAAGCATCTCTAATGCGTGTGCAAAATAAGGCAAACCGCTGTAAGCGTTGCTAAGATAGAGAGCAGTAGGCTGATCGAAATCATTTAGGTGATGTCGGAGAACCTCTGGTAAAAATAATGCCGTACGAGTATCGTGGCGGAAGACCGAGAAATCGATATCTCGTCTCTGCAGCACCTCGACCTCAATGCCATGAATTACACCTTTTTGGATCATGACCCCTAGAGGATAGAAATCCAGAGGTATGGAAATGGTGCTGGGAAGATCGCGGCCAAGCTCTGAAGGCGCATACGATAACACATCTTGCACATCGGACCACAGCTGAAGAGCTCGGCCATCGAAAAACCATAGAGAATCGTTGAGGCTATGGCCTGAAGTTAGTCTGGACGGGATTTCAGCTGAGAGGGAGCCATTAGATTCCCGCGAGTGCTCCAGACTAGCTTGCGTTAGTGGTTGGTCGCGAAGCAATGCATAATACTCGACATCCGTTGCTATGACTCGCATGTCATATTTCAAAGACCCTTGTTCGTTTACACTTGGCTGTAACAACACAAGCTTCGCATCAACTAGGAACAGAACAACGGCAGTTGCAACATCTCGAGATGGGTCGCCATGCTCCAATTGGTCGTCTGGCAGAATCCAACTTATGCTGCGAACCCGTGTGGGTGCGCGGATGATACCATGAAAGCCAATCTGTCCGACTTGCACCAGCTTCACCGTACTGGTGCTTGCCGCAATGATGTAGTGCAGCAGGACGTTCTCATGGGTGTACACAAGCAAACTATCCGTCCCAGAGGTGGATATCAGGATGACGGGGGCCGCCAGCTCTTCTACGTGCAGCATTGTCGAGCTTCCTAACGCCCTTTCCCTGCTGTACAGTCTCACTTGCCACCTTCGAGCACCTTCAATTTCTACGGCGGCAATCAGCACGTGCTGCCACCAACACATACCGCCACGCACGGAGAACTCGTTCTCTGCAGCATTGCTCTCAAACGTCCTCCAGCGACCTGAGGTAGCGCTGTAGTGAGCCAGCCCTCGGCGGCCAGTGATGGCAATGTATCGCCCATCAGGTGAGATCACGCTGGCTTTTATGGGCCACTGTTGGGCGAGATACGAGCTTGGAACGCTTATGCTTTGCCACAATGAAACATCACTTGCCATTGAAGTGATGTCCGGTACCTCATGGCCGGTGTATAGCATCAGAGCCGAGGATGACTGTAGCAGACCATGTGAGACATTGGCTGAATTCAAACATCCAGCTGTCGCAGACCTCGCGATATCGAAGACAGAAATGCTGTCTGCCTCGTTGAAGAGTACGACGAGCTCGCATCCTCCACCCGCCCAGAAAACGTCCCTAATGCCTGCATAGAGCCAGCTATCGGCACTTTTGCGATGAGCCAACCGGTCTGCGTGGAATGAGCTAGCTCCGAGCTTGCCATACACACTCCACATAGCCCAGCCATGTTCATACCCGGCGAACAAGCAGTATCCATCAGGGGAGTAGGTAAGAGCAGTAAGTGTTCCAGTCGTTGTCGCTGACCCAGGCCGCGCTAAGCTATGTGAGAATGGAATGTTTCCGCTGTAGTCTTTGACAATGAAAACATCGATACTCCCATCCTTCCGCCCCAGGGCTATGAGAGAGAATCGTGCATTGATCGCAGCCTTGACGGCAGACTGTGTCTCGACACTGGGGCGTTGGAAGCAATGGCCGGTGTATTGCAGCTTTGAAGGCTGTTTCTCGGCGGACTGCTTGCCCGTCTTATGCCGTTGCACAGCATAGGTAGATCCATCGTTCATGATCCAGCATGTGAGGTTCATCGGGCGATCGTGTACCATCTCAATGATGCCAAGACCAGATTGCTGAATCCACGGTATCTTGTTAATGAGCTCTGTACTCCATTGATTGCCATGACCATCGGCTACCCAACGAATCGTCTGCAATGCCACTGGCTTTCGAGTTGCCACGACCAACTCGTCATCTGAGGCTAACGCGTGGCTGATGCCGGCATCTATACGAATAACCATCTGAAAGCGTAAGACGACCTCAACGAGCCCATTTCCTTCTCCAGCGCCCGGTTCAACTCCGGATCTTGTCCCGGCTCGGAAAGCATTGTAACTGCTGCCGCTCTCCCTCCTCCTATGTCTGTTTGTGGTCGAGAGTTGTGTCTGGTATACAAATGCATTCGGATCTTTGACAAGAGTATAGGTTATCAGATGGCTGGTCGTGGTCTGTAGGACAACTACGAGACTATCTGGTCGCAATAGCAAAGCAGTATTTGGGCCGTAAGCCTTCAGCGACTCAGGAGACCGGATGATGCTTGCAAGTGCAGCAGTAGGTTTTGTCTGCCAGACTGTTAAGCTGGATCTCGTTATTGTCGCAAATATGTTTCCACCTCTTGACGTCTGTGCTGCAAGTATAGTGTCGTCACTGTCGTTGTCATTGACGCCGGCGTGATCAAGATTCGGACTGCTGGATGATTGCGGTACGGTGGGCTCATTAGTGTTTTGTCGATCGTCAGCGTCGTTCAGACTGGTTCGCGGGATGGGCGTGACGTCCAGGCCATCGTGGGAATGTGTATATGGAGCTGTCCGTTTTGACAAGGCAAAGGTGTTGGGTGCAACGTTTGGAGTAGGCCAGTACATGGCGGCTTCAAGCTGCTAATGGATTGCATTTATAGGTATTCGTATTCATGATCGTGTGGAACTTAGTCGCAGACTCCTGTCGCGGCACTTTGGAAGCTCATGATGCGAACGATGAAGTGAAGCAAGCTCCCGAATGGCGATAACCGTGAACGCAATGGCAGCACTGGTATTGTATCTGCAGTTGCGCGAGCGGCAGCTCAGAAGAGGTAATTAATGTGGTTACAGTATTTACCTTATTCAGTATAATTACAGCCTCGGTGCTTCCTTAGTCATCCGAGGGTACCATCCACAGATCCACAGATCCAGATCAAACCTTACGGCGACCGCGTTGCACATGCAATACACAGTTTTATATAGAATACACAGCACTGTGCCATAGTCGGTATAGTATGTGCTACCGACGCTTTGGATTTGCTTGTATGCTATCCGCCGCCAAAAGAGCGAGATCGACTTGATGTTTGGCTAGGCAATGCGTATGGTGAAAAAGTTACAGTCTGACCACGAACATGGTAGCAGATCTGTCGAATCTTCCCATTTTCAAGTTGGGCGAATAATCTGTATATCGATCTGTACATTTGATTCGTTGTGTATCCATCATGGCATTGCGAGATGCACATGCTCCACCTACAAAAAANCAGCTTTAATGTACATCGCGGAAAATCAATACGTAACTATCACAAGTGGGTATCAACGTTCATATTAATAGATAGTCGACGGCAAGAGTGCCCCTCATATCGTCCGTTTTCTCATATGTTGGTCTTCGAGACCCTCGAGTACCTTCTTCGTGCTGCTTAGTCTCTTTCTTGCATCTTCGACATCACCAATCCCAACTCCACTGCTTTGCAGTGCGCCAACGACCTTTCTAAGGGCCTCGACAACCTCAAACACCGTCGCCTTATCTTTCAATCCCAAGGCCGTCTTGTCTGATTGAAGTAGAGAGTTTACGGCCACTGCTACAGGATCCTGAAGGGTGCCTGGCAGAGGGGAGGTGGTAGGGACATGAAGTACACTTGGCCCTGGCGGCGCAAGTCTGCCTCGCCGTGTGAACACACCTGAATCTGTACGCTCAGGCAGGTCGCCATTGTCCTTCGCGGGATTAGAGTCGCCCGTGGGGTGTTTGAATTGACGAGGGTTATTGGGCGTCACAGGCGATCGGCGCCTGGAATGGTCTCTTTCGTGGGCGGGAGCACTCGCCGCTGCTTTCCTGAGCATCAATGCCGGCGATGGGGACGCCTCCCGAGCTTCAGCAGCTGTAGCGAAGCTGTTGATAGTGCTGGAGCTCTCACTGGACAACGTACGCTGATGCAACAAAACCAGATTCCTCCTTTCGATCTCGCGCAGCTGCTCTGGCGTTTGTGGGGTGGGTGGCGGATATTGATGGTGACTGAAGGGATCGTACCCATCTCCCTCCGCTTCATAATTATCCTCAACTACAGCTTGAGGAGCACGAGCGGTCTCAACCGACGAAGCTTCAGATTCTTCTGTGGAATGCGAGTCGCTCCGATCCCGCTTACCATACACAGCCATAGCACTATGCATGAAGAATTGTTGGTAGTCAAATGCGTCAGCGCGGTCCTCGTGAGCGATATCTTTAGGTGGAGAGCTTGGAGCATCTTCGTAAATGCTTCCGCTTTCGACGTCTGCATGATCATAGTCATCTTCCACTTGGTGATCTCCTTCAGCTACATGTGCAGGAGTTGAAGATGAGGTACCATTTTCGAACACCCAGTTGGTGGACAACTGCTGGTCTCCGGAGGACTCATGGCCGTTAAAGGCGCTGTGGCGTCCCAGAGGGAAATCATCTGGATAATCCACTACGCCATCAGTTTGACTATGAGCCACATAACGTCCTATTGCAGATGGCATTGTCGGAGATGCAGGGGTTTCATCAACCCAATTATCGCTTTGACCACGCTCATGCCCTCGCTGAATTTTGGTCCAGCCGTCTTGATTTGCGAGAGCGCTGCGCGAGTCTCTCTTGTATGGAGAGGGGCTTCGAGCTGTGTTTTCATCCTGCATATACCCATCCTCTGACCTCTGTTCGTCGGCACCCGAGCCACCACCACTACTTTGAACCATCGATTGGGAACCTTTGTCATCGGAGGGCATATAATACATCTGGGGGGCGTCTTGAGGGGCATTGTTGAGCGGCGAAGAAGTGCGAATGTTCTGTACTGAACGTCGGCGCAAGCTGTCCTCGCGGGCACGGTCTCTCAACGATGAAATCCTTCCCTTCAATTTGTCCATTTGCGAGCGCAGGTCCCCAGCAGCAGAGCTCGAGCGAGCGTATGGCTCTGTAGGATTAGAGCGGCTGTAGTGGTGTGAATTGTTGCTGTTGCGGTAATCACCAACCGAAGAGGTAGACCGAAAGGTATCTGTGTGCTGCCGGTGGTGCCAGTACTGGCGATACGAAGACACAAAAGGCTGGGAATATAAAGAGCGAGATTGGTCATGCCCTCGCATATCCTCTGCGACGGACTGTGATCGCCATAGAGTTCGCCCGCTATACACCCCTTCTTCAACGGCAGACTGCGGCCCGTACAGGCCAAGACCATATCCAGAATCAACACCAAAGTCTGGAGGTGGGTGTAATTCATCTTCTGGGAGGGGATCAAGATTGGACTCTGGAGAGTTTCTTTGGAATACACGTTCTCTTGAGGACGGGCGCTGGAAGCTGAACCGATTTGATAGGGTGTCGTAACTTCTGCTGGACCGTAACATCCCGTTTGTGTCCAGATTCCCATCGCTCACTTTAACTGGGAAGCGACCATGGCCTGCAAAACTGCTCTGTCTGTTCATATTAGAGGCTAACTGGCCGGAAGATTCAGTCTCACTCAACCCCCTGGAGTGGCCAGCAACATAGCCGTGACTTGCCCTAAAATCACGACCGATAACAGGAGAGCTGGCTTGAGAATGAAGAACCCTGGTGTGCAGTCCACTGACGGAACCCTGCCTGAAATTTTCAGGAAGAAATCGCGATTGAGCAGGCATGCTGGCGATTGAGAGGCTCGATGATCCTAAAGAAGTTGCGCGTTTCAAATTCGCAGCAGTGAGTGGCGCGACCAGATCTCTTGCGCCTCGCAAGTTTCCTTCCATCAAATTTAGGCGTTTCTTTGCATTCGCAAGAATCTGCTCGGCTCGCTGGCTCAGCATGGCTGAGTTTTGCTCCTCGATCTTCTGCTCCCGCCTTAACGAGTCAAGGTCGTTCTCTGCGATGGACGCTGCAGAACTGAACCCAATCTCGGCAGACCTCGGTCGTAGGTTGTCCTCTTGTCCGATTGTAGACTCGGTTTCAGCCGCTTCGACACTGGTAGGGCTGTATTTTGAAAGAAACTGTTGTGCCGCCTTCAAATCCTCGCTATCGTATGAGCTACCACTATTGACCCTCTTGGTGGCCACGGCGGTGGTAGGTGCTAAAAGGCCGATTGGCGTGTCGTTGACGGTGGGTGAAGAGGGCAAGGCTGAATCGTTGACATTGCCCTGACCAGATTCGTGCACGCCACTGAAGCCACTGAACAGACCATCCGCACCATTGAGGCGGCCTTGTGCGGTCGCTTGACTATCCAAACGCTCCATCGACTGATTGTGCGATGCGCTCATCCTGTTACCAGTCAAGCCGTTGGAACCCTTTGAATTTACATCGCTGGTAGACCGATCCACGCCAGATATCCTTTTCCAACCCCCTACTCCTTCATGTCCAAAGCGCGATCGTTCGGCATCCGCAGTTGTGTTTCCAGCTGTGTGCGCTCGACGATTGCGAGCGTCAATGGCTGAGCGGGCTGCATTCGGAGGGGAATTGAGGGATCGGATTTGAGCATCGTGGGGGAGGACCATGTCCGGGTTGGTGAGGGTCGGCGATGGAAGCTGGAGCTGCGACTCCCTGACGCCTCGGCCATCGGCGCCGACTGCGACGAGGGTGCGCGTATGCCCCAAGCCATCCCATGCCGGGGGCGTTTTTGTCTGGAGCTTCAGCTGCTGCATTGCACCGCCGTCACCCCTCTCCCTTCGCCTTGGCGTCGAATCGCCTTGGGCGGATAGCTAAGGCCGATGTAGTTCTATGTATTATGGGTTGTGGAAGAATTAGATTCAAGTCTGCCGCTGCTAAGACGAATCACATCTCCTTACTCTTCCGAGAGCCCTACTCTTCCTAGCAGAACGCCCAGATCATGTCCTGTGGGTTTGAGATTGCAGCACCAAGCAAGTTGGAACAGATCGCACCGGTAAATAGGAAATGCGACAACGACAGAGCGCGTTAAACGGACGGGTGGATCGTTTGCAAATTAGGTGAAGCCCCATAGGTCCAGGGGGGTACAAACAGAGACTCAGACCTTCCGAGCGCACTGGGGAGGCCAGGAAAGCAGCAGCCAACTCAAAAGCAGATGGATCTTGTGTGCACGCAGATAATAATGATCACAACAATAACAACAACAACAATGACCTTGGGAAATAGAATACAGCAGTATGTCCAGGGCGTGCACCCATCCAAACTCCAGTCGTCCTGTAGCGATCGCTGTTCTGGGCCAATGGGCGGCGACACTCGGACATTGCTGGCCGAAGCTGGCCGGATCGACCCTGCATTTCCGTCTCGTTTAGGAAACCGAGCAGATCAGGGTGAGAAATTCCAATTCCCCCTTCAAGACTATGCGCACACCATACCACAAACTGCGCGCCTAGTCAAGATGTGGTGTGGTCGAAGCGGAGTGCTCCATGAGATACTCTATAATGAGATACGCCGTGAGACACTCCAAGAGATACTCTATGACATACATATACGTAGCTAGCCTACCTACCGACGTAATTGGTTGGTATTGTCGGTGATTAAGGTTGTTTAAACATGCATGCGCCCTCAGCTTCCTCGTGCCGATGTTCTAGATCTCAAGAGCGGTTGGCCGCAGTACCTAACTTTGGTGGCCAGGTGGAATCTGAACAGTTGTCGTCTCCTCCAAAGGCCTCTTGAGTGGGCAGCTTTGCGTTTCAGCCTTCGGATAGTGCAATGTTGGAAAACATACATTCATCGGCTCGTGAATTGAAGTATTTGGTGCCCTCCGTCATCATGGTCATG
Source organism: Leptoxyphium fumago (assembly GCA_001660795.1). Classification (NCBI taxonomy): domain Eukaryota; kingdom Fungi; phylum Ascomycota; class Dothideomycetes; order Capnodiales; family Capnodiaceae; genus Leptoxyphium; species Leptoxyphium fumago. The sequence goes on from LSHF01000008.1 coordinate 349,278, forward strand.
TCCAAGGGAACCATCATGTATGTGAGCGTTGGGTCTAGGCACACAACCACACCCTTACTCGTCCTACCCTTGTAGTGCAAGCAAAAGACAGCTTCATCTCCAGATTATTCTTCCAACGTCTTGACGCATTCCCAACCGCCCTTGAGCTTTTCTTTCCACAGTGACACTCTGTTGTCACCACCAGCAACAGCAAGCACATTTCCAGCCATGCTCCAGCTGACTCTCCAGCATACAACCTCGAAGTTCAACGATTCGCTCTTCCAATTTGCCGCATCGTTCGCGTCACTCCCAGCTGGACAGGTCCAGATTCTCACAGTGTGATCCTGGGATGCAGAAGCAAGATATTGCTTGCCAAGCGGTGTGGGGGAGAAGGCCACATCACGTACCCAATCGGCATGTCCAGTCAAAGTGGTAGTGTTCTCGTAAGTTTGGGTGGTAGAGTTGAACGACCACAGCTTGACCGAATTGTCGCTGCCGCCGGTCGCGAACCGTCGAGCTGGCTGTGAAGGGGACGATGTTGACGCGGCAGCGGTCAAGGAGCCTGGCAGCTGTGTTGGGGCCCAAGATACTGAATTGACACCGAGGCCATGCGCAGGAAAGATGCAGTGTTGGAAGGAGTTGTTTTCGAATGTGATCACGCTAACCTGCCCGTCGCTGCTTGCCGCCGCAAGATGACAGCCGCTCTCTGGCGGGCTCCAGGAGATGACATTGACGCTGGCCGAGTGCAGAGTAAATTCGTAGATCTTTTGCCATTGTGATTGCTGCTCCCGCCAAATGAGAATCCTGCCATCGTAGCTTGACGACGCAAGGATGGTTCCAAACTTTGGGTGTGCCCACGCTACCGACCACACCGCGCCGTCATGGCCTCTCAGGGTGGCAGTGAGGTTATGCTGGTCTTCGGCACCACTCGCGCTCTCCACTATATCGAACACCTTTATTGTCTTGTCGGAGCTACATGTTGCGAGGCGGCGGCCGTAATAATCGAGCACTGCATCGTGCAACATCTCCTCGTGCGCTGAGGCAGAGATCGTTTGGGTAGCCTACAGGAGGTGTTAGCTGCTAGCTCAGCCATTCTCAAAGGGACAAGGATCCTTGGACCTACCATGATTGGAGGTGGTTGGGGGTGAGGCAGATGTTCACGTCAATACCCGGGTAATCAGTCCAGTGTTGTCAGGTAGCTAGGACAGCCACTACGCAACCCTCTACAGCACAGGACCGGCCAACTTTCCTGAAGCAAGCCCAGATGGTAGATGAGATATGATGAGATCTAGATATGATACGATACGATACGATCTGAGCAGCTGGCGGGCATCTGGGGATAAGATAAGACAGACAGTGATAAGATAGGGCACATGAAGCCCAGGCCAGGCAATCTATACGCCTCGGCTCGCTCTGGTACTCCCAGAACGGGTTAAAAAAGCCCTGAGCACCTCGGCTTGCTGGCGCTGATACGAGTGCCTTCTGAGGATAATGGCAAATACTCAACTTCATACGTAACCTACACACCTCGTCCCTCGATACTTACCTCTACCACTACATGCAGTGCGCAGAAAAACCAGATCTCCAACAGCGTGCGCCATCTACTTTTCTTGATCTTCGTCGCCTTTGACACTCGAACTTCCTGGCCATTCGCGATACTCTGCTGCCTCCTACATCCGCCTCGTCGCCGACCAACGCTGCCTGTCCAACCAACATCGCCAACATGTCTGGTGCGGTCTGTGGACCGTCCAATGCGGTTCAACAGTTCAAGCAACATTCTCAAGTCGACCGCTCGCTTCAGCAGGACCTTCTCCGCCACAGACCCTTCCTACCGGGGCAAGGTTTCAGGTCAGCAAACGCCAACACCGGTGTCCTCGATTCCGAGTTCGATGCATTTCAGGCTGGTTTTCAATCGGAGGCCGAGACGTTGACTTTGCAGCCCGGTGAGCCTTTCACTTCGCCTTATGGAGGGCGAGCCCCACAAAGCTCATCATGGGCTACGGACTTTCAGCGTATGGAGATCTCGTCCCCTCCGTCCTTCCTCCACAACCAGCGTCAAAGTTTCCACCTTCAGCAAAATCAGACCCCACACGCCTCTTCGAGGTGGGCTCAGGACTTCAGTGCGCAAGTCAGCCCAAATCAACACAATCGGTCGTCTCTATCGCCCAATTATTCGTTCCCATTGCAGCAGCAGCAGCAACACAGCCTTGGGGGCTTTCAAAACCACCTCGTCGCACAAAACAGCCTCGATTCCGGGTCATCGGTAACGAAAGGCAAGGATAGATTGGTTGAACAGTTTGACGAAGCAGCCTTTGAGAGGGCATTCGATCTGGCAGCAGCAAATATTCCTCAAGAAACAGGAACAAGTGAATCAGTTGAAAACAGCACCGTACTGGAAACTTCGGTACAACAACGGACAGAATCATCTCAGTTGCCGCAAGAAGTCGAAGATGCTGAAGTTAAAGAACAAGAGAGCATGATCGTGGATCATTTTCGCGAGCTCGATCAAGAACTTGACATGAACTCGGTGGAGGAACAGGAAGAGCAGCAGCAGCAATCAGAACAAGATCCTCGCAACGTCGAAGAAGATGATGCTCTTGCAGCTACGGCGCACGAGCTTTTACAAAAGGTTGAACACAATCAGACTGACAAGTTCAGGAACTCCCAGTTTCTTGGTCTCATGCGCAGATTAGCTGATCGAGAAGTACGAGTTGAGGGTGATGAAATGGTCGAGACACAGAGGGACAAATCAAATGTTAGTATCACTGATACTGTCCGCAGAATTGCGCAGCCCGTCTCCCCAGCCTCAGCTCTTGCAACCGGCCCTGGAACCCTGTTGTCTGGCTCGGATGTTGGCAAGACTTTCCCAGAAGATCATGACATGTCGTCTCCACGGCAAGCTGAGACACTCCCCACCGGCGGCCACTCATCGGATCCGTTTACGTCCGATGGTTTTTGCCTTAAGTGCCGAAGTCGGGACTGCGACGTCTTTGACCACAGCACATACCGGGGGATCGACTACAGTCTAGATCACTGGGAGAGTCCGTACACCTGAAGAGCCAAACCATCCGCAATTCAGTCCTGAATTGTCGCTGGGATCCAGAGCCACTAGCAAACCCCTTATGTCGATCGTCACTCAGGCAGAGTACTAGACATGTGCTAACAACATGTCTTGTGAAAACCACAGACCCCCATATCAATGCAGGACTACTCCAAGAGTTCCTCCGATCAACGGCACGAGGACAGTAGCTGGCGACCGCCTGCTCCTCTTATGGACATGCAGCTGCCAGATCCGGTCCGCTTGATTCCGCACGCCGAACAGGACCATGACGCTGGTCGGGTTGCCTCAAATCATGATGATGGACGTGCTGTTGTCGACCTATTGTCTCAGCCCTCTTATTCAACTCAAGATTTGGGTGAGTCCCCTCTGCCCACTTCTCACTTTCTGTGAGACTGGCTTTGGCAGTGTGACCAAACACCTTTACTGCCAAGTCGCTGCATCACTATATAGGCTGTGAAGACCTAGCAAGCAACGAGAATTCGCAGCTGTAACCATTTGCAAGACGTTTTATCTCGATTTATCTGCTTTTGAAGAAGACACTGAAGATATCCGCTGTTCGAATCGCTCACTCAAGTGGGAGCTATGAATACTGATAATGATCTTGGACTTGACGTAGATTCCGAATTCATGATGACCTCGCCGTTCATCTCTCTGCCGTGAGCGCACACATCTGGCGTCCAGGCGCATCACCGCAAGTGCAACGACGGTCAACGTGCCAAGGATTTAGCGAGCGCTGAATTGACTGAGGTTCTATGGTCATCTCAGAATCCTTTCACAGATGGCTAGCATTTGTCTCATAAGCATATAGCTGACTACATCGTTCAGCTGATTGATAGCTGCCTATTCAGACACGAAGAATGTAGCTCCAGGCTGGGAACAACCTAGAGTTTGTAATTCAATAATATCTAATATATGCCTTTCGAGAACTTTCGAAGATTTACCTGGCATAGAGAGACAAATAGGTTTGTAGTAAACGATAGATAGATTCATCAATCCGTAAATCCATACTCTATTCAAGGCCGCAGGTGTCGGTACCTAGGTACCTATTTAGGTCGTGACCCCAGTACTGTATGCCCCGCGACGAGCTACTGTAGAACCAGGTGGTATACTTTCGCCGCCCGCAAACTAGCGCATCGTAGGTACCTCTATCTAACCTCCATCACGATGTTTTGGCTGCGCCTTGGGCCACTACGTCCATAATCGGGACAATGCCGTCTTCCGACTACCACTCTGCAGTAGGCGGAGGACTGAAGCTTAAAGGCGCGAAGGACGCGGGTATCCGAAAGAAGAAGAAAAAGAGGACAGAGAAGGCACAGCGGGACGACGACAAGAGCAACGTGGAAAGCTCGGCGACTCTGGGAGAGCAAGCGGGCGACGATGGCGAAACGCGATCGCCGACACGCGAGAAGCACACAGACGTCGATGATCTGACGACTGCGCAGGCCGATGGTAGTGGAAGGGACAAAACCGAGGCCGAACGGAAATACGAGGAGACGAAACGGAAGAGAGTAAGTCAAACGATGCTCCCCTTGTTGTGGCAGGATCGACAGGTTTGTCATGTAGTTGGCCAGGTTGCTGACTTCAGGAATAGCTTGACGAGCGGCTGAAGAAGGAGGGCGTCAAATCACACAAGCAGAAGGTCGAGGAATTGAACAAATACCTCAGCAACTTGAGCGAGCACCACGACATGCCTCGAATCGGGCCGGGCTAATCCGAAATACCCGTCTGGTGAGCCACAGGATGGCAACGGCCATGGCATGTATGGCAGACCAATGCGAGCGGCATCTTTGACGAAAGGACCAGATGCGTGGGCAGGCATTCTTGCAACACTAGAGAGATGTCCAAGAGCGATGGCAATGATCTCAAGATGATAGCCGCTTTTATGGTAGACGCGGATGAGAAAGCTGCGTCTTCCCTTGGTGTGGTCGGCCTCACGCCCGATGTCTCGCCATCGATTCTGTTAGACCAGCACATACGGTCATCTCGCCTGCTTGTGTGCAACCAGGACGTCCAACACACCATGACCAATGACACGTTGGCTATACAGACTTGCAGTAATGCTAGCGTAGTCATTCTACTGTCCCACCGCCTCATGTTGATCAAAGTATCCCAGGCTGTACAAACGGCACTTCAAGATGCGAGAGGAGCGAAGACGATCTAGAAGGATATTACATAGAATCATATATCTTGGATTCCCTCCTCTTCAGTGAGACGTGCCCTATACGTCTGAAAAATGATGCGCATGCCTATTACACAAATCGTGAATCCCGCTCAACACTAGATCGGCGAGCAGACTCAGGTGGTATCATATCGTAATCCCTCACATACGCCTTCCAGGGTATGCAAAAACAGTGGAACCCCAGTCCGGAAATGCAATCCGCCGCTCCCAAATACCATCATGCACAAAAAATAAAAGAGTCGACGGAACAAAACGATATATCGACTACCCGAGTGCTTGTACCCTTACGGGAAACGACATGGATCCGGACCCACGTCGTATACAAGCGAAGGGCCAGCCACGTTCGACTCACTGGATCAGAGCAATCATTGCCTCTGCAAAACCCAGCTCCTGACACTCATACCGCAAATTCGCTGAATCACTTGGGTGAGGCCTTTGGAGTCTTCCTGCTCCACGAAGGCACGAGCAACTTCTAGCTTCTCGAGATCTTGTTGCTCCTGTTGTGTGGCGTTCGCACCCTCCAGGCCGATGACTCTCCTGTAAGGGGCAAATGAGTCCACGCGTCCGCCTATGTGTCGCACGATAGCGAGAGAATACAACACATCTCTTGATTCTAAAACATTGAGCACGCCGCGAAGTGTATCAAGACAGTCTCGCGCCTGTGATCCTACGGAAGGGTCGGGACTGTCATCGCGAAGTGAGACGAGCAGACCCAGTTGATGCCAAAAGACCAACTGGGAATGCAACTGCGCCGCCGTTGTTTGACTTGGGTCTTGCTGAAGATTAAGATGCGAGGGCAGTCCAAGAGAATCGTCGTGATGCTGCAGAGGTGGAGAGGGAATCCGGTTTGAGGTCAACGTCTGGCCAGTTAGCAGCGATTCTACAACATCAATTCTAGGCAGCAATTCTTGCAAGACCTGGTCAACGAGTCCGCCAGTGTTGGATGCACCAGTGGAAGTCTTGTTTGTTGCCGCCGCAGCTCGGGGCATGATGGCAAGCTGCCAAACCAGTCGTGCCTCCATTGAAGGCCTTGAGCGACTGGCTTCCGACCCATCTAACGAAAAGGTCTCGGCGCACTGGACGACAAAATCTTGCAGTTGTGGGCTGCTCTGTATGTGCAAGAGGCCACGAGTCTGATACCAGGTCGTTTCGAAGAGCTTATCGAGACCCAGCGCATAGTGGTGATTGTAGAAAGATGATATTTGGATATACGCATCTTGCGACAGTGGCGGCGGCGGATCCCTGACCTGGTAGCTTGGGGGGACATCGTTCAGCATATGCAGCTGCTCTATGGCGACCGGTTTTGCTGCGCAGTGTGTCAGTGTGGTCTTGACAAGACAGAGTCATGCCATACATACATCTTCTTTGCGACCGCATCCTGGTCCTGTAGCCTGGCTGATTAGAGGTGTATGGGGTTGTAGGAAGATCGAGTGACGGATCAATGGAAGCGCCGGCAGCAGCGTTGTGCTCAAGAGGCTGGTCGTATTGGAGGGTCAGGCCGGCGCTATTTCCAGTGCCAGAAAGAGGGCCAAACGCGAAATTTGCATCCGGGTGGCCGTACGACTGCCGCGGGTGATGGCGCGAGTCGTGTTGAAGCAGGGGATGAGAGAGCTGCTGCTGTTGGTGGTGTTGATGCTGAAGGTGTTGCGACAATGACGCTGGCGCAGGCAAGGAGCCGTGGTTGCTTGGGAGGGTCAAGGCGGGCGCCGGCTGTATTGGGGCAGGGCCAGCCTGCTGCTTGAAGATGGGGTCGTAGCCTAAGCACTCGCGCTTGCTCTTCTGGCAGTTACGGCAGGTCGGATGCCCTTCATCACACTGTAGGAGACAGGAAAGAAGAGGTCAGCGAGTGCCAAGGGCGAGGACGTACAGACAAGAAGCTGTATGGGAACAAGAACAGTGTGTTAGGAGTGTGGTGTAAGAGAGAGTGCAGGTATGGTGTGGTGTGGTGTGTGAGTATAGTGTGTGGTGTGGGTGGGTGTGCCCTTTCGCTTGCTCCCTCTAGCTGCCTCTCGCTTCTAGCCGGCCGTAAGCGAGTTGCTTCGCTCGTTCCCCTCCACCAGCGCACGCCAAACGCGCTTGCATGGCGCGTCGTACAGCATTACCTGCACCTCAGGCAACGGACGACTAGGTCACAAAGAACAAAGATTGCAGAGGCCGCCAGTTTTGAGACTCTGGGGCTTGCGACATCCAAACTCACCTTGATCCTTCGTTTGCGACATGTAAGACAACCAGTTTTCGTCCGCCGTTTGATCTCTTTCCCTGTCTTGCGCATCCCGATCATGCCTCCCGGCAACGCCATTCCGTGAGGGGACAGCGGATACCGGGCACCATTCGCAGAGTCCATCATGCTGGGCGCCAGCGCATGCCCTGGGAAGGTGCTTCTGGCATAGTATTCATGCTGGGTAGGCGGGAGTGGCGCCTGGACAGGCGCGTAATGCGCCGGCTGTGATGGGAGAGGTTGTGGATGATGCATCTGCGCACCGTTGGTCAAGGTATGTGCAGCATATGGAGATTGTTGCTGGACTTGTGATTGCGGCTGCAACGGCAGCATGGCTGAATCGCTAGGGCGAGGCAGCGCCTGGGAGTGGGTATGAATGGGAGGCAGCCGCTGAGGGTTGTGCTGGGTTATCAAGGAGGGAGACGCGGCGGGAGTGTTCGCATGGTCATTCGAAGGAGATGGTCTGTAAGCGGCGGTAGAAGATGGATGAGGAGGAGGAGGATGAGCAGATGAGGGTTGGTGGTAGAGCTGCGAGAGAGAGTGGTGGTGGAGGTGGTGCGGGTGGTGGTGATGCTGGCTGTTTGAATCGCTGCTGTACGGATGCGCTGCCTGCTGTGGCTGCAGGTTCTGCATACCGTGCGTATGGCGCTCACTCTGATCTCCGCTCGCGCTCGTGGTGCTGTGACTATTAATGTTGACGTTCACGCTCACGCTCGCCTTCCCGTTCTCGTGATCTATGCAGATCTATCTAGCAGTCTCCCAGTCAGGTAGTGCTAGCGTTGCTCAATCAACCAATAACCAGGGCTGCTCCCGCGGGTTGGGTGGGTGATGTTTTCGGAGCGTATTGGAGGCGCAGGGAGCGCTTTCCCCCCACGGTAAGCGTGGTTTGGCGGCGAGGACGGGCCCAACAGAGTCGATCGGCCGGTCGGTCGCGACCGTCGCGACCAAAAGAATTGGCGCTCGCAATCGCGGACAAGACGATGAGTGAGCCAGAGGAAGGGGAGACAGAGGGAAGAGCGGGTGGGTGGGCAGGCTGTACCAAGCGGTGGGTGGACTAGAGAAGGTATTCCTCATCAAGCTGGGTGCGCGCAGGGAGTGAAATTGGCGAGGGCATAGGGTTTTGAGGGCGCAAAGGCAGCACAGCAGGGAAAGCAGACATGAGCTAGGTGGGTGTTTCGGTAGATGGGTATGAAGGGGCAAGGTATAAAGTAGGCAGATAGACGAACGAACGGGCAGGTTGGAAGAACAGTCTGGTTGGTGTGCTGGCGGTCAACGGTGCAGTGGACAGGCATCGCATCATAACATACGGTATCATACCGCAATACTTGCTTGCTTGCCTGCCAGCCTGTCTGCCTACAGGCTTACACTTCGTGATTCAGGGCTGTCTGGCTCGCTTACGACGCGACCTCCAACAGGCCTGCAAAACAACGCAGTGCAGCGCAGGACAGGGCAGGGCAGCGCAATGCACCAGGCTCGTGGCGCCTTTGGGAGATCTGCAAGCATAATCAGAGCGCAGGCCCTCGTTCTGCCTAAGGGAGTGCAAGACTAGAAGGCCGGACTACCTCCCATGGACAGGCAGGCCTGCGAGCTGGGCTACCGGTGGGATGGTTACAGTGGTATGGTTATGACGACGACAACGACAAGGGCATGGTGGACCGTATCAAGCCAATCCCAACCGCCTCACGTGTTTGGCCTCATACCTAGGCATTCTGTTGTTCAGGGTACTTGACTGGACGTCTTTGTGTACATTTCCAAGCAAGCAAGCACGCCGCAGACGGTTCCATTCCCATGTGAGAGATGCGGCGCCGTCGACACGTTGTCCACGCGGCGTTGCACTTGCACTTTGCACTTGCCTTTCTGCTTCTACGTCTATTTCTTCTTCCACTTCCACTTCTGCTTCCGCTTCCGCTTCCATTTCCACTTCCACATCGCTTCGCCTCGCCCCGCCTCGCTTATTCCGCCCTAGCCTCTTCCTCCCATTCCTTCCCTCCCATGCCGTGTCATCTCGTTCCACTCCGTCCCGTCCCTCGCCGCCGTTCTAAGCGAGCCGTTTCGGCCTCGGCCCGTCGGTCGCCTAGGGACAGCACTGCTTCCCGGCTTTCTACCGGCAAGGTACCTATCGTAGTGTCGCTACTTCCTACCTAGGCAGGTACCTAACCTACCTTATTGTTCTCCCACGGAGATACCTCCTAGCCAAGTACAGTAGAGAGGTACAGTACTGTAGGCTGGTGGTATTGGATGTGAGCTCAGTACCTGGTCGCGATATCACTACGCCACGCCACGCTACACCACCCCCAACCCTGTCCTCGCCTCCCACATGCTCTGCTGCTTCTCCGAGCACGGCCCGTGCAACTGGCTGGTCAACTGGCTACCCAACGCATCAAGTGGTGGTTTCAATTCCTGTCCGGCCCGATTGCTTGCTGCCAACTCGACGTTGCACTCCCGTCGAGCAGACGACGTCACCTACTGTACCGCCTACGCCACAGGGTCTCGTCTCTGACCACGATGATGTCTCGAGATGCGCCGTGAGCGCCGTGATCGTCGTTCGTATGCAATAATGTTTTTATTTCCTGTACCTCTATAGCGTTCTACACAGAAACTCTCTGCAATCACCAACCTGGCTGGACGCGTGCGCCTCACAGATCGGCCTGTTCGTGCACAATGGTGTTGAGTTTGCCCTCTGTGAGCCCCCTTCTGATGTTGCCGATCACCAGCTTCTCCATCGATGTCTGCGTCTCTACCGTCCAGGTGCCCATGTGCGGTACCAGCAGCACGTGAGGGTTCTTGATCAAGCCAGGGTGCACCTTTGGTTCCTCCTCGTACACGTCGAGACCTGCCGACCACACCTTGCCGCTGTCCAATGCCTTCACCAGCGCGTCCTCGTCCATGACCGCTCCTCTGGCCGTGTTGACCACGACGACGCCGTCCTTCATCTTCTCGAATTCCTTCGTCGAGATGATGTGTCTGGTGTTTTTCTGGAGCGACATTCATAGTTAGCCTCGCACAACTCCTGGCGTGTGTCTGGAATGGGCATTGCATTGGTGTCAACTTACGTTCAGTGGCAGGTTCAAGCTCAAGACATCGGACTTGGCAAGCAGCTCGTCGAAGCTGACATATTCGGCACCGCCAGCCTCCTCGTCGCTGAGCTTCCTGCGGTTGTGGTATATCGCCTTCATGCCGAAGGCATCACACTTTTTCTTCATGTTGCGACCGATACCACCCATGCCGAGAATTCCCAGCACCTTACCCTGTGGGTCGTGGCCCAGAGGAGGTGGTGTGGCACCCTTGAACTTGCCCTCTCTCAACGCGAAGATGCTGGTGTTGAACCCCCTCAGAGCACCGAGGATGAGGAAGACGGCCGTGTCCGCAGTGGCATCGTCAACCGCAACGGGCACGTTGGATACTTTGATGGGCTCTGGCTTACGTGCAGAGCAAGCGGCGATGTCGATCTGGTCGTAGCCGGCACCGTTGTGTGCGCAGTAGAGAAGCGATTTGGGGAGCGCTGCGATGAGCTCCTCGTCCCAAAGACCGGTGATGGAAACGCTAGCGAATGTCCTGTAGACGGCCGCAACGCCGTCCAGCTCGCCTGAGGCGCATTCCTTGAGGAAATCGGCCCGGTTGTCCGACCGAGGTGTGATCAAGTCTGCGACGTCTGAGAGTGAGTTCCATGTCTCGTGGGCACTGTGCATCGACTGTCAGCGACGAAAGTCCTCTGGTTCCTCTTCCCGATCTCAAGGAACATCCTGGAGTACGCTGGATTGACGCATCAGGATATCTTGCCGGCGTGAGAGGTACACGCTCGGTAGCAAGGCATTGCGTCTACTTACTGGTCGATCTTGCCGAGCAGGAGAACCTTTGGCTTGGCCATGTCTATGGAGTCAAGGGTTATGGATGTGTGAAGAGGGGGGAAATGGCAAGAATACAGACGGAAAGCAATGGATGGAGGGAATGGTAGCAAGGGTAGTGTCTTGAGATGGCGAAAAACAGCAGCACCAGCGGTATTTAGGGTGCTCCCAAAAGTCAATCGGCTATTGCGGGAGCCTCAAGCTTCGTCAAACCCGATGATCTCTTGCAGTCCCCTACCGATGGATTTGCGCATAGAGGTACCCTGGTAAACGCCTTGCTAAACGGGTGATGTAACATCAACCGATGAGGTCCACCTGCAATCTCAGAGTTCTTGGGCGGGCAGAGGGCCCATCTACTCACTGTAGCGGTGCTTATCGCTTATCGATAGTGCGGATTGGCATCCGAAAAGGAATCTCGGGAGTGTTATCTCTTATCGCGGTCGAGGGGTAAATTGCCTGTACGGGAACCCAGCCAACCCAGCAAAAGACGCCCCGCGCTAGTGTGTAGGCACACCGTAAAGGGTAGGCATTTCCTTCGGTCGCAACCTCGAGTCCAGTTGACCACATGTAGGTAGCGCATGCATGCATTCAAGCGAGACCCTGGTGCACTGCACTCAGCTGTGACGATCGCAGGCGAACAGGATCCGTCCTGAGAGGAAAGAGCAGAAGATTTCATGTGTACATGGTGGGTAATAGGTATGAACGAACCGCAATCCCCATTTCTATCCCACGCTGTGCTGAGGTGAGGGTATATAGCACGTCGGCAAGGGGGAAAACAGCCCCAGATATGACTCCATAAACCAATACCAAACGCCGATGACCCGCCCATCCCTCTATCGTGTCGTGTCGCGTAGGTCCCTCTGACGGCAGGAATAGACAATTATAGCCAGCTTTTTGCAGGTGTTGTGCACGGTGTTCGTCTCAGGGCCAAGCCTTGCTCGACCTGCCAATGCCACCGTTCACCCAGTCCACTGCGCCATCACCGTTCTGGTTGTCGAACTCGTCCAACACCCGATTCCAGTCTTGCTCAGACATGGCAAGCACCTCATTCATCGACCCAGGCGTCATCCCCATCGAGTTCGAAGACGACGACTGTGTGGCGTGGTCGTTGCTGTTGGAAGTAGTAGCCGTGTTGTTAGAATGTGTGCCAGTGCTGGTGTTTCCATTCTCGTACGACAAGACGAAACCAGATTGCTGCGCATCTTTCGGGTCATGGGGAAAACTATGCATATCGAAATCGGTGAAGACTGCGGGATTTCCAGAGTCAGATGCGACAGAATCCCAGATGTAATCGCTTTGCACTTTGTGCTTCTGCTGTCTTTGCTGCTGCTGTTGATGGGGTATCGAGTTTGGCAGCTCAACGTTATTTGACGGAGAGCTTGATGTGTTGGAGCTGTGAGACGAAACTTGATGTCCCGAAGAAGAAAATCCTCCTGTGCTACCTGGGGTACGTCCCTGTTCCACGCTTCCGTCAGGGCTGCAGTCCATGGATTGAACCCCTTCCCGAGGGCTATTTTCGTCGAAGGCGTTACTGAAATGTAGATGATTCGAATTATTTGAGTATCGTTGACGGTTCGGAAGCGCAAACTGGGTGATGCCATAGCTAGCGGCCTGGTCCATAATGATGTGCTGGCCGCCGTTGGAGAAATGGGCCGAGTGGTCGCTTGGATTACTGGGGAGGCTCAGGTTTGACGAGGTCGGATCGTTATACAATGATACACCTGCATCGCCGAAAGTTCCGTGTATGTAGAATTTCTTCTTGCCTGCCTGGTAGTCGTCGATGTCGTCTCTTGATGGTTTTTGCGTGAACGGGTTCACCAGAGGTTTTCGACAGGCACGTATATCTTGGAGGCCAGCACCTTCGAGGTCAACATCCAGCTGGGCAAGGAAGCTCTCAGTCAGAGGATTCTTCTTGCGGATTACGTTCATGGCCTGCAGTAAGAATTGAAGAGAGGATTTCACTTGGGTGTCGTGGGGCCGGGATTTGAGATACTGAACGAACACCCGTGCTGCAACATAAAGACAGAAACATACGAAGGGGTGCATCTGAGGCTGTCAGCATATCATTCAGTCGAAGGCTGCCAAGGATTATGCTTACCGCCGAGAGGTCTAAATGACTAATGGTTCTCATTATCGATGCTATTTCAGCAGCTGCCGTGATACAGCGCACTTTGCTCTCCGCCGAGATACGCGCGGGCAGTCGGTTCTTGTCCGCCTTGAAGATGGCAGCTTGGTGCAGACAGATGGCAGAGGTGTGGATATTCATGTTCATGAAAACGACATTGGGGTTATTCACACCCGCCGGAAGTCGACAGTCATCTGGGAGGGCCATGGCGGTATTGAGCAAGGTGTCATCCAGATCGCGGTGCCGTCTCCAGAACTCTCCACCTAAATCATCTTCCCTATCTTGTGCGCTTGGCCTATGTAAGTGGGTTAGATTCCGTCCGAACATGCAGGCCATCACGCAAACGCCTGAAAATCCTGCAAGGTTTGGGGCACCGCCAGGTTGCAATGCTTCGTCCAGGAGGACGCCGTGGCTGGGCTTGTTGAACTCGAAGGACTTATCATCGCAAGGGAGGTAGCTCATGATATCTGTCTCTTCGATCGTCATAGGCCACCCCGTGCCGATACTGGAGTACCTGTCGATGCAGAAGCACTGCCAGAACGTCCTCCGGCGTTCCTCCTTCTCGATGAAATCCCGTGGAGGAGGGAGACACTGCTTCACGTCCAAGCCTGATCCGTCCAAGCGATGCATCCCCATCATGTGCGCAAATCGGCAGGCTCTACCGGCCGAGACCCATGCGCGTGGAAAGTACATGAGTCTGAATTCGTACGAGGCGATGAGGCACCAGGTTTGGCAATGCGACACGGTCACCATGTGTTCGCCGTGGCCTTTCATTTCGTCCTGCTCGATGTATTTGCGCGCACGCTGGTAGAAGTGTTCCTGGAATGACTCGTATCGATCTGTCACGGACGCTGCGTGAGCCCACATGGCATATCGCATGCACACGGCTGGTCGAACGTGCGGCGACAGGTTCATGGCAGCGTAATACCTGGATTGGTGAATCATGGGCATCGATGGATGGATCTTCTCAAAGTAAATCTGATTGAGGTCGTTTATCACGTCCTGTGGCGGTAAAGGCTCATCCAGTCCAAGGGCAATCACTTCCCTCGCAGAGGATTCCTCTTGCGCCAAATCTGGCACTGGCGGAGTACTGAACATGGGATCTGACTGGAAGGGCGCATTGCCGAGCGAGTCCCATGTCGCATCATTGAATTCGAGATTCTGTCTGTCACTGCTTATTTGTGCTGATGGAAGCCCTTCTTGATCGTTCTGATTTGTATTCGTCGTGGCTCTTGCAGTCGGCTGATCGTCTTGTACCGTCAGGCGATTTTCCAGCTGGGCCAGCCTTGCCTCAAGGGCAGCGACATATCCCCTCTTCGGTCCACTCTTCTTCCTCACAGTGTCGTAGGAGCAATCGTGTTGTAGCCTTTGGCAAGTCCCACAGGCCGGTTTGACGCCATCGCACTTTAACTTTCTCTTTCTACACAGGATACAGGCTATCCTCTTCGGCTTTGGAATTTCATCGTTGGTCGCAACATCTCTTGACTGATCGGATCGCCGGTCGAGCGTGCCGTCGCTGGTTTGAGTCAGCGCAGGTTGCGGCTGTTGGGAGAGGTCATTGAAGTAGCTGTCGTCGGCGATCTGGTTTCCCTCGGGTGAAGGCGGCATTGTCGACGGTATGGATTACCGAGGCGATTACTTCTGTTCCCGATTCCCTGGCACATACACTGTTCAGCCCATCGTGCAATCGTACACGCGCAGCTACCACGGCGCAGAGATGGCTCCCGGGCTCGAAGTTCTAGCCTGTCTTCCCACTAAATGCGGCTTGGTCAGACATCTAAGCGTCACTCCACAACGACCTGCGTTACCCGCTAGGCACCTACTGTAACGTATAGCCAGGGATGTGCAGCAGGCTTACCTAACCCACGAAATATGGGGTTTCGGCCCCTAGTTCTACGGGCTGGTGTTTTGTCAATAGCCTGGTACTCCATACCTCTATACCTACAGTAGATAGCAAACACGGATTGCGTCTGGCGTTGTTGCGTGGTCATACGAAGCATAACACTGGAGATGTAGCGAACCCAGCTCATAAAGGCAGAGGCGTCCCGCGCCAGCTAATGTTTTGGTGGGTTTTATTTAGATACGTAGCTTCAAAGCAAATTGGCAAACACTGACTTGAAAGCTGCTTCATGAGGCCCAATCCTGCTTCCACAACCACACCATGCCTTTCCTCTCGAGCCCACCAAGGGCCGGATCCCAGGTGCCCCAAAACCCATGGATGCCAAATGGCGTGAGGCGGCAATCCCAATCCCATCCGAGGTTGGTGTTGTGATACTGCTTTCGAGCAAAGAATCGCGTCTCGCCTTCTGTGGTGTCTCTCTGGATTTCGGCCATGAGATCGAAATTATCCACGCCGTCGATACCACACTTTGCTTGAAGGCTCATTTGCCTTTGTGTCCTGTCTCGGTCAGGTCTTGGCGTCATGGGATGCAAAGGTGCTCCAGTGATTGGGCAGACCTGATCCCTTCCTGGTGTCCGAGAAACGGCGTGGAATTGAATGTTGATCATTGGCGGGTCCATCCATCGACCACCCACATCTTGTTCCCCTACCTCGTTCGAGTAATACCCCATCCATTCGCCGGCACAAAGAAACTGATAGGACGACATCCCCGATACACACTCTACAAACCATCTGTCCCAATCTTCATTGCCGGTGTGCATGGACGGCTTATGGTCTGCCAGAAATGGAGGGTCAGAAAACGGCAATGGTAAGCTTAGTGTAAGGTCTCCCACGTGTGACAAGAGGGCGGTTGCCGTTGGGGGTTCTGTGTACTGTATATTTTGGGCGTTCATGAAGGGCCACACGGCGAAGCGAATCCGTAGGCTTGACCTCAAATAGAGAACGAGAGAGCAAAGAGCCCATATGTAAGCTTTCCGGCTGGTATTGCAGTTATGAAGGTATTCGTCTTCCTGCATGCGTAAGGATTGCGCGAGCTGTGGCATCTCGCTCCGAGTGGCAAGTACGGCGACCGCCAGACAAGCCAGTTGCGCAGCGCTCTGGTTGAAGCCATCGCGCATAAGCCCTTTCCAGCAAGAATGATCCATGAAAGGGTGCTTGAGAATCATCAGGTTCGGCAGATATTTCATGAACTTGTCTGGCGACTCCAAAGGGCTCTCTTGGTTTGCCAAAGCCAGCGCCTTCTGGTCTGCGATTGCATAGCGCATCCAAACATCGGCACTATTGCCAGCCTTTGCAGCAAGTAGGTCTAGGTCGAAACTGTCGGTATGCCACCTTTCGGCTTGCGAGACTGCCAGGACTCCTCGCAAGACGAGAGGGTCGAAGCAGGCCGACCTGGCCTTCCGGCAGGTAAGAGTGAGGCTGAGAACTGTACCAGCATCGCTGAAGCTAGCAATGATGCTTATGATTTCAGCTGGTAATTTGTCCATGTTTCTCAGCAAGTATTACAGCGATGGACATGACATGCTGCGCTGACGGTGCTCATGCCCTGTGGCTCGTTTGGTTGTTTGGTCCTTAATCACGGTGTCACACAGGCTCCATAGGCGGGATACGTCTGTACCCTAGATGGCAGTAGACCTCCTGTGAAGGTGAACGGTGGCGGGCACGGGAGGGTCCAATCATGGAGTAAGGCGGACGCAGAGGTGAGAGGGCGATGGGCTGCTGATGACTTTGGAAAGCGAGGCGATTGTCGTCTCACTGGCTTGCCAGCTGCACATGGGCACCAACCTAGCTACAGTAAAGTCTTGTACCAACTCGATCTAGACCACGCTAAGTACCTGGCTACTTGTGAATATGGCCACATCGGTAGTTTGAAGGAGGTAATCTGATTATAGAATATCCCTATTCCACCAAGTCACAGCCTTTATACTTATTCACACAAGCCACATCGAGGGGTTCTCACCGTTGTCGGCCTACCTTCCATGCTTCAAAACGCGACAAGGGCGTCACCCATGCCATGATACCTCTTGATCCAAGCCCCTTGCGACGCTATCACAGCCCATGATATACCGTATGGTACCCATGTGACAGTGGCAGGAATCGGGTCATGGAGATTAAATGAGCAAGAAACGCGAGCATGTGTTTGCGACCTGGACAACGGCCCTGTAGGCAATCCCAGTTCCGTGCCATGCATTGGTGATGCACCTTGTGTCAATGCCAAATGGGACTACAGCAACAGGTATGTCTCTGGATGTAATGTTGGACGAAGGGTCAAATGTCCCCTCCTGCATTACTTATACTTGCTAGGTACCACAGTCGAGCGAGAAGCCGGATTTCAGCGTACGATCAGCGTTCATAGCTCCCCAATGAGTTTCGTCTTTGGCCTGGCCATTGTCACCGATGGAAGCAGGCTTCCACGGTCTAAAGAAGATGGTCAGTTGGTTGAACGCCTGTCCTGTGCATGGGCTTGCGTAAACTTACTCGTCGAAAGCTTCGAAATAGAAAACATTGATGCCCCATTCGCGCAAGCCACACACGGCCTTTTGGTAGAAGTCTATCGCATTCTGGGTACCTGCCTTGGCCGCTTCATAATCACTTCCACCGTCCGTGGGCCAACCGGTCTCGCCGTTCCAGAACTCAATTTCGTCAAGTGAGCCAGACAGTTGTTGTATATGAGCCAGCGCCTGCTGCACATCGTCAAAATAGGTGTAGGTTGCACCGTCACCAACATTGTCCCCTTGCCAGTAAGAGAAGGCATTTGCAAGAAGGAGCTTGACGCCACCGTGAATGAGCGCGTCGGCGGTGCCGTCGGCATACTTGTTCCAGCTGTCTGCCGTGCCTACCAGGACGCCAGGCAAAGCCGATTTCACATCGTTGATCTTGTCCAGCAACTGCTCGCCAGTGAAGTTGCCACGATACAATGTTTCGCTGCCGACAGTGACGGCGTAGACTTGGTCCTTGTATTCCGGTACATACTGTAACAAAGCCTGTTTGTCTGCGTCGAAGCTCTCTTGGACATCAGGCCAGACCCCAAGGACCACCTGGAACCCCTGCGACTTCGCGGCTGGTAGGATCTGTTGAGCGCAGTTGCAATCAGACGCGGCATATCCTCGGACTAGGGTGCTTCCGGCCTGATTCTTGATGGCCTCAAAGTCCTTCTCATAGTCGGCCGTGTATTTGCAGCTACCATCAGGCAGCTTCGTACCCAGCGAAAACCCCAGCTTTCCATCGGCAGCAATCACTTCCGGAATGATGGTGGTTACAACACCAATGACCACGCGTGAGAAACGCATGCTGACCACGACTTCAGCCGTCAACAGCGCGTTGATGGGGTTTTGTGTTCAGTTCCGACAGCAGTCTTGGGGGCAAGGCACGTAGCAAAGTTTAGAAAATAATGGCAAATGGTGCAAGCAAGATGAGTGGTGGTGCGCAAGTGAAGTGGTAAAGGTAGGAAAGTTCCTTAAACATGTCCTCTTGTCCACGTCCCAGCATGCTGTACAACGTGAATGGTCGGCACCTACTGTACCTGTTGGCTACCCTTTGAACGTGCACCTGCTGCGACTACATCCCTAGTGGTCGCACCCCCTTGCATGTGGCAGAATTCCTGGGGAAGGGAGCCATGAATACCTGGGGTAAGTCGGCAGGCATTGCAATTGGGCACCAGTTATGAGTGGGCAGCGACATGGTAGGTTGCTAGCATGTACTCACTGAAAGCCTCAAGTTCGGATTTTTGTTGCTATTTCTCGTACAATAAGCATACAGTGGGGTTGCAAAAGTCTTCGCGATTCCGCTTGCAGCTGGCTTTCTGCAGATTGCAGCCCAACTTGCAACGTTGATTGCGCAGTAAGTTCAATATGGTTCTTGCAGAAACTGAAGGGGTGGACAAAGTGGATTCTTAGCTTTATATACATATTACTTAAGTGTCACTAGTAGCGTGTTTGCCATCCATTTGCATCAATCACAGCCTGCAACCTCCGTGGCATACTTGAAATGAGTGCCTTAGCTAACGACTGTGGTATAGCAGCCCATGTAGCCGGTAGGGTGTCTTTAATAAGTTCTCGTTGTATTGCGAGGCTTGTAGTATTCTTCAGTTCTGGTTTGAGTTCATATAGTTTCTCTTTTAGTCGAGGCCACATATGTTCTATGGGGTTCAAATCCGGGCTGTATAGTGGCCATGTCCGCAGTACATTGACACCGGTTTCTTCACACCACTCCATCGTAAGACGTGATGTATGAATCGGTGCATTGTCTTGTTGGAATACTTGACCAATGTATGCTTCATTTGACGTCAACCCCTCCCGAAGTGTGTCAATATACGAGGTGCTTGTATAGCCACCCCCGGTGTCACGCTTCATCAATACAAGTTCTAATATGCCAAAACTACCGCCAATAGCACCCCATACCATAACGGCAGCTTGTTTGCCTTTGGCATATATGTCGATTTTGTCTGCGTCCTATTTCTGCGATGGAATACTAAAGCACCACGTACGTTTTCTACCGCGGCCATTTTCGACGCTATATTCGTCGCTAAATACCCAGTCTTGTAGCCACTCTTGCGCAGTTAAATGTTGATGGGCTCGCGCAAAACGAAGGCGTATACGTGCGTAGGCTTCAGTCAGTTGTGGGCGGCGTTTTGTAACCCAGTGCGCAATATTATGCTCTTGTAGTACG
Source organism: Leptoxyphium fumago (assembly GCA_001660795.1). Lineage (NCBI taxonomy): Eukaryota > Fungi > Ascomycota > Dothideomycetes > Capnodiales > Capnodiaceae > Leptoxyphium > Leptoxyphium fumago. The sequence continues at coordinate 369,253 of LSHF01000008.1, forward strand.
CGTCGTAGTGTTGCAGGGTGTACATCTAGACTAATGTCGCTTTGTATAGTACTCCACGTAGCATAACAGTTCCGGCGGATGTAACGAAGTAGCCGACGTTCGTCACGGCTACTAAGAACCTTAGGACGGCTACTACGTGGCATAGCAGTAGCATGTTGACGAGTCTTGACCGTCGTAATAATACTACGAACTGTACTATCTGGAATGTTATATTGTCGTGCGAGTTCGGCTGGTGATACACCCGCAATTGCTTAGCCAAATAATTCCCTCTTAGTACTAGGGGATACCGGCGCCCTTGGTGCGCGGTTGCGTGAAATTGGAGTCAATGGTAATCGATCAGGCATGTTGTGTGTTGTATCAAAGAAGGTCTATGTTTGGGGTGGAAGCGCGCGACGCGTAAATCGCGAAGACTTTTGCGCTAGTACTGTAATTTGGCCTCCCAGAATATGTTCAAGCTTCCCAATCATCATTACATATATTTGCGCATGCAGGAAGATGGTATAGTATAGGGTTCGTAGCAAGAGGGCTATATTGTACCACCATAAATATCGAGCCAACATTTGTAGTTCTTACCCAAACCCTAACCCTACACATATCACTACCTAACCTAACGTATTACCTAGGTGGAACCTGAAGTCCTCACCTATTTTATGTCGGCATATCCTTAATCCAGGCATCTACCTCCACAGAGCCAGGTTGAAGCTTGACTGTGGACTTATCGCAGGTCGACAAAAGCCAGTCCTGTGCATTGCACGTTGGCATATCCGAACCACAGCGCCTCGAAACGGCCGCCTGACTCAATGCCTTGACATCTATCTGAACAACCCCAACGCGGACTGGGTCAAGGTCGGATTTGGCCGAGTGCCGCATAGATGTGTGAATGCGTGAATTGGTTGGGTTGTGAATGGATGGCGAGTGCTCAAATAGCTAACTACGAATGTTTTCTCCTTATGCAGGAGCCAAGATGCTTGCTGGAAAAGGATCTCGGGTCTAATACATGGCGCCGGAACTCATATTATCACAGCTGGTCAATATCAGCCGTCTCGCCCCTTCGACCAGCAAGGTATATCCTGCCACTTTCATAAACACCAAGATAGAGCCCACTTCCAAGCATTGTCCAGATACCTCTAAGCGCACCGCCTCTGAACAAGCCTTTGACACCATTTTCGGCAATGATCTCTCGGGCGATCTGGAGGCTGCTCTTGGTGCTGACAGGTTTTGAGACATTCTTTGCTGCGTCCTTGACAGTGTCTGTCACAGCCTCCACGGCGCCTTTTGCAACCGACTTCGCACCGTCGATCCTCTGGCCTGTCGCGTCGACAATGGCATGCTTACCCGGCTCTTTGATCGCACGCTTGTAAGGGCTCGCTGGCTGGGGTTTTGAGCGCGGTTCGGTATCGTCTGCGGCGGCCTGCGCTGCTGCCAGCATAATGCGAGTCTTGACGACATCCACAGGGGTTGTCACCACGGCAGCCAGGCTACCTGCCGATCCTGCGCTGGCAGCTGTGATTACACCACTCTCCAGCACAGTGTTGGTGCGGATCCCTCTGTCGTCACGGTATCTCTTGACAGAGTCCCTCAGCCTCTCGAACATGGGGAACTGCAAGGCGGTGAATGGTAGGTTGCGCCCAGCGAGGGTTGTATAGCCCCTCCACAACGCCAAAGGGTTTGATCTGAACCGCTGGATTGTCTGGAGGGTCGCGTTGACTTTCGGTCTGTCCGGATTTGAGTTGTCAACCATCTGAGCATTCTGCTTGATCACCTCGGCGGGAGTCAGGATGGCACAAGAAACCAATTCGCCCGTTGCAGAGGCAAGGGAGTGGATCATTGGTGTTGGTAGAAGGGGATTACCCATCGCGTGAGGGCCATGGTCGGCGAGAAGGGACTTCACACCTTCATATGTGGTAAAGAAGGCGCCCGCTGTAGGCGACGGATCATCAGTCTGGGATTTGGAGAGTGCAAGGACGTATCGACCGACCAGACGGGCTCACATACAGCTTGGGAGTGTGGCAATCACGACGCTCCCGAGACCTTGGTAGACGCCGCGGAAAAGGGAGCGATTGACGGTCCTGTCAACACCGTTTGTGTAGAGTCGCTTGTAGTCCGGGCTCTGCAGACGGGTCTTGACAGTATCTAGAGGATACACGAGCAAGTCGACGGTGAAGGCGGCAAATGCGCCCGCTATCCAGATGTCGGCATTGCTGTTGCTGGACATCTGACCAACTGCTAGGTTGGCGAGAGCAAAGAAGCAGGGTCAGAATGAAGCTGTCTGAGGGGGAATACCGGCAAAAAGGCAAGTTCAATTCTCGGTCGACGGTAGAGATGATAAATTTGCGGTCCATCTACTGCAGCACTTTCGACCATCCGCGATTTCAATGCAATCCATGCGGAGAGCTGCATCTGGATGACTACGTCATCAGAGATTGCATCTTATCACATCATATCATATCATAGATCCACCGCATCTGCAGGGGTCAGCGGAGCGTGCCGAGCGACGGCAGAGGCAGCCGAGTAAAAGCTGAAACGAGGGTGCAACGGTTTCATCTGAGCGTGGCAGCCAGTGTGCGAGGGCAGGGATGGCCATAGCGTGGGTGCCAATAACGGTTGCCTGGAGTTGACCGCGTGGAAGGGGCGCAGCCACGAGGGAGGAGTGAGGTGCTGTCGAGGTTGTCGAGGTTGTCGAGCCAATGTCGGCAACAAAATAAACGAAAGGTGTGCAGCAGCTCGCTTCGACCCTCGTATCGGATTGCGAGCTACGCTCTCATTGGCTCTCGTTCTCAGCTCCAGCGGTCTGGTTGCCTTTTCTTTTAGCCTGCGACTGAGCCTCCCGAGTGGAGCATACTGACCTAAGTAAGCACCGCCAGCTCCGCTCTGGGCAATCCTGGTGTCCATCCTGGAGACTATTCTTCCCCGTTCTCTGTCGAGGTCTTGGGGAGATGGATGCAAAGCAGCCATGCGCATTGAGGTGCGTCTTTGTCAATCCATATTACCTACGTGGCTACAGGCGCAGCCATTCCTACCGTTCCAGATGGAGGCGCGCTGGTCAAACGCTTTCGCTGTGCCCGGCACTCGTACAATCCTTCACGTCTTCCGAAGGGCCCAACCGTCGTCGACACCTGGATGTAGGTCCCTCTTAATAATTTCGCGTCAGTTTGCCAATGCGCTATGTCTTCGTCGCATCGACTAGCTTGAAAGCGTTTCTATTGCACATGCATGCTCTATATATACAACTGTCTCGTCGTCCTGTCGTAAATCCACCTCACACCAATCCACACTCTGCTCTTTATCTCATTGACTCACGTCGAGCGCTCTGCTTCTCTTAGGTCTCGGTGCTTGTCTTGGTCAATACATAAATCGGACAATCCGCCTGTCGAAAACCTTCTCGCAATCTGCACTTCCCTGACAACCTTTTTCTTTTGTCTCCCATATCGTTGTCATTATCATTCTCTTCCGAAAAAAAGCCAGGATGGCCATCGACCCGTACGCCAACTGCCAGACGGACCCACTGTTCGACTATAATCTTTGCACATTGGACACTTGCTGTCTGGCACAGTCGAGTTTCCTCTACATCCCAAACTATGGCGGCAATGTCTTCCTCGCTGTCTGGTTTGGCCTCTTGATCATTCCCCAGCTGTACTTTGGGATCAGATACAAGATCTGGGGCTTCATGATCTCCATGATCATCGGCCTTGTGTTCGAAATCGTCGGGTACTACGGCAGAATAGAGCTTCACAACAATCCCTGGAGCTCCAACGGGTTCCTGATCTACCTCATCTTCATCACCATTGCGCCGGTCTTCTTCACCGCCTCGATCTACCTGTGCATCACCAGGATCATCATCATATTCAACGAGTCAAAAGCTAGGGTACATCCGAAATGGATCGCAATCGTCTTTATGACTTCGGATTTCTTCTCCCTCGTCTTGCAGGGCGCGGGCGGCGGTATCGCCGACACCGCCAATGACGAGAGCACGAAGAATGGAGGCATCAACACCATGATTGCGGGTCTGATTGTTCAGGCCGTCAGCATTGCCATCTTCCTGCTAGTCTGCGCCGACTTTTTCTGGAGGTGTCGTAACGATCTTGACATGGACCCTCAGAAGGTCCGGACCAGAAATAGGACTCTGTTCAAGGTATTCCTCTTTGGGCTTCTTATCGCGACCGTGGCAATTGAGATCCGGTCGATATACCGAGTCATTGAGTTGTGGGAGGGTTTCAGCGGAAGCCTTTGGAACGATGAGGTGAGTTTGAACAAGGCCGGCAGATACACTAAGCGGAATCGCACTGACACTCATTCCAGGTTGATTTGATGGTTCTCGATGGTGGCATGTGCAGCATTGCAGTCTTGCTTCTCAGCACACTCCACCCTGGACCGGCATTCCTCGATCAATGGCAGACGGCGAACTGGACGTTCAGAAGCAAGAAGTCGAACTCGCGTGGCATGGAGCTTTCCGACCAGCACAGCCCTAGCATGGAGTCTGAGCTCGTCAAATAATTTTTTTCCACTTTGGAGGGTCTACACAATATACTCGTGCTGGGTTTAGTGGGGGTTTCCAAGGCGTTGTCACAGGCAAAGTGACCCAAAGCGTTAGGCGGTCACACGATGCAAATAGATATCATCCATAGGCCATGCGATCTGTGTGTACATGTTCACTTCTACAGTTATAATCTAGTGCTGTCGTATCCGATGAAATAAGAGTGTCTTTCTCTCAATGCATGGAATTTATTTTGAGAGGCAGAGCCATTGATTAACAATGCCGTAAAGTTAGACTGCCACCATACTGTACTGTACAGTAGGTGCAGTACGAGCCTCCAAATGTGGTCACGCCTGCTGTCGCAATGGTAATGCCCATTAGAGTAACCACCACGCTACGGCTGTATGCGGCGGAATCGGGAGCGGAGCTTAAAGCAACGAACCATCCGACGCCCATTGGCCAGTTCGGACCTCGTATAGCCAGATAGGCATAGTGCAGCGCAATGCAGTGCAGCGCAGCGTAAGGCAGGGAATAGTAAAAGTGCTATTGCTGACTACCTACCTACGGTACTTACGGAACCTACGGTACTAACGGCACTACCGAATCGCTTGTCAATGCTGTGCTGGGTAGGTACTGCGATGGATGGGCACTCTATGACTGACACCACAGATCTCCCTTGCTACCACTGCAGACCCTATCCAGAATCCCTTGTCGACCGTGCCATACTGGCTGGCCCAGCACTGCCCCCAGTCCACATCATCTTGCAGTCGATACTGACGACATACCGTTTCAGCATTCCGACCTCTAGGCAACAGATTTCGGCCGGCTCCCTCGTATAGAGGCCCAGGTTTCGGCTCGTATAGAGGGCCTTCTGACATGCACACCGATGCACTTGTAGCCTTTGCTACTCGCGACCCTCTCACCTAGCAAGCCTGACATCATGGCCGACCGAAGGTTGGCCTGCAGGAAGTATGCGCCTAAAACGAGAACTGGGTAAGCCATTGTCTGATAATTCCGCTTGTTAATCTAACTGACCGCCCGCTCTAGCTGTATCACTTGCAAGTATGTTCGCTCGACTACCAAGCCGGCTAGAAGGAGTCAATACTGACGGACCAGGATACGCCACGTCAAATGTGACGAGGCCAAGCCGTTCTGTAATCGATGTACCAGCACAGGACGCAAATGCGACGGTTATGTGGTTGCAGACGCCGCCAATAGTACTGCCCTGGTTAAGCATGTCGATACTCCCAAAACCAACGACCTGATCTACGAGCTCAAGCTTGACCACTTCAGCGATGCCTTGGAGCGCAGGACGCTTTCGTACTGGAAGGAGCGCACCGCCCCATGTCTGTCTGGATTTTTCGAAGACGTCCTTATTGATAGATTGCTTCTACAGGCCTGTCATAGAGAGCCTACCGTCAGGTATGCAATGACTGCGCTCAGCTCGTTGCACGAAGAGAGGGACCTTCGACTGACTCTGTCCGATGGTCGAGAGGATGAGAGCTACGCTGTCCCACACAATAGCTATCCCGTACAGCAGTACGGCAAAGCCCTGAGAGGCCTGCAACAGCTGCTCCAAAAAGACAGCCCGGATATCGAACTCATTCTGATGTGCTGCATTTTGTGCGTGCACTTCGAATCCATAAGGGAGTCTTTTGCGCCTGCCATTGTCCACCTCATTAATGCCGTTAAACTGCTCACAAATCACCCTTCCCACGGGCGGCAGGTCCATAGTAGTCTCGTTAAAACCCTGATGAGGATGGAGATCCAAGGCACCATGTACTTGGCGACATGGGTGCCTTGTCTGCCCTACTACAATACTGAAGTGGAAGCCACTCCTCCTGTGGCTCTGAGGGATGCCGCCCACGCCAGGGACATGGTCACCTTATATACCAACAGATTCTTTCACTTCCTGCGCACAAAGTCGGAGCGGCACATTCTGGAGGAGGCTGGTGACGTACCGATTGAAGTCTACGCGGAGTCACAAGAGTTTGTTCGCATGTTTGAGGAGCTGGACACGATGGTGTGGAAGTTGATGCAACAGCCGTCAATGAAGTTGACTTTCCGCGAACAGTACGGTGTTAGCATGCTCCGTGCCAAATTAAAGATGAACAGAGTATGGGCGGCAACCTCCCCATATGCAGAGACGACCTTGTACGACGCGTTCCTGGAGGACTTCGACAAGATACTGACTCTTTGTGCTTTCGTCATGGATTCGTATGAATCGGAAACACAGCTTTACAGCGTGAGCGTAGACGAGGGTCTCCTGCAACCCCTGTTTTTCATTGCCATAAACTGCCGAGATGGCAGCATGAGGTGGAAGGCGATGGCTCTATTAAAGAGGCTCTGTAGGAACTCGACATCCTGGCACATCCAGTCTATGACTGCTGCAGTTAGTGCCTTCTCTCTGCAATGGTTACAAACCGAATTGGCTGACAGATTTGCAGGCAAAAATCATGATCGAGCATGAGGAGGCACTTACAGACAAACCTCGCGGAACCGCGTTGTGCGAGGACGTACCCGAATGGCGACGGATACACTTTTCGTGTTTTAACGGCCACTACATCGCATATCCCAAACGGAACGTCGTACTTGACTTTTATGCACGCGCCAACGGCCCAGATGGTGGTTGGATAGCATATAATGAGATGGTGAAATGGTAAGGTGGAGTAGAACAAAAAAAGCTCACGATTTCGTGGTTACTATTTGGAAATATTATCACAGACCGGACCGACGAAAGCACTCACGACCTCCCACCGTCGACGCTATTCTTACTCATCCTCTCCGTCTTTTTCTCGACCGTCTCCGGCTCGATGCCGTCAGTAGAGGTGGCATAGTGCTCCTCGTCGCCATACGGGCGCCAGAAGTCCTTCTTTCCCTTGGCCGCGCGGGTCACCCATGGTGGGAGCAAGCCACCCTCGAGCTTGTACGTCCAAGGATCCTTGAGATCCTTGTCTTGCGGCCTGATGCGGTTTCCAGTGGCCTTCTCAAGCACCCAGACGAAGGTGTTGATGAAGATGTAACTGCAGACGCCAGCAATGAGGCCGTATGCGATGGAATAACTGAATGGCATGATTGCGATGGTCAAGAAGGCAGGCACCGCATCGCCGAGGTATGACCAGTTGATGTCCTTGGCGGCCTTGGACATCAGACATCCGACGATGACGAGCACACAGCCAGTCGCCCACGGTGGGATGGAGGCAAATATCGGGGCGAAGAATATGGAGATGAAGAAGCAGATTCCCGCGGTCATGGCAGTAAGACCGGTCGCACCACCCTCGGAGATACCTGCACCCGACTCGATGAATGCTGTCACTGGAGGGGTACCCATCAAAGCACCGATCGAGATGCCGAAGGCGTCGACCAAGTATGCGACTGCCGAGCCCTCGAAGTCCTGTGTCTTCTCGTCGATGGCTCCACAGAAGCGGGCCATTGCGTACAGGGTGCCGGTGCAGTCGAGAATGTCGACGTACAGGAAGGTGATGAATGCGAGACCGAACTGGCCACCGTATTCAGACACATCCCAATTCTGGACGACCAGAAGCTTTTCAATGGGATGGAAAGTGACCACCTTCTTGAAGAAGTCAAACATGCTGTCGCCGAGCTCGGTGTAGGGGAAGTAGGTGACTTCGGTCGGTCGTGGCCAAGAGATAATACTGACAAGTAGAATGCCAGCAATGATGGCACCCTTGACCCGGTAAAGCATGAGCATGACAGTGAGCATTCCTCCACAGAAGATGCCAATCCACATCGTTGGGCTCCTCATCTTCTGACTGGACGGGCACAAGCCGGTTTCGGGATCGAGGTATTGCGGAGCACAGCCAGCAAGCTCCAGGGGAGTTGCTTGGGCACCGGTAATGATGCCGATTCCAGCCGAGTACGTCAAGCCGATCAGTGTGAGATAGAGACCAATGCCAACGCCGGTTGCAAGCTTGATGGAAGCGGGAATCGCCCTCGCAAGCCATTGGCGAAGGCCGAGAACAGTCAATCCGACAAAGACAAACCCTTCAACGAAAACCGCAGTGACGGCGACTTGATATGGGACAGGACCGGAGCCGTGGAAGCCAACAACCTGGTAAGCGAAGTAGGCGTTGAGACCCATACCAGGCGCAAGAGCAATGGGCATGTTGGCGAAGAGTCCCATGCAGAAGGTGGTCAATGCGGCAATTGCAGCAGTGGCAGTGACGAGGTCACGGTTGACGACCTGCTTGCAGAGAAGATAATCGTTGTCAGTCACGCACAGATCCGTGCTGGTGGCTGGACAGACGCATGTGCCGCCGGTCTGAGAGACGATGTTGGCGTTGACGGAGATGATGTAAGCCATGGCGAAGAAGGTGGCCAAGCCAGCTCTGATCTCAGTGAAGAAGAAAGCTCCCTTGCGCGCCCTCGGGTGGCTGCTGCCCTCGAGTCGGAAGTACCGACCGACAGCAGAGCGCGCGACGGCGGCATTTGCATTGTGTACCCAACCCATTTCGAAGAAAAACCTTTGCAATGGTATAGAGAAGGGTCGGAGGCAGCTGATGAGGTCTGAAAATCAGGATGGTAGACGATGTGAGGGGTCACGGTGCAACTATATGTAATTACGCCCTTCCTACCCTTCTAGGTATCTACTTGATCTTGCCTCCTCTTCCGAATACAGATACACATCAAGTGACCGTCTCCAACCCATTCCTATCCTAAACGTGCCCATCCCCCCGCCGCATCGATCAAGCACTCATATCGTGTGTGCCGCGAGAAGCCATGTCGAGGAGTACCGGCCATGCAATTGGTTGCAGATAAAGTCTGCTCGTCCCCAAGACCTTGGCATCACGAAGCCAAGCTGAGCGAGACTGTTCTGGATGGGATTTGGGGTGGAAACGGCAGACCCCGGCCGGCCTTTGCACCGCGGGCGCAGCAAACTCACGTCCACCCAAGGCGTGGGCATGTTGGTATTGCTGTCTATCTATCTCATTACCTCTAATCAATTACTTCCAATCCCATATCCGATTCTGTTCTGCTTCCTGCTTCCTGCTTGTTGCTAACCCCAGCGCAGTCCGCCGCTCGCCGCTTGAAGCACCCGGCTTGCCGCTCGGTTGCCCTTATAACCCAGCGCTGTCGGTGGCACCCGTGGGGGCTAGGCTGGAGGGATTGGGGGCGGTTTCGCACCTCCTCTCGACCAATGCCTTAACATAGAAGGAGATATACATGTACACAGCATTACCACAGCAAGATCGATTGCAGAATGAGGCTCTAACGTGCCTAAGGTCTCATTCCAACCGTGTGTGGGATGTGGCAAAAAGTTCACGTATTATGGAGTACGCCAGTAGTTTGTTCGAGTGTTGGCTTATCGATTGCCAGCCTACCAGATTTTTGGTGAAGGGTTATTACTGTTCTTTATTACGAGTAGAAAAAGAGAGCCGAAGCTGAAACCGTCTGGAGACAAGAAAGAAAAAAAGGCAAAAAGAAAGGTATGTAGCGCGGTATTGGAGGTATTCACCCGACCAGGGACTCGAACCCGGAACCTCCAGATTTCGTATAGAAGTCTGGCGCGCTACCATTGCGCCAGCCGGGCAGGCTGTTGATGTTCTCCTGTTCAAAATAAATGTATATGTACATCGTGATTTGCGGTTGCAAGCAATTCCCTCGGCCCCCTGCTGGTCCCTCGCTGTCGGCTCTATACTATTACACGCAGATGTTGATGATTCTTAGGCCACCTATCCCGATTATACTCTGACTTCCATTTATAACTAGGGTTCGAGCGCATGAACTAACCCACATACCCCTATGCAATTTATTCCAGGGTTTCTTGTCGGAATTCGACGTAGCTTGTCTGAAATTAGGGTGTAGGCTAGACTCGTGGTATCAGCCGAAGTATACCTACGGTCTGAGGATCATCGACCTCGGCGTATCTCGCCGAACTCCTGAGCCTCAATATATCGTTATCAAGGTCGGAGCATACTAAGGCACTGTGTCTGAGGCTCAATAATCTATTGTCGAGGTGATCGACGCGAGGAGGCACGATAGATTTGGCTTTGAGAAATAGAGATTGATTCAATCACTGTCGTCGCTTTCTTGAGCATCATCGTCATTGTCATCGTCGTCGTCGCGTTGCGCAGCATCCTCGAGTTGATCTTCGTGGGGCTGGGCTTGGTCGTCTGACTCTTCATCTTCATCCTCCTCCTCGTCTGCACTATCATCATCGTCCTCCTCCTCATCCTCAGCCCCTTCCGAATCCCCTGGCTTGCCGTCACTCTCATATGGCTCATCGATGTTCGAGTTGCCACCGTCTGGAACAGCACTCCCATTCTCTCCTCGCAGCTTTTTGTGTGGACGCTCTGCATCTGTGGCGAGGCCATCACTGGCGCCGTTTGAGAGTGCGGGAGCATCACCAGCTTCCGCAGTTTCTTCTGAAGCTGGCGCCACAGCCTTACCTTCTTTTACCCGCTTGCGATAGTTGTTACGTTTGTCACTTTGCTTGTCGTTATATTCTGCAGAAGAAGTAAGCGTCCTGATGTGGCGACAGACCGCAAGAACCGATTCAATAACCTGCACGTAGACAACAATCGTGACTCACTCTGTAATTCGGCTTCCAGCCGAGGCATGAAATCGGCAAAGTCTGAATCTTTTAGTGCTTGGAAGACGTCCGGAGGCATGATGGNTTTTTTGCCACCATTCTGTGCATTCTCGTTCGCACTGTGCTTGGTGTCAGCCATTTTGCTAATACCAGATGACACTGCCGATCCGTCGATCGAGAGATAGATTCGCCACCCAGTCCGATGCTGGGTATGAAAACCCCAAACGTTACTACTTACGCGGAGGATATATAGCTCACGAAAACTGTTGCGCTCTTATGCATCGCTAAGAGGGCATCTTTGCTGATGCTGGTATTTGGGGGGAGAATTCCCTTGGCAAGACGTCCAATGATGGACTTGGGTAATGTAAGGTCCTGGAGATCAGTCAGATTCGTAGCTTAGGGCATACTGAAGATTCGAGACACACCGACCTCTATACCAATGCTTTCCCTGTGTGGCTTTGACGGAGGTGATGTTGGGGTCTCCTTGTCTGCATTCGAAACGGTGGAGACATTGCTCTTGCGAGGGGCCATTCTTGTGATTCGACGCCGATTAACGCATTGAGCGAGAGATATCTGCAATCGCTTACCAGGCCAATATCAAGTGATGTGTTCGCATTCTCAAAAAAGCGTCCAAGGAAATCCAGCTGCAGGATATTGACGCGGTCGCGTGTTAAGCAGCTCCCTACCTAGGCAGGTACTACAGGTAGCGCGTACTGTACGTCGCCGTAACTCCGTTTGCTCCGGCTGGCTGTTTGTATCGCCGCCACCTGACTGGAGTGGATCTCAAACTCAATGACTTGCAACACCCACAAACCTGAAGCACACGGATATTTACCGATCAATCGGCCATCGCTGCTGCTACGCAATGGGTGTGACAGAAAAAGCATTCTCGAGCCACATAAGAGTTCGAATCTCTACATACACAACGGATATGAGGAAAGTCGCGCAATCACTACCCATTATATCTTTGGTTTGGTACAATAGAGAGGGTTGCTTCACGGTCTTGGAGATGCGCAGCAGAATTGCAGTACATCAGCAACAAAATGGGAGACCAGACAGTTTTGGGAACTAAACAACTCAACAGCATTCGTCAAGAAAGCAAATCGAGTTCGTCACATTGTACTGTCATGCTATCGTAGCTCATCTTGAGGGTTTTGCGTGAGCTCACCCGTATTGTCACTTATCCATTGCAGAACCCTTTCCACCACATTCTCGCCTCCAGCTCGGATGGCCATACCAACACGCTCTCCCCATTCCTCTGCCGAGCGTGGTCATGACCCGCCTCTTCCAGCACCGCCCATACCGCCCATGAAGTTCCTAGCCATATCCATCATAGCTGGGTCTTGCATGAGCTCACTGATGTTGGGCATGCCGCCGGCTCCAGCTCCAGCACCATCACCACCACCGCCGCCGGCGCCACCGAAGCGACCGGCCATCTCCCGCAGACGTGGGTTGTTCATCAGGTTGTTCATGGCGTCTGGGTTCGACATGAGGTTCTGTGCCATCTGTCGCATCATGGGGTTTTGCATGAGCGAGTTCAGATCGAAACCGCCGTTTCCACCGGCGCCGCCACCACCAAGCATTCCAGCAAGCGATGAGAGATCTGGCATTCCTCCTCCACCAGCGCTGGGAGAGGCTGACCTCTCCGCTCTTGGGCTTGAAACTCCACTGTCTTCGTCGACACGACGCTTGGCCGTCTCGAATCCCCTCTTCATCGCCTCACTTCCTCCATTTCCTTCAGCATCAATCCCCTTTTGATAGGCTTCCATGCTGCCCTGGGCATCGCCTAGAGCAAAGCGGGCCAGACCAAGTCTCGACCAAGCCTTTGTGTACTTTGGATCTGCGGCGGTGGCGAGTTCGGCATCGTTCTTCGCAAGCTCATGCTCGCCCTTTGCAGAGAAAGCAGCAGCGCGGTTGGACAGGTAGATGGGGTTGAGGGGACTGATCTCCAGCGCCTTCGTGTAAGCGTCGACCGCCTCTTGGTAAGACTTTCGCTGCATGGCCGCGTTGCCCTGCCCCTTCAGCTTCTCACTGTCCTCGTTCGGCTTGCCCTTGTCTGCGCCGCTAGTCTGAGGTGTCGATGGCCGAGCCTCCTGTGCCGAGCTGGAACCCTCGGTGCTGGCAGTGCTCTTGCCCTTCAACTTTTCGTATACTTGGTAGATCTGAAGGAGTGACTGTCCGCCGAGAGCGTCGTTTACGGCCGCCTTGTCGGTAGGGTCGATCTGGAAGCATTCTTGGATGCAGTTCTGCGCAATCTCCACGCTGTCGGCATCTTCTGGCTGTAAAGTTCCATCGTGAAGAGACTGCGAGAGGAAGTCATGAATCGCGAGCGCCAGGCGCTTCTTGCTATTGGCAGCTGCCGCCTAGTTTGTATCAGCTCTCTGTCGAGGATTAGGTGTTGAGGGTTCGAGAGCGAACCTACCATCTGCTACGATTTGCAAGTGAAGACTCGCGCTATTATTCGACAGAAGAAACGGTCGCTTGATGATCGAAAATGTATCGCGATCGATGAGTTGTGGGTAAGGTATGGAATATGTCCAGATGATCAAGGGCGAACTAATAAACACCTTAGAAGTTTCCAGTCTATCGACCTTCCACCGTAGCACCTGTCCCTCCCGTCCAACCCTCTCGGCGTCAGCCAGCTGTACTGTGGCTTGGCACTTTGGAGTGACCGAATGATGAAAGGTGGGGCTATCCTTGGGCGGTAGTGCTGGCTATCAGGCTGCGTTGCGGGGCAGACGACAGTGAGTGAATACCTGCGGTACACAGAATTGCTTCCTACAAGATCTGCTGGACAATACATCCTACACCCTACGTACAGTACTCAACGATCCATTGTACTGCATGCAGCTATATTAGATCGAACGGATACGCGGAACGCTCTTCCTCGAACTTGTTACAATATCCTTCGATCCACGCGAGGAAAATAAGCAGTCGTAATCACTTACATCGCCATGTTCAAAAAAGAGTAAGTGGACGCTGCGCTCGTTCTATCCATGCGTACGCCTCAACTGACTCAACACACCGCAGGTTTGCGCCCGGTGCGAAGTCGAAGCTGAAGTCGTCGGCTCAGCGAGGAGTGCGAAGCAAAGTGCTCGAGACATATCCAGCTCTGGAGCCCGTCATCGACGACATCCTGCCCAAGAAGGAACAGCTGGACATAGTAAAGATCCCGGATCGAGTGAGCCTTTACTGCCTGGGAGGCAAGCCCCTGTTCTGGCAGCACATGGACGATGCCATCATCCCACACCTGCGAGTTGTACATCGGTATCCCTGGGCGTTCCCCCGTATCCGCATCGACCGTGGCGCTATCCGCTTCGTCATGAGTGGAGCGACGCTGATGGTGCCTGGTCTGACTAGCCCTGGGGGGAGATTGCCAGGTGAAAGAGAGGGTGATGAACCGGTCTGGGGAGGCCCGGAAAATGGCGAGCTCGAGGCTGGAGACGTGGTGGTTGTGGAGGCGGAAGGCAAACAGAACGCATGCTTGGTAGGCGTCCTCAAGATGGGAACTAAGGAGATGAAGGANGAAGAGGGTGTGGCTGGATGGCCAGGCAAAGTGGCTGCCACTCCAGATGGGAGCAATCCGCTAGGTTCAATGTCGCCATCGCTTAGACTGTTCCACCCTTCATCGTCATCATCGATCTCAACTTCGCTCTGGCTGTTCATAGCTTCAGCAAAGGACTGATCTGTTGCGAGAGGCACTTTGCTCAGCTTGGGTGGCTTGGATTTGATGATCTTTTCCACGACTTGGGGAGCGCGCATGCGCAGTGTGAGTGCACAGCTGGAAGGCGGCTTGGTATATGATGGAAATGGTAGATCCCAAGCTATTCGAGATTTCTTCCAGTGTAGGAATGTCAGACATCACAACCTCAGTAGCTGATATGGCGAC